>JARQAC010000010.1:2922500-3449632 GCA_036172945.1 Meloidogyne incognita
TTCTCCCCCACCTTCGACTTCTCCTCCACCTTTGCCTTGGCCTCCTCCGATTTCCCGCCCGACTTTGATTTCTCCTCCTCCATTTTTGATTTTTCCGATTTCATCTTCGAATTATCATCGTCCTTCCAATTTTTAGCCTGAAAATAAAAAATACTCCGTAAACACTGTAATCACAAACCTTCTTCATGAAGAACAAAAAAGCCATAGCCCCACCAACGAGAATAACAATGACAAAAATTCCAACAAAAATAACAATAAGCCACTGAAAAGAATCCTGAGGTTTAGGCTTTTCCGTTGTTGTCGTCTTTACAGCAGCCGTAGTTGACATGGTGGTCGTTGAAGTGGTCTTAGTGGTGGTCGTTGGCAGTGTTGTAGTCGTTGTTGTGGTGGTGGTGGTCGTTGTTGGATCGCCGACAGACAAAAGAGTGTAGTTCTGCTTGTCCTGAATAAAAAGAAAATTTTTGAACGGATTTTACAAGAAAAAATTAAAAATTCCTTACAAATTCAATGTAGAGTTCTTCACAGTCTGGACCATCAGGAGATTTGTCTGTGATATCGCCTTTGCTGTGATTTCGAGAAGCGTTCTGTGGAAGCATGTAGAAGACAAGCAGATGATCATATCCTGGAGCCGGACTCGTCCCACTGACGTTCCAATTCTCAGGTTTGACAATGCCATTTCCTTTAGGAACGCAGGCAGGTTGATTTTCTTCAGCATCGTCTGGATCATATCCGTCTTTTTCTGATTCATCCATATAGAACCCGCCTTGACCTGTTATCGTCAGCTCAAATTCATTGAATTTGTTAAACACTTTTGATCGATTCCATTTAGCCAAGCTCTCACCAACTAAAATATAAGTGATAGAAAAAATTAAAAAGATTTGTCTTACTTGGATGGGTATGAGCAGTGACTTGGCGTCTTCCCTTATAAAAGCATCTGTTCCAACCAACCTCGAGAGAAGTCCATTCCATGCAATGACCTTTATTACACATCTCTGCACACTCCTTCACTTTTCCAAAACGCGCACTGTTCTTGACTTCCGTTATGTTATTCCCTTTTAAACTGTAGGCGAAGGGAATGCTAAAAAGTATAGGGAAATTGCGTATAGAATAAAAAACTAACAGATTTGCACTAGCACCATCAAAAATATTCGACAGACTTGAACAATCTTTTAGGCAGTCTGCAGTTTTGTTTTTCACTCCAGCCTTGAACTTGATCATGTTTGAATGTTTGGTGAACAGGTCCACAGTGCAGCCATTGTCCTTTATGTTCTTTCCGTTTTTTCTCTTGTAGTAGAGCACACTGAAAAGAAAAAATTGTTTCAAATATATAAAAAAGAATGTAGAAACTCACATGCTTCCGTCCTTGATTTCAACATCACAGGACTCAGGACGTTTTGTGTATTTGACAAGAAGGTCGTCGTCTCCTGCTTCGACAGCCTCGGAATAATCAGCGAGCGTGACATGACCATCCTTCAGAGTGTGATTGAAGAATCCAATAGTGATATTGTCCTTCTTCTCACTGTTGACCTGTCCAAGCAGCACAAGAACGAAGAGAGTCGAAGCAAAGAACATCGGCAAGATGGTGGTAGCCGAACGTAGAGTTGCCGTTGAAGCCTTTTTTGTTCCAGATCCGTCGTCGAAACAGAAGAGCATGCCGCCTTGATGTTGTTGTTGTTTGTAGAGAAAGTGTCGTTTGAAGAATTTGTTTCGAAGAAGAAATTTGTCGGCTGGTGTAGAAAGAAGAGAACAAAAGGCTTTTATAGTATTTTAAAGTTGTCTTTTATTCTAAAATTTTTTTTCGAAACGAAAATACCGTAACCCTTTTTTTGAAGAAAAATTGTCTGTTCCATAATATTGTTGAGAATTTTATTAAAATTTAGGCGAATTTAGTATTCTCTCGAGCAATAACAAATCTTTTAATTATTCGCTTCTGTAAAGACAGCAAAAATGTCATCACCACGGAGAATACCTAATTCACCTTTTTTCAATTCTTTTTTTGTTTTACATAGTTGATTATCCGTGTTTGGAATCAGTTAACAGAACAATAATAAATTTAGGGATTCTAATTGAAGGGTAAAAGAGGAAGAGAGTCTAATGGCCGTGAAATTTGAAGAAATCTAGTACAATAGAATCCTTCCGGTACGATCCTCTGAATCTTTTTTGTTACGTCAATCTAATCCCTCTGAACAGAGGAATTAGATGAAGGCTGAAACACGTCCTTAAAATCCGAATTGAGTGATTGAAGGTGAATAATGTGAAGACATATTGGACAGAAATTTGCTGATCTTATTCTGTTTTGCGTTACAACAGTCTTATCCCTCATAACGACACCCATGGACTGAATTTTGATAACGTCAGAAGAAAATAGTCGTTGAGAGGGGAGTCAAATCAAATAGTCGGGAGCCAAATCAGGTTAAAACACGTCCCTAAGGTCCGAATTGAGTGACGTTTGAAGGGGAGTAATGTGGGAATGAGAAACAGAATAACCATATGAGTATGGAAAAAAAAGGGAATGTTCTGAGACTCAACTGCCCCCAGTAACGCAAAAAGTTGGCAAACTGTCAAAATGCCAATTGCTCAAAAATAATTTCCAGCTTTTCATTTTCCCCTTTATTTTGATGTGAGAAAACTTGGCAGTCTACAATTATTAAATAAAAAAGTGCAAAATAAGTTTGGAAGGGGAATTAATAAAAAGGGGTGAGAGAGAAACACCTGCGCGGTAATGAACGGTACTTAAAAATTTGAAAAAAATAAAGTCGTAAGAAAAATTTTTTTAAAGAAAACATTGATTTATTAGAGTCTTGTTCACTAGTCTTATTATAGAATCTCTGATGGGATAACTGGCTAGAAAAATGCGGATTAAACGGTTGATCGCTTGATTACATAAAGAAAAGTGATGTTCGGGTACCCCGACTCCCGAGGTCATTTCCCGACCCGACTTACGTTTCACGGGGTTTTTCTTCTCCCGAACATCACTAATATACAGACAAACATCACTTTAAAATAGCCTACAAGGCTGAAAAATTTCTTACCATAGGGGATGTATCCTAAATTGGAGGCTGAAAAATTACAAGGCTGAAAAATACAAGGCTGAAAAATTTCTTACCATAGGGGATGTATCCTAAATTGGAGGAATTAACTGGGCACCTAGCTCCCCCACATTATATAACTAAAAATGTCTATTAAATAGAGGTAATATAGTATTGGAGGGTATCTTATAACGAGGTTTATACTCTCCCATTCAGCGGTCTCTTAAATAGAGGTATACCTATTATTGAAGGTATCCTATAATAAGATTTCGTCTGTATCTTAAAAATAAATTTGCACTTTAACAAAATTTCAAGTATAATAATATCGTGCTAAAATAATTGAAAAAAAATTTTTTTTCCAAGTTTTGCCTTAGTGACAACCTTAAGATATTTAAGTAAAGAAAAACTTTTTTTCTTTCCTCCCTCCCTCGCGCATTTCCTTTCTTTTTTCCCTTTTTTATACAATTTTAAAGACAAAATAAAGGGAAAATTTTGTTGAGGAAATAACAATAAAAACAATATTTTTTTATTTAAACGGCTAATTAATAAAAGTAAAATAACCCTCTTTTTTAACGTAGTTGGGGCAACCAAATTTTTTTTTATTTAGACAAGAGTTTTGTGCATTTCCCCTTTAAAGTTAAAAAAAAGAGGTAAAATAGCTGCGCTTTTCTTTTGTATTTTCGAGGGATATATTTTTGGGGGGCTTTAGAGTCTGGGATTTGAATTTGAGCTAAAAAGGTACATTAGAGTCTGAGAGGATTTAACTTGGATCTTTAGAGTCGTAGACGTGAATTTTAGTTCAGAAGGGTCACAAAAGAGTCTGACATATGGTAAATAGGGTAGTTAGAGTCTAGAACTTAAATATTAGCCCAAAAGGGTCAGAAGAATCTGATATGGGTTAGTTTGGGTTATAAGAGTCTGAGATATCTAGACGGAGCCAGAGGGTGTGCGGACATATCGGGACGGACATATCGGGATTGGGGTGGCAAAAATAATTTCTTGCGTGTTTAAGTTTGTTCTAAAACATAAAAACTCTATTCTTCGCTGGGACAATGTACTACATATCAGTGACCGTAGGTCCCGAAATCAGTAGGGTAACTGCTCGTACATTGAAATATCCCGATCAGTCAGAGACCTGAATGTTAGCCTCTCCTCGCATAAAATGGTCACAAAAATATGATATTTATAATTCCGTAAAATTAGGGGTCTTTAGAGTCTGCTTAAAAGATAAAAAAATATTTTTTATAGTTTTCCCAAAAATTTCTCCGAAAAATATAAAAAAAGATAAGCTCATAAAAGAATTGTTTTTTTTATTCATTTATTTCAGACAGTTGGTTGGCGGTAATTTGGCGTGGCGCGCGTCGTCCTTTCTCCCCCCTAGAGGGTTGGCACTAAAAGACTAAAAAAAAGAATAATATAAGGCTGGAATATATGTGGGTCTCATTAAAATTAGTGAAATGAGTGGGGAGAACAGTCTCCCTCAGTCTCCCTTCTTCTGCTGGATGTCTTGAAGAAAAAAATGTTTTTGGGGAAAGCATCTTTTTTTATTGGGTCAATATTAAATATAAAAAATTTTTTGAGTAAAAATGAGGATAAGAAAAAATAATTAATTGTTTCTAGTCGGTTATTGATAAAAAAATTCAAAAAATATCATAACGCCAAAAAAATTTTTTTAATACCAAAAAATTCATTTTAACGCCAAAGAATGACAAAGTGCCAAAAAATTCATTTTAACGCCAAAGAATGACATAATGCCAAAAAAATAATTTTTAACGCCAAAAAAAATATCAAAATGCCAAAAAAAAATTTTTTAATGCCAAAAAACGCCAAAATGCCAAAAAATTCATTTCAACGCCAAAAATAACACAACGCCAAAAAAATAATTTTTAATGCCAAAAAATCACAAAATGCCAAAAAAATTTCAATTTAAACGCCAAAAAATATCAAAATGCCAAATTAACGCCAAAACAATATTTCTTCCTAAATATATTTATTTAAAAAATATTTATAATCTTGTCCTAGAATGGAAAATATATTTTTTCTCTCCCAAAATTACTTCCAAAACAATTTTTCAAAGAAAAAGAGGGGATTGGTCAGGTTTTAAAGGGTAAATTTTGTGTAATTGAGGAATTGTCAATTTGAGAACCTTTTTTCTTTTTGTTTTGGGTGAATAGGTTGGTTACCGAAAAAAATTAGATTTGGGTGCCCCCTCGTTTCTCTCATTTTTTAGTCCTCATTGGAAGAGCTGAAAGGGGAAGAAGAAAATAAAAGGATAGGCGGAAATGGGGGCAACAACAAACACACGCGAGGTGCTAGTAGCTTCTGGCTATATTAGGGTGTCCGGTTGGTTTCTGACTGACTTGGCTGGAAATGTGGCTGTTTAATAAAGGATGTTTTGGTGCAGGCATATTTAAGGGGGATTCAATGAAATTTTTGAAAATGAAAAGATTGGGGGAGAGAGGTAGTGGGTGCAGTTTTCTGATTATAACTTTGTGAGATTTAAAGCTTTATAATAGTAACAGATAATCATTTGTAGAGAATTCTTTCCTCTATCGAATGGTATAAAACAGAGAGTGAAAGGAGTTTCTAAAAGAAAGTTATGAGCAATGAAGTAAAGCAGTCACTCAAACGAGAGGGGTGTCCAAAGTCAGTTTTTTGACTATAACTTTTAGAACCCGAAAGCTGCAGAAACTGAACTAGTATCATTTTTTAGCCCAAACTCTCCTCTATCGAATGATATAAAAATTGAAAGAATATATTCATTTTGAAAAAAGTTATGGGCTCCCAAATAGAACTACCTTAAGTTTCAAGGATTCTACTTAGTGTCTGTTTTTTCATTTAATTTTATCAACTTGTAAAAGTTGGAAAAACAAGTTTAATATTATTTAGTAGCTTAAACTCTCCTCTATCGAGAAACATAAAAAGTTACTAGAAAAGTGGATTTTTCAAAAAAAATTATAAGACTTAAAGACGTTATGATCTTTGACTTAACAAGGTATTAAGAGGGTATTAAAAACAAAAAAAAAATTCTCAAAAAAATTTCTCAAAAAAATAGCCAAATAGACGTAAAAATAAATATAAAAACATGCAAAAATATAGCCACAGCAAAAAGCTTTAGAGAGGCAAAACTGAGTCGCAAATGGATTAATGAAATTAACACCAAGTCAGGCTTGTTTTTTTTAAATAAAGAGGGAAATGCCGATAAGTGAAAATGGGAAAAAAAGAAAATAATGCTTTTAAACAAAAATTCGTTAAAATAAAGAATTGAGTAATGCAATAAAAATTAAATTAACGAGAGCGTCAGACTCTTATAAACAGAAAGGAGTCATTAGAGTCTCGATAAATATTTTAAAACATTTCTAGATCCTTAAAGTCTCAATGACATCCCTTATAGTCATTTGAGTTACCTATATTAATTTCGAGTTCATTAGAGTCCTGAAATTTTCATTTGGTTCAGTTGAGTCAAGAATTTAGAGGGAAAATCAAAAAGGGACACTAGAGTCTCGATAAATATTCCTAAACATTTCTGGACCTTTAGAGTCTCAATGACATCCTTTTTAGCCACTAGAGTCACCTGTATTAATTTAAAGTCTATTAGAGTCCTGAAATTTTCATTTGGGTCATGAGAGTCTTGAGTAGATAGAGGCAATTTAAGAAAAAAATATATTTTAAAAATTTTTGGGAGGATGAGCAAAATTTATAAAAAGAGCCGGTCATGTATGCGGGACTGACTTGTAGATGACCTCACTAAAAGCGTAAAAAGTAAAATTATTTGGTGGTTTGAGTATAAATAAATAAATTGATGGGCATATATTTTAGGTTGACATAAAATAGAAATATTAATTATTGAATGTTTTTCCGGAAAAGTTGGAATAATTTATAAGGTTTTGCGGAAAGAACAAATAAATGTTTCAGGATAAGAATGAATAAACTTGTCAGAACAATCAAAATTAAATCCGAACATTCCACAAAAATCAGAATTAAATAGAAACATCTACAACAAAATTCTGGAAATATCAGAAATAAATTCGAACATCTATCATAATCAGAATTTAATCCAAACATTTACAAGAATTGAATTAAATAAATCAGAATTAAATCCGAACATGTATTATAATTAAACAAACCAGAATTTAACTGAAAAACAATCAGAAAAAAAGTTTTCCGGAAAAATAACAAACTAAAACAAATGTGTTTTTAATTAAATTTATTAAAACACAAATAAAACACAATTTACAATTACAATTAAAGAGTTGTAATTTACAAAGATTTTCTGATTTTTGAGGAAATTTATTAAATTTCAAAATAATTTTAATTTTCAAAAATAAAGATGATTTTATATATTTATTTATTTTTCTTTTTATTTAAAAAAATGTTGCTGATGTGCGACGATGAACAGCTGAGAGAGAATAAAATTGATTAATTAATTTTTAAAAATTTTTAATTTTTAAAGACTTGTTTTTAATTAATTTTCTTGTAAAATTATTCGAGATTCGTCATCCTTGAATTTGTCTCTCAAATTTTAATTTTGAAATTTAAAAATAAAATTTTATCGTCTTGTTACACAATTAAAAAGCACACTTTTCAAGTCAAAATTTAAAATTGTAAATTTCAACAATAATTTTGAAAAATATTCAATTAATATTCCCAATTGTAATTTTACTACTACAAGGACTTTATGAGGCTTTTTGTTGTATTTTAGCCAAACGCCAATTTTTTAACTTTTTAAAACACGCCAAAAGCAAAACGCCAAAAATGAACGCCACACGCACGGCGCACAGCCCCGATTAAAAGTTTTCCGGAAAATATTAAAAAGTTTTCCGGAAAGGGTTTCTGAAAAGTTTTAATCAAAGTTTTCCGGAAAAAGTTTTAGGTGTTTTTCAGAATTATCTGAACAAAACAACAAAAATCAGAATAAGTTTTTACAATTTACAAAATTACAATTCACCGCCAAATAAATTAATATTTTAATAATTCTTTTTTAATATTTTCTTAATTTATTTTAATTTGTAAAAATAAATAAAAAATTATTGTCACCCCATATCAGCAGGCATATTACCTCTTTTATAATTTTTATTAAGATAAAAAAACAATCGAACCACTCTCCCCATTATTTGTTCATTTAAATATTTTTGTTTCAAATTTATTTTATTTATTTTTTGGTTAATTTTGTAAAAATTAATTTTTAATTTTATTTTTTTATTTTTGTCACACTTAAATGTCCACTGCAACCTCTTCAAACTCCCCTTCACCTCCGTCATTCCTTTCCGTTTCACTAAGCCAACCTTTTGATTTTCAAGCTGCTAAAGTTTACACGGAATCTGTTCAGTGGGCGGTAAGTAGGAAAAAATTTTTTGGTTTTTAAAAATTTCTGAAAATTTCTGAAAATTTTTTTTAATTTTTATAATTTTTAAAATATCAGAAAATCCCAGAAAATTCCCAAAAAATATTTTTTTAATAGAAACAAATAAATTTTTAAGGGTGTTTGGGTAGCTACACTTTACGTGATTGCCATATTCGGCATTCAATGGTTTATGAAAGAACGTAAACCTTTACAAATATCACTTAGTCTACAATTATGGAATGCCTGGTTGGCGTTATTTAGGTTGGAAAAAAATTCTAAAATTAAAATTTGAAAATAAATGTAATTTAAAATTAATTTTTAAACTCATCTAGAACGATTACCTTAGTTCAGTTTTTAGACTATAACTCCCGAAAATTTAACTTTCTAGAAATTATTTTTATAACATTCGATAGAGAATTAAATTCTCTGCAAAATTAAATAAAAATTTAAGTTTCAATAAATTAACAAAAAAAATTTATGGTCAAAAAATACAAAATCATTTTAGACATAAAGTGAAGATATTTGTTCGTTTTTCGACCTCAACTTATTTTTAGACTCAATCTAAAAATTTTATTTTATGGCCAATTTCTAGCAAATTTAATCCTCTATCGAATGATACCAAAATTGTCTTTAATGATCAATCCATTGAAGAGTTATAAATTTTGAAATGAACCTTCCTCCACCTTCGGAAAGACTTTTTCGACAGTTTTTTGACGATGACTTTTTTATACTTGAACTAGAAATTTTTGTTTTAGCCTTATTTTGTAGCAAATTTAATTCTCTATCGAATGATACCAAAAACATAAAAACCTGACCATTTATTAACTAGTTATAAAGCCTAGAAGCAGCCTACATCAACAATGCCCACTTAAATAATTAAAACTTGATAAATTAAAAATAAACTTTTTTACAGTATTATGGGCTCGATTGTGACTAGTTATGGACTCATACGGGAAATTTTCTTTGGAGATGGTTTAGTTGCGTCTTACACAAAAATTGGAAGCTTTTTTGAGGGAACAGTTGGTCTTTGGACTTTTTGGTTATTTTTAAATTTAATTTAGAATTTTGATCACTAGTGTCTCAACATCGTCACTAGAGTCTGAAAAGGGGTTATTAGAGTCAAAAACTTTATTAGAAGGTTATTAGAGTCTTAGAATGTTTCTTAGAGTCTCTGAAATTAGAGATCGGAATTTTGAAAAAACCGGGTCCAGGAACAGGGAAACGGGGTTCTGAAAATTGACCGGGAAGGACCCGGACCGGGAAATCCGGGAATTCCCGTCCCGGTTTCATCCCGGTTGCTTCAAAAAAACCGGGAAAAGGGACCCGAAAACTGGGAAATGGGTCCGGGCCCGTTCCGATCTCTATCTGAAATCGATCACTCGAGTGCAAGGATTTTCCTTTCACAATTTAAAGGTTGTCTATTAGAGTCCCAACATATTTATTAAGTAGACATTAGAGTCTATTAGAGTCTCAAAGTGACAATTTTCTAAAATGTGTCATTAGAGTATCAGAAAATTAAAGTTATATAGCCTCCCAAATTTAAAGGTTCTGTATTTCAAAATTTGCTGAACTTGGGGATACAATATTTATTGTGCTGCGAAAACGTCCCCTCATCTTTTTGGTAATCCAAAAATAATTTTTAAAAAATTCTAAAAAAATTTAAAGCATTGGTACCACCACGTAGCCACACTCAATTATGGCCTCATGTCTTACGTAGACAACACAGCCTTTAATTCCTGGTAAATTTTTGGAAAAAAATTTTTTTGAAGGAAAAAATTGAAGGATTGTCTGGCTCAACTTTTCAGTCCATGCAGTAATGTATTCCTACTATTTCCTTGCTGCTTGCAAAATTAGACTTCCTGCATGGTTTGCCCAATGCTTAACGTCTGCACAAATAACCCAATTCCTTATAACTTTGGCTATATTAGCACATGCTGGTATTAGAATGGTTAATGGATTGCGTGTTGATACAAGTAAAAGAAAAGTTTTTTTTCGGACCGATCGAGTCCTTTTTCGAGCCAAAATCCGATGCCCGATTAAATCTTTTGGACCGGACCGGGCCCCCAACCATATCAGGTACCCTACCGTCCCAATTCCCGAAAATCGAGAATTCCCAGCATTTTTTGGGTCGGTTGATTTTTATGCCGGTAGAATCCTTGTTATATGTATAGACTTTCGGGGCAAAAACTATCCGACCAGAAATCGAATTTATTATTTGTAAAAGTGGACGGTGTTTTGTCGGACGTTGTTTCGCCCCCACCCCGCTACTAGCTTTTGAAATCTGACGTTATTTCACCTACTCCTCCCTTTCCGTTTTAAATAATTTTTTAAAACTCCCTTTAGAAATATTTATTTAAAGCTGTCACCTCTTACTTGTACTGCCTTTTAATGGAAATTAGTTATGTTGCACTTTTTGGCAACTTTTTCTATCATTCATATATTCGCGGAGGTGGAAAGAAATTTAACCGGGAAAAGGCTAAAAACCCAACTGAAGAGCAGCATTCAATGAAGAATGGAACAACAAAAATGGATTAATAGGAATTCGGAAAATTTTTAAAAAATTGAAAAATCGCAACTATAGAAAATTTTAAATTTAAATATTTGTTTGTTAATAAATTACATAATGTAAAATTTTCAAAATGGTCAAATTCCAAAATGGTCAGAGTTAAAAACGGTCAAATTGTAAAATGGTCCAAATTTCAAAATGGTCAGAATTCACATTTTCCCAATTCCCTTCTTCTTTTCAATTTTCTTCACCTCTTCTTCCTCTTCCTTCAATTCTTCCTCTTCTTCATCCTCTTCCACTTGTTCCCTTTTATATTTTTCTTCTTCCCCAGAAAACTCTGTTGAAGAATGTTCTGGCGATGCACTAGAGCACTTGGAATTGTTTGTACATGAAGTTAAAAAGGAGGAGAAATTGTTGCCAGTGGGCGTTTCAAACATCCGGGCTAACTAAAAATTGTTGCTTATGTGGTGTATATAAAATAGAGGGTATTCTCATATAGGCAGCACCCCTATCCAGTGGCTAACCAAATATAAAAAGATGTCTCTTAAATCGAGGTGTGAAGGTGTGTATTAAATTGAGGGTATCCTAATCTAGTGGTCATCTAAATTTAAAAACGTCTCTTAAATAGAGGTGTATCTACATACTAGTGTTGGGGGTTTGAATATAAAGCTTTTTTACTTTTCTCGCTAGCGGAAAGAGTTGATCTCTTCTTGTGAGCAAATCGGGCCTTAATAAACATAATTGAGCAGCTGATTCATTAACTACACATTCATGTCTAGTTAAGGTTCTGTCTGAATGGCGTTTGGCATCAAAACGCCCATAGAATCTCGAAAAAAGGCGAAAATGTTCAACACGTAGAGGGTCGTCTTGTGGTAAGGCTAGAGCCTCCATAAGGCTTCTGAAAAATATTTTTTAATTAAAAAATAAAAAAAATAAATTTTACCTTTCCAAACGTTTTTTTGGTTCTAATTTTGGGGGTAATAAATTAATTAATTCATTTGCGAGTTGAGACAGACGATGCAGTTCGTTTTCGTTTAGACGCTCATTGGAAGTAGGCGAGGAACAAGAAGAATAAGTAGGTGGGGGAAATACTGGAAATTAATTAATGTTTTAATTATATTCTGATTTTTAATAAATTCTGATTTTGTTTAAATTAAGTTCTGATTTATTAAACTCTGTTTTTATTAAATTCTGATTTAATAAAACTTGTTTTATTTGAATTCTGGTTTGATTCAACTTCATGTTTATTTAAAATTCTGATTTTATTAAATTTGTTACTCTGATTTTGTATTATTGTTGTATTCTCCTCCTCATTACAATTTATTTGTTCTGGTTCTTCTTTTGCTTCTTTATTAATTAAAACACCCCCAGAAGATGGGGGTGTATTTGGAGGGGGTGAAAATGACATTCTTGCCCTTTTACTAAAATTATCAAAAAATAAAGGTTGTTGGTTTAGAATGCTGGAAGTTGTTGTTGGGTTTACAAGGCTAAGCAAAATATGTTGTGATAATGAAAGTGAGGGAGGAAATGAGGATGTTGTTGCTAAAATAATTTTTAATTAAAAATACAGTGAGGTGCAAAAGTTTGGAACATTCTCTTGTAAATTGTTTAATCAATAATTTTTCATTCAAAAAATACGTTCTATATAGCAATCGAGAGCTCTATTCGTATCTCAGTTGACATATTTCTGCATTTTTCATGAAAATGAAATATGGCCGGGATATCCGGATTAAGCCGGATATCCCAAATCCTATATCCGCGGAAAAATTTTTCGGAAAAAATTTAACAAACCCATTTGATAAAGCATATTTTTATGAGTATTTAACACAAAACCGCTTAGTAATATCTTTTTTCGGAACGGAGATATGATTTTTTGAAAATGGCATTTTTCGTCTATTTTTGCAAAAATTTCAATTTTTAAGGGAAAAATGCCATTTTCAAAAAATCATATCTCCGTTCCGAAAAAAGATATTACTAAGCGGTTTTGTGTTAAATACTCATAAAAATATGCTTTATCAAATGGGTTTGTTAAATTTTTTCCGAAAAATTTTTCCGCGGATATAGGATTTGGGATATCCGGCTTAATCCGGATATCCCGGCCATATTTCATTTTCATGAAAAATGCAGAAATATGTCAACTGAGATACGAATAGAGCTCTCGATTGCTATATAGAACGTATTTTTTGAATGAAAAATTATTGATTAAACAATTTACAAGAGAATGTTCCAAACTTTTGCACCTCACTGTATAAGTCTTTAAAAATAAATGTTGGGAATAATTCTGATTTTATATTTTTTATTTTTAATTTAAATTCTGATTTTTAATTCATGTTTTAATTAATTTCTGATTTAAATTAATTCCAAGTTTTAATAAAATTCTGATTTATAAATTCTGGTTTTGTTTAACAAAGAAATTCTGATTTTCAAGTTTGTTTCAATTTAAATTAAGTTCTGATTTAATTAAACTTTGTTTTTATTTAATTCTGATTTAATAAAAATTGTTTTATTTAAATTCCAAGTTTTATTCACATTCTGATTTTAACCTCCACTAATATATTCTTACCATTATTCTGCTGAAAACTGGTAGTTACCGGACAACTCAATGGAGGGGTTGGATTTAACGGAAAAAGAAAGTCTGGGTCAATAAAAGGAGTTTGTTGGTTATTAAGTTGTTGTTGCGTTAGTGTAGCAGTTAAATCAAGTTGGCCAGTAGAAGGGAGATAGCCAGGAACTAAAAATTGTAAAGCTGCCGTTAAATTATCTGTGGATGATGAAGTGCTAGGGAAATCTATTGGGGGAAGACCTTAAAAATTTGAAAAAAAATTTCCTTCAATAAAAAAATTAAAATTATACCAATAAAGGGAACTGTAGTAATCAGAAATTGTGCCCGATTAACAGAAAATTCGCTTAAAGTCCTCTGTAGGCGGCGAACATGGAGAGGCTTGGAAGCCATTCCAACTAAAGACATAATCTCAAGAAATTCGGTTTCGTCACATTGCATTATTTGGTCAATGTCATCTCCACCTTGTGAAATAAACACATCAAAATACTGGGTAAGTCGGGCACGGTAAAGAACTGCCTGTAGCTGCCATTCTGCTAATGAGGAGGCTGTTCGCATTCCGGAAAGGTGAAGTTGAGATCTGAACATTGAAAAAAACTAATTAGAAATCAGAATTTCAAATGAACATTAAATAAAGTATATCCAATGTTTGTTTAAAATTCTGATTTTACTTAGGTTTACATATTTAATTAACCTGGATTAAAACCAGAATTTTAAATAAACATTAGTAAAAGCTAAATCAGAATTTTAGATAAACATTAAATAAACGTTAATTAAAAATCAGAATTTTAAATGAACATTAATAATCTGAAACCAGAATTAAAAATAAACATCATAAATCAGAATTTGAAAAAACAGAAAAAGTAATTATAACTTTTTTACTAAATGGCTATGTATGTATGTACTTTAACGGAATAAAAAAAAGAAAAAAAGTTAGGATTAGCGATTAAATCCATAAAAAATCTTTATTTCTATGAATGAAGTCATCTCCAAAAATTTAAAAAATTAAAAAAAAATTAAAAGTCACCTCTGTTGTTGGTCAGCATTATTGTTGTTGTTTCCAATTAATAATTGGGGGGATTGTTCATTTAAAGGTGGACTAGGCGTAGATTGTTGTTGTTGTTCAATTTGTGATGAAGATGTTGATTGTTGTATTTGTGGTGATTTACGGCGACGTGATATGTTGGAAATATTTTTAGTACTATTAGATTGTTGTTGTTTTTCTGACATTTTTCTGAATTAGAAAGAGGTTTAAATGTTTGTTTAATTAATTGTGATGTTTATTTAAAATTCTGATTGTGTTTTAATTAAATTCTGGGTTGTTTATTTAAATTTCTGTTCTTTATTTGTTTAAGATTCTGGTTTTTATTTGTTTAATTCTTCTGTTTCTTGTTTTTACGGAAGGTTTAATTCTGATATATGTTGTTCGGATAAAATTCTGATGTTTTCGTAAGTTTTGTTATATGTTTTAATTTAATTCTGATTTTTGTGAAATGTTTGGAATTAATTCTGATGTTCGTGGAAAGTTAAATTACTTAAATTATACATGTTCGAATTTAATTCTGATTTATTTAATCCAATTCTTGTAAATGTTCAGATTAAATTCTGATTGTTCCTGAAAGTTTAATTCTTGAAAATGTTTTTATTTAATTCTGATCTTTGTGAAACCTTAAGTTTACCGAAAAATAAAAAGGGATGTTGCTATATTTATAACTATAAATAGTACTCTTATAAATTACAATTCTTGTTTATATTTAAAAAGAGCAAAAATGAGCGACGGCAAACAGTGAGTAACAAAAAAAAGTTTTTTTATAAAAAAAATTTTTTTATTTTTACGAGCCTATGACGAATAGAAAGAAAGAAAATGGGGGAAAATACAAAAAATAAAGCAAAAAATGGTAAAAATGTAAGAGATGTGTTGGGAGAAGAATAAATGATTGAATGGAGGAGTAAAGAAAATTTTTGTTTAGAAATTATTTTAATAAAAAAAAATAAATATTGTATAGTGTGATGAGAAAAAAAAGTTTAAAAAATAATTAAAAATAAATTTCGAAATTAAAGGGAAAAAGGTTCGAAAATAATTAAATAGAAAAAATACAATTACAAATAGAATTACAATTTGTAAAAACAAACAGTTGAAAATAAACTTGAAACAATAGATCAGAAACTTAAGATTAGAAACTTTAAATAAACTTGAATTTTTATTAAAATCAGAATTTCTAATAAACAAACTTGAAATCAGAATTTTGAAAAGAAAAAAATTAAACGTTAAAATCAGAAAAATAAACTTGAATTTATTTAACAGAAATTAAACTTATTTTTAAAATCAGAATTTCTATTAAAGTAACTTGAAACCAGAATTATTGTTTAATTAAATAATATTCCAAATAAAGTAAAAATAAATTATTAAATAACATTACCTTACCCCCCTCTCACTTAAAAATAGATTTCCGTTACTTAAAAATAAATATAATAATAATTTTTTTTATTTTTTATTTTTCAATTTTTTGCCTGAACGCCAGGGTCGCGTTGTTTTGTTTAGAAGTAATGGGTGCCAGTCAAAGAGTGACTCAAATAATATATATCCACCCATGAAAATAAAAAAATGAAAAAAAATGAAAAAAAATAATAGACTTGTCGACTAGTCAAGTAATTTTTTATTGGAAGGTAAAAAAAATTTTTTCAATTTTATTGGTAGAGGAAAATTGAGGCGAAATAATGTACTTTAATTTTCTGAAGCAGAATGTAGAAGCAAAATAAATTAAAAATAAAATTCTGATTTCAAGTTTATTTTTAATAATTCTAATATAAAGTAATATTTAAATGGAAAAATAAATAAACTTAAAAATCAGAATTATTTCAAACTTTTATTTAATAAAAATTCTGATTTTCAAGTTTAATTTAAAGTAGTATAAAACTTTAAATAATTCTGATTTATTTTCAAGTTTATTTTACAAAATTCTGATTTTCAAGTTTTTCAATTTGTATTAATTCTGATTTCTGGTGACATATTAATAGACTTACA
Organism: Meloidogyne incognita; assembly: GCA_036172945.1. Taxonomy (NCBI): domain Eukaryota; kingdom Metazoa; phylum Nematoda; class Chromadorea; order Rhabditida; family Meloidogynidae; genus Meloidogyne; species Meloidogyne incognita. The sequence goes on from JARQAC010000010.1 coordinate 2,938,965, forward strand.
AGTTTATTTAAGTAAATTCTGATTTGTTTTTATAAAATTCTGAATCAAGTTTATTTAAACTCTGATTTATTTGTTCAAGTTTATTTTCAAGTTTACAAGTTTAAATTTTGATTTTTAAGTCAGAATTATTAAATTAAAATAAATCAGAAGACAATCAAGAATAAAAATAATAATAAAACGGACAGTCGGAAGGACTAGACACAAACTGATTTTGCACTTTTACTAGCTCGTGACCGCCTTCTTCCCCCCACAGCTCTAAGTATATACAAAAAAGTCATCGTCCAACCGTCTTCGCTATTTATTTTTTTTATTTCACCCCAATAATTTTTTTCTGAATTTTTTTATTTTTTCATCCTCCTATTTTACTCATTTGACAAGAGGGGACATTAGAGTATTAAAAAATTTTTATTATAAATAAAGCTCCAGACTCAAAAGACTTTTAAAATAAAGTCAAAAATAATTACTGTATTCAATACCCCCAACTAAAAATTTAAAAATTCCTTGGACTCTAATAGACCAGAAATTCTGATTTTTCTCCCTTCTTAGACTCTACTGCCCTAATTCCACACAAAAAATTTTTTTATTCCCCGCATTTTCTCCAATTTTTTTCATCTCCTCTTTTATTCTCTGTCAGTTGCTCGCCCCTTATTTAATGCAAAAAATAGCTGTGAATAAAAAACAATACAAAAAATAGGCGGCTGGTAGCGGCGGGAGAGAAGTCTTCTCTTTGTAGTACACAAACAGATTGACGGAGAGAAGGCGGAATATTAGAGTATTTATTTAATCAGAATTTTTAATTAAAAGAAATTCTGATTTTTATTAAAACTTGATAGTAAACTTGAAGCAGAAAATAAAACTTGAAATCAGAATTTTAAGAATAAAAGAAATAAACTTTAAAATCAGAACCTATTAAAAAAATAAACTTGAATTTATTATACCAGAAAATAAACTTATTTTTAAAATCAGAATTTATTTTCAATAAAATTTAAATCAGAATTAATAAATAAACTTTTAATCAGAATTTTTATTAAACAAACTTGAAGCAGTAAAAATAATTTAAGATTAATTATGATTTAATAAGACTCAAATGTGCATTTTTACTAAAAAAATTTTTATTCGAAAAATTTTTTTTATTTTAGTAATCGTCTTTTTCTTGCTCAGCCCTAACTCAGCTAGTTTTAAGTTTTTTTAATATTTTTTTATTTGATTGTTTTTTGTTGGCTTCTGTCCTATTTCTCTGTCCCATTTACTTTGTCTATAAATTTATATCTTTCAGTCTCGAAATAAAAAAAAACTTGAATAAATACAATGAAGCAAAAAATAAACTTCATTAAACCTAAAGAAAATAAACTTGAATCAGAATTTAAAAAAATAAACTTGGTTATTTTATTATGTTAAAACTTGGAATCAGAATTTTAGAAAATATAAAATCAGAATTTTCAAAACTTGAATAAAATAAACTTGAATTATTAAATCAGAATAAAAGAATAAATAAACCTTTTCGGAATTAAAAAAATAAAATTGACCATCAGAATTTTTACAAATAAATGTGTTAGTTAAACTTGAAATCAGAATTTACAAAAATTAAACTTGAAATAAAATAAACTTGAAATAATAAATCAGAATTCTACAGATACTAAATAAACTTGGAATCAGAATTTTTATAATAATTAAACTTGAAGCAAGAATTTTTGCTATAAAATAACCAATTATTTTTAACCATAATTAAAAAAAAATATTATTTTACTAATAAAAAAAATAATAAAAAAAATCTAGGGAATAAAATTGGATTCGCCAGCCATCAAACATTGACAGAAAAATTCCTGCGAGTATTTAGTAGTTTTTTAAAAAAATACAAGAAACCAAAGAGCAAATAAAAATGAGAGAGAGAGGTGCAGAATGGTGTTTTGTTTTTAAAGAAAAAGAACTGGAATGCCTAAATAAAAAATAAATAAAAATTATAAAAAATAAAATAACAAACATAAGAGCCCCGGTTGTGTATAGGGAGAGAGGGGAGTGGGCGAAATAAAAAAAATATTTTTTTAATAAAAAAATAAAAATAAAATATACGTGGAAAAATATAGGAAAGATAAAATAAAAAGATTATTTTAAATTTTTTTAATTAAAATTTAAAAAAATACGAAGATAAGTGATTTACCGTTAGACAATGCTTAGTGTTAGTAGCGACTAAAAACCTGAAACAAAAAACTCTGAAACAAGTTTTAAATAAATTCTGATAAAAAATTCTGATTTTCGATGTTTGTAAAACAAATTTTAAGGAAATTCTGATTTCTTTCTATAATTATGAATTCTGGTTTTTTAATATTCAGCAAAGTTTATTTAAATTTAATTCTGATTTTCAAGTTTATTTTTTTAAACTTTGTCAAGCAAGTTTAATTTAAACAAAAATTCTGATTTTCTTATAAACTTTCGAATTAAAATTATAAAATTAAAAAAAAATACATGACGGGTTATGAAACACTTGATGGATTTTTAATTTTTTATCAATGATTTTTTTTCTCTCAAAAATTATCATCGGTCAAATCCAGATTTTAGGGTGGATAAGGGGAAGGGAGATAAGGGGAAGGGAGAAATTATCTTTGTGCAACTGTCGGATAAGGCAAAAGGAAGGCAAAACTAAGATGATATACAACACAACCCACCAACAAAATCACTAGGTTCTAGCACACCGGATTAGTTTCCGGTAACGAAAAAATTATTTTTTTTTGACGGACATACCCCTAAAAAGTTAGTTTTGCGAGTTTTGCCTAATTTTGGGACAAAAAGTCCGTTGACGAAAAGTCCGTTGACGAAAAGTCCGTTGATGAAAAGTCGTACCACAAGGGGAACGTCCCAGTTGAGTCCCGCCGTTTGAGTCCCGCCGGTTGAGTCCCCACCCAAAGGGGGACGTTTGAGTCCCCGCATATCTTTTTAGAATCTGGAGGGATTAAAATGGATCTATTGCATTTAGTGATTAAGGTGGATAGTCGAGAGATTTTGACGGGATATTGAGTCAATCCGGCATTCCGGGACCGAATTACAGACCCCTGAAAATCCAAAAAAGGGGTCAAATTCAATTTTGGGTAAAAAGTTTTTAATAAACAAATGATAGCTCATTCGAAAGGGATCGACGAGATGAGTTGAATAAGACCAAAATCATCTCGAATTGATGATTCTGAAAAAATTGTGACCAACTGAATCTGGTAATTGTTCGGTTCGTATACCCCCTCTTTTTTCTGACCATTTTTTCATTTTTCCCTCCTTTTTTTTCTTCCCTTTCTCCAGTTTTCCTCTCCATTTTCCCTCCCTTTTTTCCCTTTTTCCGAGGCAAGTATGAAAAAAGATTATGTAGGTATATATTCATGAGAAAAGTTCTGGAAAAACTCATTCTCATAATTCATTAACCAATATGGAACAACTAAAAAAATTTAACATGATTGATTTGGGCGACAAACTGAGATTAAGCGACAACGATTTCGATGCTTGGCTCGAAGAGCTTGGACTTCTTCATGGTAAACGAACATGTGATGCATGTGGTGGCAGAACAACTATACAAAATATAAAAGATCGCCGATATGGTAACTGGAGGTGCACAACTAAAAATTGTAGGAAAGTTCAAGGGTACCTCTGTGGAACATTTTTTGAAGGTTTTTACTAAAACAACCATTATAAATCGCAATTTAAGGAACACATTTGGAGTTAAAGAAGATATTTCATTTATCCTTTATGTGGGCATACCGATTTAGCGCTTATGAACAAATTGAGTTTCATGTTGGAATTGCAAGGGAACGGAATTGCAAGAATTGCAAGCCTCACGAAAAATAAAGGAGAAAGGGAAGAAAAAAAAGGAGGGAAAAATGAAAAAATGGTCAGAAAAAAGAGGGGGTATACGAACCGAACAATTACCCTGAATCTTTGCTGGGAAAACTTTTTGTACTGCTACGAAGGCAGAGGGGACTGCCTATTTAAATTACTCCAGTAAAAACTATTACCTAATACCCGACTCAGGCAGAATTTACCCTAATAAAGGAAAAAATCAAATGTAAAAAAATAAACAAAATTTATAAAAAAATTTTATCAAAAAAATTTTAAAAAACCATTGTCTTGTCTCGCTTCACTTATTATGGGGTTCGTTTTTGTTGTCGATGTTCTTCTAATTTCACCACCTTCGTTTCTTCAGAAACTGCGAACGTGAAATCGCCAGTCGGAAACTGACGGAAATTAACTAAAAAATTAAAAAAAATCAAAACTTAAAAAACAAAATAAAAACTCCAAACCTTATGTTCCGCACAGAGCTGCGTCCATTTGCCTTACAATAATAAGAGGGATATTGGAGGATGGGATATCAAGTTTATCAAGGGGTAAGTAGAATATCGGAGGAATAAGGGATTTAAAGTGATCTAGGGTGCGGATTTAATTGGTCTCTAGTCAACCCCCTAATCCTGTATATCCCTACGATCACTGATATTTCTTAAGACTACCATTAATCCATTGAATCCTCTTATATCTCAAGATTAACACTTATATCTCCATATTGCGGATTGTTTACTACTCTTTTAGTTATTTTTAAAAATTTCGATTTTCGATTACCGATTTTCGATTTTCGACGTTTTTTTCTGCCGATTTTCGATTTCCGATTTTCGAATTTTTTTATAAAATTTCGATTTTCGATTTCGATATTTTTGGATTTCTTTCGATTTTCGATTTCCGAATTTCGAAGATTTTTTTATTTCGACGCAGCTCTGGTTCCGCATCGTTGTGGCCATGGAATCAGGTTCGGCACGCAATGAGCAAAATTTAGGCCAGCTTTAAAAATGAAAATCTAAAATTAAAAAATAAAAATTAAATTTTTACCAACTCAAGATTTTCGTCCTCCTTGAGAAAGTTCAGTGCCCAGATGGAATTGTGGAGGTTATCGGGCAACTAATTAACAAAATTAGTTAAAAAAACCAGGGAAAACCTAAATAAAATGAACAAAATAATGAAAAATTCTAAAAAGATATGCGGGGACTCAAACGTCCCCCTTTGGGTGGGGACTCAACCGGCGGGACTCAAACGGCGGGACTCAATCGGCGGGACTCAAACGGCGGGACTCAATGATCCCCTACCGACCACAAGTAATCGCAGGCCAATTAATCGCAAATTGGCAAAATGTTTTATATATTCACATAAAAGTTTTCGTAATTTAGCTGCCAAAATTTAGAAGTCTTTACAGAGTAGAGATAATGGGCTGAAAGTTTTACATGTCCGGGGTCAAATTTAATGGGGCATATGGGAAAAATACGGATTTTGCAATCGAATTACCCCCCGGTACCTAAATCGCTTGGGTACCGAGGATATCTCGGGACTGGATAGAGATATCAAAAAAGTTCCGCTGGGAGGGCCTCAAGTTGGAACATGTAGATATATGTAGGAAAAAACTCGAGCCAAAAATTCCAAGTCTAAGGTAGATATGCATCTATAAAAATCCGGATTTCGGTGAATTTTCACATTTATCGGAAATGACGAATTCCTGAGGGCAAATCATAGAGGTGAGAGAGAAATTGTGATTGATGGGTGAAATTGGAAGTAGAAGCATGGCAAAACTCGAAATTGAAGCAAGTTTCGAGTTGTAGCAAGGTAAGTTGAAGCAAATAGAGAAACCCGAAGCAAAGTTTAACTTTGGGATCCGGGATTTTCGGGTTTCTTAAATATGTGAAAAAGCTGATAATGTGGGGACTTCAATGCGGACGTAACTATGGGCAGAGTTTTAGGTCCAGAAAAATTGAAAACCCATAGTTGGGAGTAGGCTCGATTTTGGGGTAAAAAATTCGAATATTCAATTCTAACTCCTTACCTATGGTCTCTGTGGAGGTTTTTGCTGCTGCGAAGGAAGCCGGGCATGCCAATCACAGCGATAATTGGAATAGGATTAATTTACGAGCCCAGAACCCAGCGACCGTAGACTCCCCGCGAGGCGCTTGTGCAAAACTCCGCGCTTCGCGCGGAGTTTTGCACAAGCGCCTCGCCGATGCCCCATAGGTTTACGTTGTTTAGTTTTTATAAAAATAAATACTTTCACAATCAGTGTATTTTTATTAATTTTAAAATATTTCATGGGATGGTCGAGAAGTTCTCTTTGATTTGGAATGGATGACACATCAAGAAATAGGCGGTATTATTTATATTTATAAAATACTATTAATTTTTACAAAAAAATTTTTCTCTTTTAAAGCAATGTATTTGTGAAGTTCAAGGCTCATCCATGTATTTTTAATATATACCCCAAAACATATTTCTGAAAGTTGGCGATGTTATTATGAAAATTATAATCCGGAAGGGCCTAAAATTTATCCAAAATAAAAATTTGTTGATTTTGATTTAGTTGAAAGAGAGCCACCAGGACGACAATAAATTAGTAATTATTTTTAAATAAATTTGTTTTTGATAATTGATAAACTTAACAAAATAAATTAAAAAAATTTTTACAAAAATTATTTTTTTCTCTTCTCATTTATACTTTTCTTCTGTCTTTTCTTATGTTTCGAAAATCTGCATTATCAGGCCTAACACGAAAAAATAGAAAAAAATAGAAACAGCGAAAAAAATAGAAAATAGCCTAACGCGAAAAAATAGAAAAATAGGTATACATTTTTCTGGAAAAGAAAAAATGTTGATATTAAGAGAAAAAAGGCATATTTTCAAAGCTTAATTTCTTTCTTTTCCTTATAAAGTCTGAAAGAATAAGAAATTCAAATTTGCCCTTTCAATCTTAATATTAACCTTATTTTTATTTTCGCCATTTATATTTACCTTTTTAATAAATTTAGTAATGATATTTTTTAAATTATTTTTTAAATTAATTTAAATTGTAAATTTAAACTAAATTTCACCTACAGACCCTAATAAGTGAAAAACCATTAGGGAGGACAAGCTTATATTTTTCGTACAAAAATCGCATTTCCAAATTATAGCTGATTCGAAAGTAATTTGAATTTCTATCTTAGTAGGTAGCTGTTTTTTGTAGCTGTTTAAGTAGCCGTTTTTTGGAAGGCATGCTGCAAAAATATTGAACTTTTTTTTGGTACTGTGTTAATACTCCCCCCTCAACCCACCCCTATTTGAGTCTTAGGTTAATTTTCCTTCACTATTGTCAAATTCCCTTCAAAAATTAAAAGTAACTTTAGACATTTTATTGGCGCTCCGACTTGGGCACAGTGATCCATTTGCACAGTAAGACAATTGCACACAGTAAGACAATTGCACAATTGCACACCCTTTACTTTATTTTGCCCTTTACTTTCTGTTTATTATAACTTTTTTTAATATGCCCATTCCAAAATAAATTTTAGTTTCTTAATCGAACCCTACTTAATGTAGCAATTAAAATATTTAATTTTTGTTAAAAAATTATTTTTAATTAAATTAGGAACTTTTTCGTTATTTTCACTCCTTTCTTAGTATAATATAACTGAAAACACTTTTTTTAAATCCGATCCGAAACACTACTTTATAATAAACACTTCAAGACTTTTTCCTCAATTGTTTTATTCTTACTTTTACAAATTTGAATTATTTTATTTTTTATATCTATTACTTTTTGTTGAGGGTAAAAAAACGTCTTTGAAAACGTTTATTGGTTATAAGTATTACGTATTTTTCGGGGTAATTACCAGGCTGGTCCCCCTTTTTTCCTTTCTATTTTTTTCGATTTTTTTAACTTTTTATGGCAAATTATTTATCGTTCGAAAGAGCTCTTCAAGATGAGTAGAATGATACTATGTTTGGTTCTATTTGGAGATTCTTAGCAGAATTATGAAGCTAAATCCTCGATGGACATGCTTTTTGTGATGTTGAATGGGATTAAAACAAATGGTCATAACTATGTTTATTTAAGTCGGATTCCGATGATTTTAGTACCATTCGACTCAACTCGAAGAGCTCTTTTGAATGGATGTATAATTTGCCATAAAAAGTTAAAAAAAATCGAAAAAAATAGCAAGGAAAAAAGGGAGGTCCAATAATACAAATCCAATTGGTCCAATAATACAAATCCAATTGGTCCAATAATACAAATCCAATTTACTAATGTTATTTTTTATTTTTTTTTTGTAGTTTAAATAATGCCATCAAAAGCTAAGAGTCTTCGTGCGAAAATGAAGGAAAATTATCAACAATCACGTGGGTTGAAGAGCCCTAATCAGGGCTATGGCCAGGCTTCCCCTGTACATGAAACTGATGCCCACCCGATCATTGACAATATTCCGGTAAATTCACAATTAAAAAAATTTGTTTTTAATTTATTTAAGATTTTTTTATATTTTTTATTTATTCGTCTTTGTGTAGTTTATATCCCATAATTGCCAGCACCTTTTTCTTTTCTTTTAATTTGTCGGATGAGTTATATGTTGACTAAATAAAAAAGGAGATGTAAGTAGAGATCGGACCAAACAAATATTTGACGTTGGAAGGGATTTTTAGAGATTTTTGGGATTAAAAAGAATATCAGTCAAGCGAGGGATATATGGGAATTAAAAGGTATATATCGGTGTATTCGTGATGATATCGATGTAAATAATCTGTGATAATATCTATGATAATATTATCTGCGGATTAATTGTGATACCTGGGGATTTGGAGGGATATCATGTGGGGGATTAAGCGGGATATGTTGGATTAAGTGGATAACTCGCAATACTGATATTCGGAAATCAAACTCATTGAAAATACTCAATGCCCTACTAATAAAATGAATAGGTACTTCCAAGATAGTGAAAAAATGTCGATATTTTAAATTTTTGATCCAAATTGTTTTCATATATGAAAATATTTCATCAAATTTTGTTTGATGAGTTTTGAAAAAAATCACATCTTTTCAAATATTTTCAAATATCAAAAAGGTAGTTTGATTATTATGCAGTTTGTCCGATCTCAAGAATCAATGAAAGGCGTGCTGTTTATGTGATATAAACTACACAAGATTTATTTTACATTAAAAGAGTAGTTAACTTAGGCCGAAACATTTAACAAATGAGTTGAACTTAAAAAAGCGTATCGCATTGTTGTATAGTAAACTTGGGGTTATATGCTATCCATGTCAATTATGATAGTTATTGTCAATACTATAATATAAATATTTTTAGGATTTTGAACACGTGGGATCTTCTTCTGGTAATGTTTTTAGTGTTTCACAATTAGGGTTGAGTGTGTCCTCTATGGATGTTGCTGCCACAATATCTAGAAATGACTCCCCTTTTTTGTCCGCTATGGGTGGTTCTCCTTCAACCTCAAATGATTCACCCTTTTTGTCCTCGAGAACAATAATTCGATCTGATTGTCCAGAAAAAGTTAGTAGATTTGATGAGTCTAACGTTAGTTGTCTTGACGATGAGTCCATTGTTAGTCTTGACATTGATTCTGATTCCTCTTGTGCTTTACCAATCCGTAGTTCTTCTAAAAGGGGTCGGGGTCGTCCAAGAAAAATAACTCGTAAAGGTGCCGGAAGACCTAGAAAAGTATCTATTTGTGAATCTGTTCCTGATGAATGTATAATTGTTAATGATGAACCGATTATATTTTTAGCCCCTGATCCTCCAGATATGCCTGTTCGTCAATCTGTGCCTGTTCGTCAATCTGAACGTATTAAAAATCGTAAATTGTCCATTACCCAAGACCCCATTGTACAACCTATACTTTCTTCTAAGAAAAATCCTATTACCGATAATAATAAATGCCTCAGTACGCATGAAGGGTTTCCTTGTGCTGATACTAGAGCTCGCCATACAGCTGAGTATTATGACTCTGGAGACATTGGCAAATTTGAATGTCATTATTGTAAAGCACTTTTATTAGAATCCGAAATTAATCAAAGTCATAAATCCAAGTTTAAAGTTATCACGTCTTCACTTTGTTGTAGCTGCGGAACAATTACTCTTCCTCCCTATACTGAACATCCTAATGAATTGAAAGTGTTACTAAAAGGCGATACTAAAGAATCTAAAGAGTTCCTTTCTAATCACAATACTTATAACTCATTGTTAGCTTTTGCTTCGATAACCGTTGGCCATAAGGACTCATCTCATCATGGAAGTGTGTGCTTTATGCTAAACGGAGAATTTTCCCGACATATAAGTTCAATGAATTCTGGACATTTAACACCATCATTTTCCCAATTATATATTTTAGATGCGAATGAAGCACTTAATTTACGAACCCAAAATACTCTCTGTGGAGGAGATAGAGTTAATCCACAAACCTTAAAAATTTTAGATTCTGTTTTGAGAAATATAAACCCATTTGCAAAGGTCTATAAAAATTTTCATTCCCAATATATGTCTGTTCTTGAAAAGGACGGGAAAGATGCTGTCAGGAACTTTCGCCTTACTATCATAGAACAAAGTGCGGCTCCTGCCATAATTAGAGGTAAAGGATTACATCCACGACAGGTTAATCTACCTCAAGAAAAAGCCATGTTTTCAGTTTGGACGGAGTCCTCTGAGCCACCAAAAATTAAAGGAACATATATAACTGATCTCCAAGGATGTTTATTTGAGGTCAAACCATATAATGCTCGGGTTGATTCACTTACTTATCCCCTGCTTTTTCCACACGGAGATGATGGATACCATACTAATATTCCATTTAACCCTAATAGTCCTAAGTACGCAAATAAATCTACTAATAATACTATAAATGATGATGAAGACATAACTAATGAAAAAACCGATGATGAATTGGAAATTGATATTGACCCTAAGAAAACAATTTCTTATAGAAAATATATTCGTTACCGACTAGCAATTCGTCGAACCGATTCGCCCCATAATATTTGGAGTGCAGGAGGTGGCTTAAGCCAGAAATTTGTACTAGATTACGCAGCACGGATTGATGCTCAGGTGGCCGACTATTTACGTCAACCCGAATTTAACCTCCTTAAAACGACAGCACCAGATGTTCTCAACCACATGAGACGGGATGGTGATCTACAACCAGACACTAAAATAGGCAGCGTTGTATTATTCCGCAAGTATCACCCCGGAACACGTCCATATTTTCAAGACATGTTTTACGATGCGACAACTATTATGGCTCGTACTCGGAAGCCAGGACTCGCATCCTTCATGTTTACTTTTACTACTAATCCCTACTGGCCAGAGATTTCCCGTAATTTCTTTCACAAAGGCCAAAAAATTGTCGATCGATTTGATATTTTATGCCGTGTATATGCAGATAAGTTGCGCAGACTCCATTTTCTCCTTGATAAAAAAATATATATTTGGTAAAATTCTCGGTTATGCCGAAAGTATGGAGTTTCAAAAAAGAATTGGTGGCCCTCATTTACACAGAGTTTTCTGTATTGATACTGAAGCAACACCAGAAAATATCGATGGCCTAATTTGGGCACACATTCCAGAAAAACCTGCTGATTCCGATAAATCTGCATGGGCAAATTTTATTAGAAAAATTCGAGAACTTTTACCCAAGTTCCAAATTCATGATTGTGGTGATCACTGTAAAGGCAGTAATGGACGTTGTTTAAAAGGATTTCCCAAACCTTATAGCCGCACGACAATTCTTCATGATAACAAACCAGCAGAATACAAACGTCCAAGTCCAGAAGATGGCGGACATACTTTAACATTAGAATATGGATCAACCGAACACACATATACTAACTCAAGAATTGTACCGTATAATCCTTTAATCCTTGTAATGTTTGAGTGCCACCATAATTTGGAATATGCATATGGACAATCTGATAATTTGAAATATGCCTTGAAATACCCTTTTAAAGGTCCAAGTTTTTCTTATATTAAATGTCAGGATGGTACTGTAAATATAGATGAGCCAGCCCAATATGCGCGTATGCTTTACAGAAGTCCGCCAGAAGCTCATTGTCGTATATACTCTCAAAAATATGCCTATCTTTCTCATACTGTAATTCCTCTAAGTATTCATTTACCTCGTGAACAGAATATTTATTTTCAATCTGCGGATGAGTTAAATGATGCTGCAGATGGCATTCTGCCAGAGACACATTTAACACAATATTGGAAAATGTGGAAAAATAATGAAATTGATAAGAATATCCTCTATGAGAATATGCCTGAAAAATATTCTTGGAATAAGAAAGATAAGTTCTGGAAGCCAAGAAAATTTTCTAACCGCAAGCAAGATATAGAAAACCGCAAGATAACTATTGGCAGAATTTATACTGTTTCTCCTCGTGAGCCAGAAAGATTTGCTCTTTATGTCCTGATGAGACATTTCCCAGGTGATCCAGACCATCTTAAAAATATTAATGGAACCGTTTGCGATACCTTTGCTGATGCAGCTCGTATGCGCGGTCTTTTCGAAGATAATTCTGTATGGGAGCGAACTCTGAAAGAGGCTTCTAACTCTCTTCTCCCTTCACAGATGCGTCAATTATTTGTTAATATAATTGTTCATGGTTCTATACAAAACTGTGTAATAGATTCCTTGTCATTATGGGAAATGTTTAAAGAACATATGATTGATAAAAGAAATTGTTCAGACGCTGTAAAACAACGTCGACTTGACAGATCATTAGCTATTATTGAAAGATATCTCTTTGCTAATGGCAAGCAAATGAAAGATTATAATCTTCCCCTTCCAACGAATTCTATATATGATGACCCAAATAAAGCACTTGATGCATTCTTTTTCCCCAACATTTAAACGATGATGATGTTGATGAAACCGTTGATACATCCTTTGAACAAGCGAAGTTAAATAATGAACAGGATAATTTCTACAAGTTAGTCCTTGATGCAGTCATGGATCAAAATTCTAAAAATCGTTTGTTCTTTCTCTCCGGCGATGGAGGAACCGGAAAAACATTTCTATTAAACTTCCTTCTATTTAACTTACGTCGATTGGGAAATAAAGTCCTTGCTACCGCCTCAACTGGTATTGCATCCACTAAATTTTATGCAGGTGGAATGACGTTACATTCTGCATTTAGATTTGGTATTAATCATGAGCCTGACCAAATTCCTTCTATTCCAGTCCAAAGCTTTTTTGGTCGTCGTATAATTGAAAGTAAACTTGTAATTATCGATGAAATTACCATGCTTGAAAAGACTGTTCTTGAAAATGTCGATAAACTCTGCCGTATATTGGTTCCGCAAAATAAGCATTTGCCTTTTGCAGGTAAGGTCGTTGTCATTTCCGGTGATTGGAAACAATCGCTTCCTGTTGTAAAAAATTCTCCTTCGCCCGAAGCGCAGGTGGCTGTTTGCCTTCAAAGCTCCAATCTTTATCCTATGTTTGTTAAGACACGTCTTACACAGAATATGCGTCTCCAGCCATCTGAGATTCAGTTTAAAGAGTGGCTATATAAACTCGGAACAGATACATCCGGTGATAAAATTGCCATCCCCAAGTCTATGATAGTTGAATCAAGAGAAGAATTGATCGAATTTGTTTTCGATAAAGGCTTTGACATTCCAAGTTCCGATATGCTTAAGAGACTTATGCTCGCCCCTTTAAATCGATCTGTTGATCTAAATAATTCTATAGTTCTTTCTTCCTTTGATACTGCATCTATTGACTATTATTCCGTTGATAGGTGCACCAATGAAAATCCACTTTCTCCTTATGTTGCTGACTCTGACGTATCAGCGCTTAATAAACTTACCCCAAGTGGTTTGCCAGCCCACCATATACACCTTAAAGTGGGTTCAATAATTGTACTTCTTAGAAATCTTAATACAAGTAAAGCATTATGTAATGGTACCCGTCTTATTGTAAAAGAACTTCAAATGAATTTAATTCTGGCCGAAACAATTAGTGGTTGCAGTAACGGTATGACAATTGGAATTTCTCGGGTCTGTAATTCCTATGTTGACGAAAGACCAGACGGTGTTAGCTTCGAACGTTTTCAATTCCCCGTTCGTGAAGCTTTTGCCATGACCATAACTAAGGCTCAAGGTCAAACCTGCGAAAGACTTGGAATTGATCTTTCAGATGAGCCCTTTGCTCATGGGCAATTATATACCGCATTATCCCGAGCAACTAATAGTAAATTTATAAGAGTTTACGCCCCAAATAAACCCAAAGATGAAGATAGTAATGTCCTTATTAATAATGTTGTTGCTCGCGGTCTTACCTTTGATTAGTCTGTATTGTGAAATTTTTAAATAATTTTTTTAACTAATGAATGCCCTAATTAAACACTTAGCGGAACTTTTCTTCTAACCCCACCCATTAAACACTCAACCCTACTAATTAAACACTCAACCCTACTTTTTGGTATTTTACGGCGATGATTCCCCTTTTGTGTTTAGGGATGTACCGCCTTCTTATTTTTGGTGATGATTCCCCTTTTGAGTTAAGGGATGTACCAGCTTCCTCTTTTTATTTTATGGTGATGATTCCCCTTTCGTGTTAAGGGATGTACCAACTTCTCTCCTTATTTTATGGTGATGATTCCCCTTTCGTGTTAAGGGATGTACCACCTTCCTCTCCTTATTTTATGGTGATGATTCCCCTTTCGTGTTAAGGGACGTACCACCTTCTTCTCACTTAAGGGTTCTAATTTGTCTCATTCATTATTCCAGCTGACGATTCTCTTTCGTGTTAAGAGATGTTTCGTCTCACCTCCCTTTCGTGTTAAGGGTTGTAATTCCCCTCCCTTTCGTGTTAAGGGTTGTAATCCCCTCCCTTTCGTGATAAGGGTTGTAATCCCCCTCCCTTTCGTGTTAAGGGTTGTAATCCCCTCCCTTTCGTGTTAAGGGTTGTAATCCCCCTCCCTTTCGTGTTAAGGGTTGTAATCCCCCTCCCTTTCGTGTTAAGGGTTGTAATCCCCCTCCCTTTCGTGTTAAGGGTTGTAATCCCCCTCCCTTTCGTGTTAAGGGTTGTAATCCCCCTCCCTTTCGTGTTAAGGGTTGTAAATTTTTTAAATATATTTATAAGCCCCTGTCCCCCCTTGCCACTGTCCCCCCTTTCTCCGTCCCCCTCCCCAGGAGTACAGGGTTTGCCCGTTTACCACCGTGCACCTCCACGTGGTGTACTCTGGGCATTGTTTTACTTATGTAAAACAATGGCTAAGCACGGTACAAACGGGAATCAAAAATTTTTTTTTTAAATTTTTTTTAAGAAAACTAAATTAAAATTTTTCGAAAATAACAAAACAAAATTAAATAATAAACTTAAAAAATATATTATTAAGTATATTGAACCAAGCATCTAAAATTGCTAGCGCGCGCGAAGCGCGCCCCAAAGCCGTTAGGCTTTCCAACGGGCAGAAGTTTCGTAACCTAAAGAACCCCCCGATGTATTTTACTGCCAGAGTGTCCTGATATGCACCCCAGTGGTTAAACCCACAGCTAGTTAAAATATTTAAAAATGACATTTTGTCCCAAACTTCCAAATGGCCAAATTTTCTTTCTCTGTTTGGCCAAAGAACATTAAAATGTTGAGGAATTCCGCGTTTTACTTTTCTTTATTTTTTGTTTCTTGTTTATATGTTCATCATTTTGTGATGATACACAATTTATATATTTTTTATTATTATTCAACATTAATAGTTTTATAATTTTTTTTATTCTTCCTCGATTTTCGTTTTTTTAATAATTTAAGAATTTCTTCAAAATACGGTCGAAGCTCACTATAAGCTACTCCTTTTGGAGCTGAAAAATTCGTCCTTTATAACGTGTGGTAGCTTAACTTGGAAGGAATCGCTTAGACAGCCTTCCCCACTTGCCAACCAAATTTTAAAGAATGTCTTTTAAATAGAGGGTTTTTCTTGAGGTGTTCTAAAGAATGGTGATTTTATAACGAGGTGTAGCTTAAATGGTGGGTATTTGCTTGTGAAGCTTCCCCCCCCCCCCATCCAGTGACCAATCAAAGTAAAAAAACCGTCTTTTAAATAGAGGTGTCTCTAATATTGAGTGTCTCTTATAGGGAGGTTCTCACTCATTTTAAATTGTATTTCAAATAGGAGGGGGGTATTGCCTGGGCAGTTGTTCTCCTACCCAGTAGTAAACTTAAAATTTAACAAACGTCTCTTAAATAGAGGGGTGTCTAATATTGAATGTCTCTTATAGAGAGATTTCGACTTGTATTTAGTTCATAAAATTAAAAAAAAATTTTTTAAAGATAGAAAAAATGTACAGCAAATACGGCGATTTTCACACAATAGATTGGCCTCGAGATTTGGCTAGGGACCGTTTACGACACAAATGTATTCGTGCTTATCGAAGAAAAGACTTCCCTTTTGGTTCAATTTTAACAATTTGGGATGCTGGAAGTGGGTGGATTTGTGTTTTGTTGGTTGGAATGGCTGCTGGGGCAATTGCTGGGGTCATTGATATTGGGGCTAGATGGATGAGTGATTTGAAGGATGGAATTTGTGCAGATAGATTTTGGTTGGATAGAGAACATTGTTGTTGGGCTGCGAATGATAGCGCTTTCAAGGTTTCCTATAAAATTTATTTTTTATTTAAAAATTGAGAGGAAATTTTTTCGGCGAGTTTTGGACTTTAGTGTTAGTTGCCCCCATTTTTTTCATTTTCCTCTAGAATTGGCGACCGGTTAGTTTCGACTTTATCGGCTCGGATAGGGAGTCTTAGGGATTCGAGCCGCTACATTGTAAAAATTAACCAGTCGCCAACTTCCTTAATTTCCTCCTTATGAAAATGTAAAAAATGAAAATGTGGGGGCCTTTAAAATTGAAAAAGAAATTTTTCTCGTCATTTGTGGTGTTAGAGGGAAGCCAATTTTATTAGTGGGAATCTTATTTCCTTGTTTTTCTAAAGAATAAAAATAAATTCAATTTTTAATTAAAGTTCAACCCTTTTTTAAACTTCAAAAAATTTTTTTTTGAATTAATTAATCATTGATTCCATTCAATTTTGATTTTTTTTTGATTTTTCACTTTTATTCTTTTAATTATTTTTGGCCTGTAAAAGAAGAAAAGCAAGCGATTTTGCTGTCTTTTTTTATAAAACTTTTATTTTTATTAAAATTTAAAAAGGTTTGCAAAAGTTTGTGCTCTTGCCTAAAAAATTTTTTCTTGACATTGTTAAGAGGAAAAAAATTTTTAAGAAAAAATTTTTTTAATTAAAAAAAAATTTTCCCTTTAAAGGACAACGACTGTCTTAATTGGCGTTCCTGGCCTGAAGTTTTCCTTTCTAGTGATCGTGGGCATCGTGACTGGCTTTACCATTCGCTCGATTTTATTTTCTTTGTCTCATGGGCAGGTTTGGATTTAAGAAATTTTCTCAATTTAAAAAATCTAAAAAATGGACATTTCGTCCCAAACCATAAAATTGACCATTTGTTCACTTTTTAATTTTTTAGTTGCCCTCGCTGGATTAGCCGTAACTTTGGTTAAAACATTTGCCCCATATGCTTGTGGCTCTGGTATACCGGAAATTAAATGTATACTTTCTGGGTTTATAATACGTGGGTATTTGGGCAAATGGACGTTTATAATAAAATCTGTTGGTTTAATTTTGGCTTCTGCTTCAGGTTTTTTTAAATTTTTTTAAATTTTCTGACTTCATTTATAGAGAACTAATTCTTCGTTTATAGATAGGTCTGGTTCAAATTTTAGATTCGGTGCATTTTTTGAGCTTCTTATATTTTTCCTATGGTTCGAGGGTTTTTTCTGTCTCCATATCTAACATAGGATGAGACCTATATCACTGAATTTACCCCAGATTCCAAGCACATGCAACAAAAAGTATCCAAACTCAGAACCAGGCATTTTGTGAGCTCCCTGTATTTTTCTTTGACGGGGGGGGGGTTTAACTTCAAGCCTACTTGTAAGCTTTGGTCCATGTCAGCAAAGCCTAGACAGCTTATAAAAATTTTTCAGTCGCAAAACATTAAAAAAAATTTTTTCAAAGGCCTAAGTCTTGGCAAAGAAGGTCCAATGGTTCATTTAGCCTGTTGTATAGGCAATATATTTTCCTACCTCTTCCCAAAATATGGAAGGAATGAAGCCAAAAAACGTGAAATATTAAGTGCTTCTGCAGCTGCTGGTGTTTCTGTTGCTTTTGGTGCTCCAATTGGTGGGGTTATGTTTAGGTTTTTTGAAGGATTTTTTGAAAATTTTTTTCGAAAATTTTTTAGTTTGGAAGAAGCAAGTTATTATTTTCCTTTAAAAACTATGTGGCGCTCCTTCTTTTGTGCTCTTGTTGCTGGAGTTGTTTTACGTTTTGTTAATCCGTTTGGAAGCGATCAGGTTTTTATTTTTCTTTTTTGATAGTTCAGGGATGTTACGGCTTGAGAAAAATATCTATTTCGGGTCGGGATTTTGAGTTTATTTTCTAAAGAATGACAGTCCCGTGACATGCCTGGTATAGAGTCGGGTAATTCTGGGAAATGCTTAAATTTTTATTTTCTTTTTGTCTATATTTGAATGTTTTTGGCTATTTTTGTAAAATCCTTGGACTCCTCTGTTTTCTTTTTGCTTCTAAACGGACACTAATTAAATTATATAATTTTGTCTACAAGTGTCTCGTTATCTTTTTTCTATTTATTTTATCCTTCTGAATCCTTTTAGTTTTTTTGTTAGATTTTTTTAATGTTCTGACTTTGTTTACCTCCTTTCCTTCTCCTCTTCCCTCCGAAAATATTTTTTTTAATATTTTCCAACAAAATTCAATTATTTTTTATTAGACTTCATTATTCCACGTTGACTATTCTATGCGTTGGACATTTATGGAATTAATTCCTTTTGCAGCATTGGGTATATTTGGAGGTCTTCTTGGAAGTTTATTTATTTGGTTTTTTAGTCTTTTTTTAAATTAAAAAAAAATTTTTTTCCAGGTCAAATATAAAATGGTGTGCTTATCGAAAAAATACTCAATGGTTAGGGCAAAATCCAATATATGAAGTTTTGGTTGTTTCAGCAGTAACTGGAGCTTTGTCTTTTTTTAATCCGTATACACGCAAAAGTGCTAGTTCTTTGATTAAACAGGTTTTTTAATTTTTAAAAAATTTTAGAATTTTTTCTGAAATTATTTTTGAAAAATTGTTGATGTTTTTTAGAAATTTTGCGAAATTTTTAAGAAATTTTTTAAAGATTTTTAAAGATTTTTTTCAATTTTAAAAATTTTTCAAAAAATATTTTTTTCTTAAGCTTTTTGATCGTTGCGGACCAGAAGATTATGGACAAAATTTGTGTGATTATAATAGAAATTTTACTTTTGGACAAGTTGTGGATAAAGTTGATGATAATTATCATACAGGAGATTTGGGGAGTGGATTACAGGTATTTTTATTGCTAAAATGGAGGGGGGATTGTTCCTCTAGAAATTAAAAAAAACTTCTTTTACTCTACGGAATTTTTAAAAATATTTTGTGGTAAATTAATTTTATTTTTAATTCATTTTCCCTCATTGGGAATCGAACCTTGTCTCTTTTTTTGTCAAAAAAATTTTTTATCCCACTACACCACAATTCTAATTTTTGTTAAAATTAATTTTTTAAGACGGCAATATTTCAACTTGTTATGGCTTTATTTGCAAAATTACTTTTTACAATTTTTACTTTTGGTGTAAAAGTTCCTTCAGGATTATTTGTTCCAAGTTTAGCAATGGGGGCAATTGCTGGACGTCTTTTAGGAATTAAAGTAGAAGGGTTAACTTATGCTTTACAACAACAATACCCAAAAAGTGATTTGTGGACTTGTAGAATTGGAAGGGATTGTGTTATGCCTGGTTTGTATGCAATGGTGGGTGCTGCTGCTGTTCTTGGAGGAGTTACTAGGTTTTTTTTGAAAATTTTTTTGATAGTTTTTACCGAAAAGTTGGAGCCCAATTTTCCGAAAAATCTTGGAGCCTAATTTTCCAGAGCCCAATTTTCCGTCACCTATTCTCAACCCCAAGCCAATTCATCTGACGCGCTCGACACGATAGTCGTACATAAGTTTATTGTTATGTCTTTTAGTAAACTGTGACCCGCGATTAGAGCAGGGTGTACTCCCTCTAAATTCTTTATTGAACCTCTTTAATTTATGAGATTTATCTTGTTTTCTTTTTTTTAATTTTATGTATTTATTAAAAAATATTTATGTTTTTTAAAGAATGACCGTCTCATTAGTTGTTATCATGTTTGAATTGACTGGTAGTCTAGAATTTATTGTACCAACAATGGCAGCTGTAATGTTTGCAAAATGGGTTGGAGATGCTATTTATAAAACGGTTTTTAATTTTTTTTATTTTTAGAATTTTTTAATAAATTTTTCTTTTATTAATTTTTGTAAAGTTCTCCCCTCCTGTATACTTTAAAAAAATTTATTAATTAAGAAAAAAATTTAAACCTTCCCAAATAGTTGCCCTCTCCCAGGTCTCTTATTTAAAATTAATAATTGTTAACTTCAAAAAAACTTTCGGCTGTACTTTGGCCAGTGGCCTACTCCAAAACCCTCTAAAACCTCTATGGGGTTTTCGGAGTGGGCCACTGACTAAAGGTATATCCAAACTTACTCCCACATTAAAAAAAATTTTTTTAATTTTTAAAGGGAATATATGATGCTCATATAGAATTGAATGGATATCCATTTCTTGATAATAAAGGAGAATATCCATATTCAACAGTTGCCGCCCAAGTAATGCGTCCAAGTAATGAAATGCGTGTTATTGAACAGAATGGAATGTCTGTTGGAGAATTAGAAACTGTTTTGAGGGAATCTAATTGTAATGGTTTTCCTATAGTTAATGATGTTAATCAAATGTTGGTTGTTGGATTTTGTACAAGGTTTGTTGAAAATTCTAAAAAAAATAAAATTATTAGAACCCTAAATTTGGACCTTTTGGGTAAAAAACCCTAAATTAGAAACCCTTTGGGTCTGAAAAGTTTGTATTTTATAATTAGGTTAGTCGAGTAACCAGGAAAAATTTTCCGGGAAAAAGTGAGGAATAATTCTCCAATAGAGCCCTATTTACCCCTGGCTACGGGCCTGGATGAGATGTAACTTGATTATCTAAAGATGAGGTTCGAGAGTGGATATTAATAGTATCGGGATATTGTGGAGAGTGGGTACATAATAGTATCGGGATATTGAGTTTCTTCGGATTTTGAAATGGAAGAACGGAGAATTTTTCGAATCTTTGACAATCCCACATCTTACAATTATACATTTTTTAATTTTGAAAGAAAAATTTTTTTAATTAATTTAGAATGGATCTTGGACAAGTATTAAAAAATGCACGTAAAACAATGCCATATATAACAACAAATTCTCCTGTATATTTTACATCAACAACAACAAATTGTGATACAAATAATATAAATAGAAATATAAATTCTCAACAACAACAACCAGAAACATTTGATAATATTATTATTGTTGACGAACAAAGAAGAAGAAGGAGAAAAGAGAATGAGAGAGTAGAAGAAGAAAATTCTGAAATATCAGAACAATTACCGGGGTCTCCAGCACCGTTGTATATAAATCATATTATGGATGTGGTAAGAAAATAAATTTTAAAAAATCAGAATTAAATTCGAACATTAAAGAAAATCAGAATTTTATAAAAACAGAAATTAAAAACAAATAAACAGCCTAACACAAAAACCAGAATTAGATTTGAACATTTTAAAAATCAGAACCTACAAAAAACACTTATAAAATCAGAATCTACTAAAACACATGACGTTTATTTTTCTTTTTGATAAAATCAGAATTAAATTCGAACATTAAAATCAGAATTTCAAATATAAAAATTAAAAAACATAACTAGCCTAAAACAAAAAACCAGAATTAAATTCAAACATTAAATGAAAATCAGAATTTTTCTGATTAAAATAAATAACCAGCCTAACCCAATCAGAATTAAATTTAAACATTTTAAAAATCAGAAGTTATCTAAAACAATGAATATTATTTTTATAGGCACCTATGACTGTTGCTGATCAAACACCAATGGAAACAGTAATTGATATGTTTAGAAAATTGGGATTACGTGGAACTGTAAGTTTATAAAAAAAATTTTTATTGAAAAAATTTTTAAAATTTTTTTAGCTTGTAACAAATAATGGAAGGTTATTGGGTATAATAACAAAAAAAGATATTTTGACGTTTATGAAAGAAGGGGAACATAATTAAATAAATAAATATTATTAATTAGAGATTGGACGGACTGAAAGGACTTACGAAGAGAGCGAGATCAGAATTTCGTGAAGATCACGATAACCGAGATTTTTTTGTTCGAGCTCTCGTCTCGGTCCAATCTTTATTTTATTGTTACTGGTGCCTGTTTGGGGGGTTTTATCTGTGATTGTGCCAAAAAAATTTTTTGGTTAGGGCATCACTAATAAGTAATAATAATATTTTAATTCTACATGAACAGTTTTTGGAGATGAAAATAAAAAAATAGGGGTATTTGGAAAAGTATTGAAAATAAATGACATTTTTTTGACTACTATTTTTTCCAAAAACTCCTCTTGGACGTATTCTCTTGAACTGTTCATTTTTTTCAAAAAAGAATTTTATTTTTTAAATATTGTCCAAAGAAAGGAAAAAAAAAGCTCATTCATTAATTTCAAACTCTGTCTCCCTCTCTATCCTATAAGGTTGGCGGATAGTTTGAAATCTTCGGATATCCTGCCTTTTTTCGGATCCGGATATCCGCCAACCTTACTCTTTAAATATAAATATATTACTCTTTATTTCTTCTACTTCAAGACACCCCTCCTCATTTTTAGAAAAAAAATTTATGGCCATCTTTTTATAATAAATTTTTAATCAAAATTTATATATTCTTTAAAACAATTATGTAGTATACATTTTTTTTTCTCTTAATTGTTCAAATTTTAAGAAGCAAATTTTTATGTTTCCCCTCATTTTATATATTTTTTTCTGTTGTTGTGATTGCTACGGCCAGTTTTTTTTCATACATTTGTATATTTTATTGTGACTTGTATTTAAAAAAAGTTAAAAAAATATTGAGATTAAAATATATTTTTTATGAGAAATTTTATTAAAATTCTCAACTAAAATGAGGAATTTTTCTTTAAAAAAGTGTTACGGTATGTTTCGTGTCGAAAAAAAGTTTTAGAATAAAAGACAACTTTAAAATACTATAAAAGCCTTTTATTTTCTACTTTCTACACCAACCGACAAATTTCTTCTTCTAAACAAATTCTTCAAACGACACTTTCTCTACAAACAACAACAAAGCATCAAGGCGGCATGCTCTTCTGTTTCGACGACGGATTTGGAGCGAAAAAGGCTTCAACAACAACTATACGTTCGGCTACCACCATCTTGCCGATGTTCTTTGCTTCGACTCTCTTCGTTTTTGTGCTGCTTGGACAGGTCAACAGTGAGAAGGACAGTGACACTATTGGAATCTTCGGGCACACTCTGAAGGATGGTCAAGTCACACTCGCTGATTATTCCAAGGCTGTCGAAGCAGGGGACGACGAACTTCTTATCAAATACACAAATCGTTCTGGGTCCTGTGATGTTAAATTAAATGGAGACGGAAACATGTGAGTTTCTTCGTACTTTTTGCATCTTTGAAACAATTTCCATTCGTTTCAGTGTGCTCTACTACAAAAGGGAAAACGGAAAGAACATAAAGAACAATGGCTGCACTGTGGACCTGCTCACCAAGCATTCGAACATGATCAAGTTCAAGGCTGGAGTGAAAAACAAAACTGCAGACTGCCTAAAAGATTGTATAAGGGCGACAAATACTTTTGATGGTGCTAGCGCGAATCTGTTAGTTTTTTATTCTATACGCAATTTGCCTCTATTTTACTTTTTAGCATTCCCTTCGCCTACAGCTACAGTACAACTAAGGAAAACATCACGGAACTCAAGAACAGTTTGCGTTTCGGAAAAGGGCAGAAGTGTGTAGATATGTGTGATAAAGGTAATTGCATGGAATGGACTCCTCTCGAGGTTGGTTGGAACAGATGCTTTTATCAGGGAAAACGTCATGTCATTGCTCACACCCATCCAAGTAAGAAATAAAATTTTAATTGTTTTTATCATTTATATTTTTTAGTTGGTGAGCCCCTGGCTAAATGGAATCGATCAAAAGTGTTTAACAAATTCAATGAATTTGAGCTGACGATAACAGGTCAAGGCGGGTTCTATATGGACGAATCGAAAGAGCAAGGATATAATCCAGACGACGCTGTGTTGGAAAACCATCCATACTGCGTTCCTCAAGGAGAGGGCATTGTCAAACCTGAGAATTGGAACATCAGTGGGACGAGTCCGGCTCCAGGATATGATCATCTGCTTGTCTTCTACATGCTTCCACAGAACGCAACACTAAATCACAGCAAAGGAGACATTACAAAGAGCAAACCTGTTGGTCCAAAATGTGAAGAACTCTACATTGAATTTGTAAGGATTTTTAAATTTTTCTTGTAAAATCCTTTCAAAAATTTTCTTTTTATTCAGGACAAGCAGAACTACACTCTTTTGTCTGTCGGCGATCCACCACCTACAACAACTACTACCACAACGACAACAACACCACCGCCAACTACCACCACTACGACCACTTCAACGACCGCCACATCAACACCGGCTGCTGTAAAGACGACAGAAAGGACGACGACAACAACAACGAAAAAACCTAAACATCGGAGCGATGACTTTTGGTTTGCTGTTTTCTGCAGTGGAATTTTCGCCGGCTTGATGTTTCTCTGCTTTGGTGCCATAATATTTTTCTGCTGGGTCGAGAAAATCACGCGGTTCTGGAGCAAAACTTATCTAAGGATCCATATAATAAACATCACCATCTTCGCCTTTATTGGACTCGGAGTCTTCTTCTTCTACACTACAGTGGATGACCCAAGTGCAACCATCGTCTTCTTCCTCATTCCAAGTCTTGCCTGCTGCTGTATTGTCTCAACATCTTGCATCATTCAGGGACATTACAAAGTTGCAAAACTTGATTATGACTTCGATAAAAGAGAGGCTAAAAAGGAAAAGAAAGAGGCCGAATTGCAGAAGAAGATTGACTACGTCAACTCTATTGATGCTGTAGTGAATGATTACGTTGCATCAATAACAGAAGAAGTAAGTTAAATTTTCTGTTAAATACAAAGTAAATCTCTTTCCTTTTAGGACGACACAAATTTGTTACTCAGGAAAGCTTGGTACAAAAAAGCAAAACCTTTGGGGCCGCGTGAATACGGTCCCGCACCGTATTCTTCAGTGGGTTTCAGCACTGATAGCTATTCGCATATTGAGACGACTACCGCCGTTGAGGTAAGCCTTAATGGCAAAAATTTCTGATTTTCAAAAAATAATTTCTTTATATTTTCAGGGTGATCGAAAGAAGGACACGACTAAAGCGAATTCACTGATGGCAGCCACGGAGACTTCAAAGATGGAGGCCGCGGAACATTCGGAGATGGGCGGGAAATCGGAGGAGGCCAAGGCAAAGGTGGAGGAGAAGTCGAAGATGGGGGAGAAGTCGAAAATGGCGACCACTGCGAATTCGATGATGGAGACCAACTCGAAAATGGAGGAGGAGGGCAAGTCGAAGAGCAGCCAGCAGGAATGATGAGAGGACAATAAAAGAAGCTATAAGTGTTCCAGAGAATAAAAAAAAGATGTGTGATTGTTGAAGAGAAAGTTTAAAATAATAATTGTTGTTGTTTTCCCCCAAAAATATATTTGTACCTATTTTCCTATATTGCCCTTGTACCATAATTACCCAAACATTTTGTTGTATTGTATTTGTTTCCCCCTCAAAAATCTATATTTGTAGCATTCAATATATGTATGTTTGTATTGTTGTGATTGTAAAATAAATTGTTGTGTTTGTAGAAAAGACTTGAGTAATACAAACATTAAGTTGGAATATTCCATAAACATATCCTAAAACATTTAAATTTTAACTGAAAACATCAAAACAAATAAAAATATTAAAAACATTAAATCCACGTGTTTAGATAGAATCACAAGAAAAAATATTTTTATTAAATTAAATTGCAACATTAAAATTAAAAATGCATAATAAATAAAAGTTAAATGCTTAAAAAGCAACAAAATAAAATCAAATAAAAAATTATCGAGTATATTAAAGATATGTAAAAAATGACCAGTCATTTTTTAATTGCTTGAGAAAAAATAAAGAAGGAAGTAGGCGGAGTCTAAAATTTTTTGTTACCGGAAACCTCCAATAAAAAATTTTTTTCTTGGGTTTTATTCGATTTTATCTTTTCTGATCATTAAAAATAATTTAAAGATGTTTAAAAAAATAAAAGGCACTGAGCGGGGTCGAACCCGCAACCCCCTTAAACACACCCTTTAATTTCCGGTTAAATTTATTTTCCTTGGGATTTTAAACTATTAAAAATTTGAATTTTTATTTCTTGATACTTCTTTGCTTATTAAAAACGATTTTTGAATCTTTAAAAAATTCCGGGCCCCGAGCGGGTTCGAACCCGAGATCAAGGGGGTCACCCATAGAATTTTTCCCAATTTTTAATAAAAATTTTTCTGTTAAAATTCCTATCCCAAAAAATATTCAGAATATTCCCCTCCACTTCCCTATCAAAAATAATAACAAAAAAATAAACCTGACATTAGATACAGAAAAAAATAAAAATAATTATTCCAAATCTAAACTAGCCATTCTATTAATTGTATTATTTTCTTCACTTTTATTTTCTTCAATATTTTTATTTTCGTTTCTTTTTGGTTTTTCCATGCTGAAAATTAATTTTTAATAATTTAAAAAAATTTTTACAACTTTAAAAAAATTCCGGGCCCCGAGCGGGGTCGAACCCACGACCCCCTTCTAATCCATCATCCTCTTTTTAGAAAGTTTAAAGTATTATTTTTGATAAAATCTGAACTGAAATATACACTTTTGTAACTTTTTTGATCATCTAAAACGATTTTTCACATCTTAAAAAATTCCGGGCCCCGAGCGGGGTCGAACCTACGACCCCTTTTGGTCCAACAACTCTCTTTTTTAAAAGTTTTAAGTATTGTTTTTGATAAATCTGAACTGAAATATACATTTTGTAACTTTTTTAATCATCAAAAACAATTTTCCACATTTAAAAATTCCGGGCCCCGAGCGGGGTCGAACCCACGACCCCCTCCTTTTTAACCCAACATCCCTCTTTTTATTTATAATTTTATTTTACCTTTTTATTTTTTCTTTCCCAACATTTTCACCATTATTATTTTCCATTAATCTTATCCTCTCATCAATTATTTTATTTTTAACTTCTTCATCATTTTTTAAATTTAATATTATTCCTCCATTTGTCTTTCCATTTTTAAATTCTTCTCCTCCATTTTCTTTAATTATTGTTGTTTCATTACTTGAATTTATTAAAGTTGCTGTTGATGTTCTTTTTATTGGTGGGATTGTTAGAGGTATCATTCTTCCATAACAAGTAAAAAGAAGTGCCAAATTTAGAATTGCTCGAGAGAATACTAAATTCGCCTAAATTTTAATAAAATTCTCAACAACCTTAAAATTGATAAGACAATTAGTCTTCAAAAAGGATTACGGTATTTTCGTTTCGAAAAACGTTTTAGAATAAAAGACAACTTTAAAATACTATAAAAGCCTTTTATTTTCTTCTTTCTACACCAGCCGACAAATTTCTTCTTCAAAACAAATTCTTCAAACGACACTTTCTCTACAAACAACGACATAGCATCAAGGCGGCATGCTCTTCTGTTTCGACGACGGATCTGGAACAAAAAAGGCTTCAACAGCAACTCTACGTTCGGCTACCACCATCTTGCCGATGTTCTTTGCTTCGACTCTCTTCGTTTTTGTGCTGCTTGGACAGGTCAACAGTGAGAAGAAGGACAATATCACTATTGGATTCTTCAATCACACTCTGAAGGATGGTCATGTCACGCTCGCTGATTATTCCGAGGCTGTCGAAGCAGGAGACGACGACCTTCTTGTCAAATACACAAAACGTCCTGAGTCCTGTGATGTTGAAATCAAGGACGGAAGCATGTGAGTTTCTACATTCTTTTTTATATATTTGAAACAATTTTTTCTTTTCAGTGTGCTCTACTACAAGAGAAAAAACGGAAAGAACATAAAGGACAATGGCTGCACTGTGGACCTGTTCACCAAACATTCAAACATGATCAAGTTCAAGGCTGGAGTGAAAAACAAAACTGCAGACTGCCTAAAAGATTGTTCAAGTCTGTCGAATATTTTTGATGGTGCTAGTGCAAATCTGTTAGTTTTTTATTCTATACGCAATTTCCCTATACTTTTTAGCATTCCCTTCGCCTACAGTTTAAAAGGGAATAACATAACGGAAGTCAAGAACAGTGCGCGTTTTGGAAAAGTGAAGGAGTGTGCAGAGATGTGTAATAAAGGTCATTGCATGGAATGGACTTCTCTCGAGGTTGGTTGGAACAGATGCTTTTATAAGGGAAGACGCCAAGTCACTGCTCATACCCATCCAAGTAAGACAAATCTTTTTAATTTTTTCTATCACTTATATTTTAGTTGGTGAGAGCTTGGCTAAATGGAATCGATCAAAAGTGTTTAACAAATTCAATGAATTTGAGCTGACGATAACAGGTCAAGGCGGGTTCTATATGGATGAATCAGAAAAAGACGGATATGATCCAGACGATGCTGAAGAAAATCAACCTGCCTGCGTTCCTAAAGGAAATGGCATTGTCAAACCTGAGAATTGGAACGTCAGTGGGACGAGTCCGGCTCCAGGATATGATCATCTGCTTGTCTTCTACATGCTTCCACAGAACGCTTCTCGAAATCACAGCAAAGGCGATATCACAGACAAATCTCCTGATGGTCCAGACTGTGAAGAACTCTACATTGAATTTGTAAGGAATTTTTAATTTTTTCTTGTAAAATCCGTTCAAAAATTTTCTTTTTATTCAGGACAAGCAGAACTACACTCTTTTGTCTGTCGGCGATCCAACAACGACCACCACCACCACAACAACGACTACAACACTGCCAACGACCACCACTAAGACCACTTCAACGACCACCAAATCAACTACGGCTGCTATAAAGACGACAGAAAGGACGACGACAACAACGGAAAAACCTAAATATCGGAGCGATGAATTTTGGTTGGCTGTTTTTTTTGGTGGTTTGTTTGCCTTTTTGCTGCTTTCCTGCTTTTGTTGTATAATGACCACATCCTGCTGTGAAAAGAAGACACATTTCTGCACCAAAACTTGTCTGATGCTTCATGCAATAAACCTCACCGTCTTCACATTAATTGGACTCGGAGTCTTCTTCATCTACACTATGGTGGATAATCCAAGTCCACTCATCGTCCTCATCCTCATTCCAAGTCTTACTTGCTGCTGTTTGGTCTCAACATGTTGCATCATTCACAAGTACTATAAATACGAAGAAAAGAAGTTAGACGACCAGAAAAGACGAGAGAGGGAGAAAGAAAAAAAGAAAGAAGAAGAAGAAAGGATCAAAAACAAAAAATATAAGGAGGAAATCGACCAAGTCATCGAGGAGTATATTGAAGCAACTAAAGATTTCGAGGTAAGAATTTTTTTATTAAATAAAAATAAAATTTCTTTTCTTTTTAGGACATCAACCCGGAAGTGATCAAACATGCGAAGAAGGCTCAAAGCTTGGGGCCGCGGCAAATGCCTCTTCCACCTTACTGTTCAGTTGGAATAAGCACAATTTCGGACCGTCCAAAGGTAAAAACCTGAATTTTTCTAAAAAAATTTTTAATTAATATTTTTAGGTTGATCGGAAGGAGGACACGACTACAGCGAATTCACTGATGGCAGCCACGGAGACTTCAAAGATCGAGGCCGCGGAACATTTGAAGATGGACGGGAAATCGGAGGAGGCAAAGGTGGACGAGAAGTCGAAGATGGGGGAGAAGTCGAAAATGGCGACCACTGCGAATTCGATGATGGAGACCAACTCGAAAATGGAGGAGGAAGACAAGTCGAAGAGCAGCCAGCAGGAATGATGAGAGGACAATAAAAGAAGCTATAAGTGTTCCAGAGAAGAAAAAAGATGTGTGATTGTTGAAGAGAAAGTTCAAAATATGTACCTAATTGTTGTTGTTTTCCCCCAAAAATATATATTTGTGCCTATTTTCCTATATTGCCCTTGTGCCTATATAATTACCCAAACATTTTGTTGTATTGTATTTGTTTCCCCCTAAAACCTATATTTGAAATGTTTAATATGTACATATATGTTTGTATTGTTGTGATTGTAAAATAAATTGTTGTGTTTGTAGAAAAGACTTGAGTAATACAAACATTAGATCAGAATGTTCCATAAACATACATTAAAACATCAAAAATGTGATCTGAAAACATCAAAACACTTGAAAACAAATCAGAATTTAATAAAAACATTAAATGAGCACCAGAAACATGAATAAAGCTTTGCATGGAAGAGAACAAACATTAACAAAAATCAGAATATTCTAAAAACATAAAAATTACAACAACCGAAAAACAAAACAAACAGTCAGAATGTTTATTTGTTGAACCAAATAAAACACCAAATCAGAATAACACAAAATCAGAACATCCTTAGAACAACAAAAACATTCAGCAACATAATAATCAGAATTTAATCAAAACATCAGAATAACTAACCTCCAACAACATACCAAATCAAAATCAGAACAACTTTAAAACACCTAAAAACAAATCAGAATTTAATTAAAACATTAAATATTTAAACTTTAAAATAAAATTTAAACGTCAATAATCAAATTAATAAACATTTTTAATAAAAAGCAAAAAATATAAAACTAGGTGAAAAAAAAAACAAATCAAAACTAACAAAAATAAAATTTAAAATCAAAAAAATATGTTTTTGTGTATGTTTATGTCGACAAGATTTTCTTTTTGTTTTGTTTACAGTTTTTGTGTGTAGAGAAAATTGTATAGTCGGACCTCATTTAGAAAAAATAATTTTTTACCCCATAATGAGGGGTGTCTACAAAATAAATGTGCGGAAGGTGTATGCTCAACCATGGGTCGGAACAGTCAGAGGTGTCCGAAATCGGAAGAGCCGGAAATCGGAACTGGCACAAAAGTCGGAACTCGGAAATTGGAAATCAAATTTTTTTTTCGGAAATCGGAAGGAAAAAAAACGTCGGAAATCGGAATTCCGAATCCACCTCTGCCCAGTGGGGTTCAACAAACTTTTAAAGACCATCCCCAAAAAATAGAGGTAATCTAAGTATTCCGTATATATTTTATAATGAAGTTTCGACTGCACAATTTAAAAGAGAGAAATAAATAAAATTTTTGTCTTAAAATCAGAATTAAATTTAGAAATTTTTTTTAAATTTATTTTTTCAAAAATGTTTTCAGCTCAAATTTTTTATTTATTAAAAATATTTTTGTGCTTATAATAATGCACTTTTTAAACAAATATACTTTTAGAGAGAGAGAAAGCTTCTTTTTTTTTTCTTTTAAATAAAAAATCTCTTTTGTTTTTTAAACCGGGTGAAGTTCTCTTATAAGAGCGTGTGGAAGATGCAAAATACTGGAAAAATTAAAAAAAATATTTTTATTTATAGAAGAAATTTTTTCTTGCTTGGCTAGTAATAAAATCAAAGTTTCTGAAGAGTTGCAAGACTTTTGGTCTTGAAGCATGGAAAATTTTACGGTAATGGACAGACTCTACTAGGAGTTTTAAGGGACTCTCATGGACTCATAAAACCAATTTAAAGGGGAAACAAATTTTTTTGGAACCTCAAAAATTTTCTGAGACCCCTAAACTGGACCAGAGATATGTCTAAATTGAGAAAAAAACAGTTCGGATATCGGGTCGAAAAATCTGATTTAAAGTTTCGATGTAACCCTGGCCATCCCTAAGCCAATCTCAAGTGAGAAAATTTCTAAAAAAATTTTTGAAAAATTCTTCTCACCGAGCAACCAGCATCCCTGGAGTTAAATTCCCAATACCCAAAGGCCCACCACCACTTCCACTTGCATCACTTTCATAATGATCAACAATTTTAATCCAAGGAGAATATTTTTGTGGAATACAGCCATGAGCTCCAGAACGTGAAATTAGCAAATTAAATTTTTTGACGTCACTATTGGAATTTGTAGTTGGATTTGAACGTCCATAACGAATTAACATTTGTTTGTCCAATTCTTTAAATATTACTTGGGTAACGTTTGGACAATAGGAAACATCAAGTGTTTTTAATTCCTTGAAAAAAATATTAGAAAATTAAAAAAAAATTTTTTTTTGTTCACCTTGCAATTTCTAATAACCATAATAACAGACATGTTGCTTATGTTAATGCATTTACCTAGCCCAAGAATCTTAAAGAGAAAAAATTAAAATCAGAATTTAATAAAAACAAATAAAAACAAATAAAACATTCCTACACAAACCAGAATTTTTTAAAAACATAAAACAAAACAGAATAATAAAGAAACAAACTTAACAAAAACATAATCAGAATTAAAAATAAAAACCAGAATTTAAGAGAAACATAAAAATAAATCAGAATTTAATAAAAACAAAAAAAAACAAAACTAACATAAGAAACATCTTAAAAACAAATACCAGAATTAAAAAACAAATAAAACACCAACACAAAAATCAGAATTTAAAAGCAACATAAAATCAGAATTTTT
Organism: Meloidogyne incognita; assembly: GCA_036172945.1. Classification (NCBI taxonomy): domain Eukaryota; kingdom Metazoa; phylum Nematoda; class Chromadorea; order Rhabditida; family Meloidogynidae; genus Meloidogyne; species Meloidogyne incognita. Next base: position 2,971,525 of record JARQAC010000010.1, read on the forward strand.
AATATAGAAACACAACATTTTCAAAAAGCAAAACAATAACCGATAAAAACCAGAATTTAAAACGAACAAAATAGAAACCACAGGAAGAACAAAATATTCCAAACAAAAGTCAGAATTAAAAATAAAATTCTGATTTTTTCCCCTTACCTTCAACTTCCCTTGATTAGCAATTTCAATAAGAGTTTCATCAGTCAAAGCTCTATGCCCAGTTAAACGTAATTCATTAAGCGAACTTAAAGAGGCCAAATGACGCAAACCCGTATCAGTAACAGCACGATTAGACATTGACAAATTTATAAGTTGTAAAGAACGGCAGCCTTGACCTAAAAAGAGAAAAAATTTTTTTCTCTTCTAAAAAATTTCAAAAAAAACCAATAGCTCGAAGAACATCATTATTAATCAATAAATTGTCACTAACATGCATTTCGCGTAATTGGGTAAGATTTCCTAACGCAGTTAAATTAGGTTGACCTTCATAAAATTCTGAAAAAAATATAAAGGATTTTAAAAAAAATTTTTTTAATTAAAAAATCAAGGGAATTTTAAGTTTTTCCCATTCTGAAAATCTTACTACAGTTTAAAAACAAAAATGTCATTTGAGATCAATTTTCGGATCGAAAATTGAATTAAGATGAAAAGAATGGAAAATAAACTTCCTAAGGAGAAAAAATAAAGAGGGGGTGTTCGACTCGGGAAATATTTTTGGAGGTTTCGGGAAGCCCATGACACCTTTCTGACTTGAAAACAACGAAAAGATTAATCATTCTAGTTAATAATCTTTCAAATTATTTTTTTAAAAAAAGGAAAAGATTGGGGAAAGGTAAGATTTTTAATTTAAAAAAATTTCTATAAAAATTAAACCGGTTCCATAACATTCAGAAAAATGAAGCACAGTTAAGCTTAAAAGAAGTTTCTTTAAAAATAAAATAAAAAAAATTTCAAACTTTTTTAAAGCCATAAAAATATTATTCATTTGTTGTGTTTGTATAGTATCTACTTGATCCATAATTAAAGTTTCTAAATTTGTACAATTTGCTTGAATTCCATTAACTGCAGCAGATTTTAAACGAAAACAACTGCAAAAATAAAAAATAAAAAAATTTAAAAAAAAAAGTAAAAAGTAGGGTTGTCAATAAGGAATTAAACTGAAGAAACGAGGATTTTTCAATTAAGTTACAGCTATCCAAAGATTCTCCTAAAAGAACGACAACCCTCATAAAGAGGGATTAAATTTTATCTATCTACTAAGGGCCGTGACAGGAATGTGACAGATTAGAAAAAAGACAGAGTTTCGTTTCAGATCGGGGTTTCAAAATTTAAACAGGTTTCAATTTCGGATCGGAAAAAATCACTTGGGTCCGGCTTGCTGGTACTATTAGAGGTTTAGGACACTTCGTCCCATCTCTGGTCCAACCTCAAAAATGGTAAGACAAGGGCTACGATCCAGATAAATGAAAAGTCAGAAAAAATGGACTCTCTATATGTCGGTAATCCTGGGTCTTCTAATAAGAATACTTTTGAAAAGTATAAAACAAAAAAAACGCGGAATTCCAGAAATTACAAAACAAAAAAAATTTTTATAAAAATATACCAAGAAATATTCAGCTTTTTAATCGTCTTTGGAAGCTCTTCAAAACAATCTCCTTTAAGTATTTCATTCTCGCTAACATTTAAAGACTCTAAAGATTGGCAAGATGAAAAAAGCTTGGTAAGACCTTTCTCCATATTTGTGTGCTAAAAATAAAAAAATTTTTGTCCGCGTCTTGTCCGCAAAAAATTTTGTCCGCAAAAAAATTTTCAGTCCGCAAGTCTTGCCCGCAAAAAATTTTTAATCAAAAAATTAAAAAAAACCTTAAAACAATTCCGAAAAGACAAATGTTTAAGTTTTGGTAAATGACGTCCAATTAAAGAAAGAGAAGAATTTGTCAACTGCATATAGTCAAAATATAAAGTATGCACACTTGGAACAATTTTTAAAGATGAGCAAATTGAATAATTTAATTTGGGATCAAGACGAAAACCAACCAAGTCGATAACTTTTAAATGATGACGAGCACGTTTCATAATAATTTGAATCTAAAAGATGCAATGATAGAGAGAAAAAATCGTCCGCAAGTTTGGTCGCAAAAAATTTTTGTCCGCAAGTTTTGTCCGCAAAAAATTTTTGTCCGCAAGTTATGTCCGCACAAAAATTTTTTGAAGATTTGCGGACGAAACTTGAGGAAGAATACAAAATTGTATAAGGTTATTTAACTAAAGGTAGATTATCACAAAGAATAAGAGGATACCCTAAAGTCATCAAAATTCTACTAAAGTACATTAAGGAAATGAAGATATTTTTAAGGCAATTGAAGAAAAGTTGCGGATTTTCGCTGATTTTTTAAAATAAAAGTTTTCATCACTCCCCCTTCCTTTTTTTACATTTTGGATTGATTATTGACTGGATGTCAAAAACAAAAGTGAAAAAGGAGGAAGAAAAATCCTTGACTAATTGTCCGCAAAAAATTGTCCGCAAAAATACCTACACTCATCTATAAAGTGCCCTAAACTTTAGCCAAAGGATTGATATGAGGCAAGAGCCTTAAACTCTAAAAAATTAAAAAAATTTACGTGTCGATTGGTAACCTTCATACACATTGTAACCTTTGCAGCTGGACAGTCTTGAAAAACTTGTGAATAAGAAATCATCTCATAATTGTCCCAACTATAGGAAATTGCAATTTGCCTCCAATGTCTACAAATCTTTTCGACTCGAAGATGATCAATTGTATTCAAATTTGAAAAGATTTTGCCCTGAAATGTTTTTTGAAGGAATTTTTTGAAACTTTGGGGATCTTGAAGGGTGCCCATCCCCCTTCGTGTTGCTGCCCAATTTATAAAGGTTGGCGGTTCCAAGGAGCTATCCGAGTATCCAGAACACATAACACGACCGAAAATTTCATTGTGTCCGGGTTGTCTTTGTTGTGGATAAAAAAGAAATGCTAAGGATCGGCAACCTTAGCATTTCATTGGATGGGAATAGGAACATCATGGAAAGGGCTTAAACCTGAGCACAATCGATTGTGCCCCCATCTGACTCGAAGATGGGTAACTTTTATTCAGATTCTTTCTGAAGGTGCGGACATGACAAGGCAAATCGAAAAGGATTTTAAAAAATACGGAACGTTCACAAGGACAAAACTTATTGTTAGAGGCATTGAAAACGCCCACTTTCCAGGAATTGGGCCGGCACTAATATTGGCGGCAAAAGGAAATCCCCGATTTTAAAAAACCTTTGAGCCAAGAAGGAAAAAAAGCTATTTAACAAACCAAAACATGTGGTGGAAGTTGATTGATGTGAATATCCGAAGTATTCAAACTCCAATCTTGAGAGGAAGATTCATCAGTAACCGCCTTTGACTTTCTTGAACGCTTTGACTCTGACTTTGCTACCTCTTTTGAATTTCGCTTAGTTCCACGTCTAGAAGTTTGCATATAACGAACCATAATAAAATAATTTTTTTAAATTTTCTTTTAAATAAAATTGTCTAGGATCTAAAAAAAGAATTTAAGGTTAAAGAGGTCTTTTAAACAGAGGAGGAATATTCAAGCCCAAACAACGCGGGAATAGAAGAAAAAACATTTTCTGTTGTTTAAAAGGCCTCTTTAAATAATTAAAGTTAAATTAATCATAGGGGAAAAGGGATTGTTAAGGATTTTATATCCAGTAATGAAAAGAGTAAAAAATTCGAGGTTTTGACCAAGTAAACTCAGACTGGATCGAGAACCTTTAATAAAGGAAAAGATAAGAGAAGGTAAAATGAGACTGCACACTTTGGACCGACAGCCCTCAAGTCATTCAATTAATCAATCAAATGCCTAGGACTAATCTCGCCTTCAAACCTCGCAAGTGTTTGCCTAGATCAAACAGCCTATGAACCTTTTTTTTGAAGGCGAAATCGCTAGTAAATCGCCCTACAACCTAAAAGTTTTAACCGAAATGTTCCCTAACATGTCTGAATTATGACAATAACATTAAGATGATTCACCCAAATAAATTTAAAAAATAAGTAAAAATTTTCTATAAACGGTTTCATAAAAATTTTCATTCTCCCCTTTTTCTCTAAAGTCTCTCATCTTTTCCAACGCTATTTTATTAAATAGATAAAAATGCGTTTCAGAATGACCGTTTCAGGAGGCAGTTTTTGGGCCATAAATTTTTCTATTATCAATAGCATTAAAAATTTATATGAATCATTCGAAAGATCTCGAAATTCTGCATCTTTTTCATAATTGGACTGATCCAATATTAGCATTCTACAAAAAGTTATAAGTGATAAACCATGTTTCAGACGAAAAAAATCAGTTTTCCTGATGTAAAATTTTTTGGAATGTTCGAATTTTATCGGACCCCTTATGAAAAAGATGTAGCATCTTGTTACCTTTCGAATGATATGAAAACTTTTTCGAATTGGTTGATAATTAAGAAAGTTATCATCAAATAATGAATCGCCCTTTGCTCTGCGATTATTTGGAAGTATTGGGACAAAATGTCATTTTTAAATATTTTTAAACATTTCGCCAATAATTATCGATTATTTGGTCCGCGAATAGATGGGGTTTTTCAAATGTATTATAAAAGCGATGGAAATGTTTTTTTTCTCATTCATTTCTAAGTTTGTGTTGGGTTGATTTTGTGCATTTAAAATTTAACTAAGAGTTTTAACTGACCTAATTTATTCAAATAGGGTTAAATTTTTTAGTACTTTGCTTGTACTCTTTGTTTATTTATTTAATGATTCTCTTATGAGCTTGTATTTAGTAAATACTTATGTATTCTTTCTTAAATGATTAATTTTCAGTAAATAAACTGTTAAACAATAATTAAATTGTTTTTAAATATGGTTAGAATTGTAGCAATGAATGTTCGAAAGTTACTGTTGACTTCGTTGGCGTCTCGTGGAATCACTTCGTCAATTCAATTGCCTGCTCTTATTAAGCCTAAGTTCACTAAGGTTTTTTTTCGGTAATAGTTTGGAATTCGCCCCCCCTTTTTTCACCGTTTCCCTGACCATTTCGAGCTTTTTTGTTTGATACATAATTTATCATATATTATTCGAAAGCTCTCTACGAGCTCGGTCGAATGATACCATGATTGGCTAGATCTGATCATTCTTACCAAAATTATGAAGCTCAATCCTATTTGGGTAAACTTTTTGTGCCAATGGAAGTGGATAAAATAAATGGTCACAACTTTGTTCACTTATGTCAGATTTCATTGATTTTAATCTTACTCGACTCAGTTCGAAGAGCTCTTTCGAATGATATATAATTTGCCATAAAATGAGAAAAAACTAAGAAAAAATAGAAAGGAAAGAAAGGGGGGGGGGCGAATTCCAAACTATTACCTTTTTTTCTAAGGAATTTTTTTTAAATTTAAAACAAAATTCAGTTATTCATCAACAATGAGTGGCGAAATTCGCAACGTGGAAGAAGTTTTGCTATGTACAATCCTGTGACCAAAACAAAAATTGCTCAAGTCCAGGCGGGTGGGACAGCAGACATTGACTTGGCCGTTAAGGTTGATTATTGCTAGCGTTTATTTAGTTTATAGGATCGTTAGTTGTGTTTGTGTTGTAGTGGTTGTGTTCTAGTATAAGGGTTTATAGAGGTCCGGGTTCGAATCCGGTTGGTAGTCAAGTTGTTTGTTTGGCTATTTTTGAGTTGTTTTAGCTCGAATATGTTTGTATAAATTTACAGAAGGATGTAGAAAAATTTCCTTAATTCTGAAATGAACTGAAGTTGGGAATTTTGGGGTTCTGGGTTCGAGTCCTGTTGGTGTTTATGATTTTATTTGAATGCTTTTGAGTTTTTTTAACTCTAATGCGTTCGTTCAAATTTTTCAAAAAATCTTTTAGGCAGCCTGTGGTGCTAATAAGTTTGGCTTCAATTTCTACAATTTTAAATTTTAGATTCTTCGTGAAAATGGAGTCAATTTGGATGCAGATACCGAAGATGATTCAAAAGCCATTCATTCTGTATAATTTTAATTTTTTAATAAAAATACAATACTTTAGTTAACCAACACGGCTCGTGATCTTGGAGGTTCTTCAACTGTTGGTGGTAAGAAGCCCGTCCCTTTCCAATCGCTTCGTCGATTTGAGATTCAATATGCACTTGAAAAGGTTTTTTTATTGTTGGTTTTCACAAAACAATTTGTTTAATTTTCAGAAAATTTATAAGAATCCTTTTGAATTATTCAACCATGCGGAAGAATGCTTGACAAGTAAAAAGGGGAAAAACGAAATGCTGGCTTTAGAATTAGTTTGAATTGATTTTGATTTTTTAAATTGATTTTTTTTGAGATTTACCGAGGCTATTCTTGTGCCTTGAAGCATTACTACAAGGAATTTGGGATTTTTATTGACACTCATAATGCGTCGCGATATTTGCTTTTGTTTGCTGCTGCTACAACCGAAGATGCTCTTCTTTTGAAATGGGCCAAAAGTGTTAACGGACATGCGAATGCGTATGCTTTATTTAATTTTTCTGTTTATAGAGTTTTTAGTGAATTTTGACTTCCCGCCTCCGAAATTGGGATTTTTTTGGTAAAAATCGAAATTTTTGTTTCTGAATATTTTTTTGGTGTCCCTGTATCGAATTATCCATGATGTTATCCTGTTATCTCTATCCATTTTCTCACTATTTTGAGTGACAACTTTCAAATATCTAATGATTTTAGTCACCTCCGCTAATATCAATGAATTCAGTCCTTTTGATAGAGTTCGAGCTCAATCATCTTTTTCGCAAATGCCCCCAAGCACATAACACTATCTAGTTAGTAAAATGGGCGCAGATAATATCAAAGACCTCATTCTTATTGAAAAGTTTTACAAATAGTCTATTCATTTACATATTCACAAATCTACTATTTTTAGTATTCACCGAAACTCATTTAACGGCTCGATGGACGAATCAGACATTTGGGACATTTTGAGCATTATGAAGGATTTGGCTGTCACCCTCCCTCAAATTGACAGTAAAGAAGTTGAGTACGAGTTGGGTCTTCATTTGCCACATCAGGAAGGTGAACAGAAAAAGATGGAGATTGACCGTAAAATGTCGATGAACATTATCAAGAAGCCACGTACCGAGAAGATTTACGGACTGGGCCCTTTTGATTTTAAGTATATTTGCATGTAATTTAAATTATGTAAAGAATATACATATATTGATTATCTCAAATTGGACCTCTTAATTATTTCTCAAAATTTTTAAAATTGTTTTTGTTTAGGTAGACTTTCTAATAAAAATTTTATTTCATCATTTGTGTAGTACTTTTTCGAATAGGTTGTTTGCACAACAATTTAATATTCATGTTTTGATTTTTGAACATAAGTTTATATTGTTGTTGATTTGCATTATCAACGCCACCATCGACATCCGAAACCCATTGCTTTTCCTAAAGTTTTTTACTAGCGATTAAGTGGACTAAAGCCAAAACCGAATGAGTTAGCTTGTAAAAAGGAGAGAATGTTAGAGAAAAAGACGGATTTATTAATTAAATTCAAAACATTTTTAAGAAAAAAAATCATTGATAATACAACTCAAAATTGAATCCGTCATGTATTTCATAATCTTGTAGAGAAATATTGTCCTTGTAAATAATGTTCCATTTTTTGAGAACGATCTTGTCTGCTCTAAAAAAGATTTTTTAAAAAGAAATTCACAGCTTGCCTTGTTCCAGTTTGTAATGCAATAAGTTTTTTAAGATCTTCAATTTTGTCTGTAGCATTGCCTAGAAAAAAATTTTTTTGGGTTTTAAAGTTGAAAATTTTAGCTTACATTTCACGCGAACTTTCTTACCCAATCGGTCGTTGACTGTAATTTCAATCATTTTAAGGAAGCTAGGTAGAACGGAAAAGCTTAGGATTTTTGTTAGATATACTTGGAACTCTCGCGACTAAGTGGGGCGTCCTTAAAAATCGTTCTAATTTTCTTTGTTAAATTTTCTTCTAGACTGAAAGAATTATAGAAATTTTTTATTTATTTTCTGTGGAAATAATGGCAGCCCTGATTAGACAAGCCTTAAAACTGCGTTATTGGTTAATTGGAGGAGCTGCTGCTGGTGGTATAACTACTGCAAACGTTTGATTTTTTAATTAAAAATTGATTTTTTCCTTGATTTTCAGTGGATAGATGACCTCAAAAAATCGTTGCCAGACTTCCCTGCTTGGGCCAAATATGAACACATTGCCTCAACTTTTGACAAATTTAGCCCAAAATTTAAAGGTTTAAATTTTCGGCAAGAGTTGGAGCGTCTTTGGCAATTGAATGAGCATAAAGGAGAAGGTCTTCTTTGGTCTGTTTTTGCACCTCCCTACATTTTGGCAAACGTATCAGGTGTTTCGATTGACTCTACAAGTGGGGCGAATGAACGGATGGACTCGTCATTTGAGGCGTCAACTCAAAACGGTTTTAATTTAATTTTTTTGGGGCCCTTCTAAAAATTGAACGGATCCATTGAATCTGGTGTCCTTTCTTAAAAGGACTTTATATCTTGTAAAATTCAAAAATAAATTTTTTAGACGTTCCAGGAAGCGATAGCAGCGGTGGTGGTGGTGGCAGTTCTCTCCTTTCCCGTATAAAATCAAAATTCTCTAAAACTGAGGTTATCGATGCTGAAGAAGATGCAAAAATGTCTGAGGTTTATTTTTTTACAAAATTTTATTTTGCATTTTATGACTTTTTCTCCACTAGTTAGGGCTCTGACCATTCCGAACTCCGTGTTAACGGTTTAATTCAGAAAACATTGCCTGGGTCCGGCCTGTTTGTTCTTCACTTTGATTTCCTGTCTGGAAAATTTTTGCTTGACATTTCAAGCGTATCCTATAAATTTTGTTGTCATTTTTTTGTGTTTGTCGAACAGATTAGGAGAAATTGTTAAAAAGGGTAGTATAAGGGTCAAAATTAAATTAATTTCCTTTAAAAAAATTTTTTTAATTTTAGATGACCGAAACAGAAAGAATACAGAAACTACAAGAAGATTTGCTTAAAACTCAGGTTTAATATTTTTTTAATTTTTGAAACAAAAATCTTTTTTAAATTTCCCCTCTTTAATAGCTTCAATATCAAAGAGAACTTGAACTACTTGAAAAGGAAAATAAAGTTTTGAAACAAAGAATATTGCTGAAAGACGCAGGGGAGTTGAAAAGACAAAAGAAAATTAAGGTTTTTTTATGATTATTTTTTATTTTGCAAATTTTGGTTGGGAGGAGGAAGACAGGGTTTTGGGCTTTAGATCTGTTAATAGTGCTTTTCTGGCTTATAAGTAGCCTACTTTTTTGTTTTTTGATTGAAGTTTCCTTGGTGTAGTGGTAACGTTCTCGACTACGTCTTATTAGTTTTTAGGCGGGAAGTTTTGTCATTCTGGGTATTTTTCCTCTTCGTCCTTTTATAACTTTTATAATTTAATATTTTATTATTTTTTAAAATTCACTCGAATTCTTTAGCGTTCTCTTATCGAACTATATTCCGATATGCTCGATATTCTCATTGAATATGATTCTTCTTATGGAACGGCTGATAATCTTCCTAGAGTTGTTGTTGTTGGTGATCAATCTGCTGGAAAGACATCAGTTTTAGAAATGATTGCACAAGCAAGAATATTTCCTCGAGGTTCTGGTGAAATGATGACTAGAGCTCCTGTTAAGGTTTCTTTGTTTTTAAAAGAAATTTACTTTTTCTAATTTTTAAAAATTTTTTGCGGATAACACTACTTGATTTTTCAAAATATTTTCGGAGCCCATGTTTCTATATTTTTGCGAGACTTAATAATGATTGATTTAAATCGAGTATTTTCTTCATTATTATTGAAAATAAAAAGAATTTTCATTCCTTTCCCTTTTGTTTATTTTTTTCAGTTTTTTTGCGGACAAAAGTTTGTCCGCAAAAAAATTTGCTTAAATTTTGTCCGCAAAATTTAGTTTCCGTTCCAGATTAAAATATTTGTGGATCTTTATTCTTTTAATTTTTTATCTTTTTTAAGGTCACCCTCAGTGAGGGCCCCTACCATATTGCCCAATTTCGAGATAGCAATCGCGAATTTGATTTAACCAATCCCTCAGATCTTCAACAATTACGTAATGAAATTGAACTAAGAATGTTAAATTCTGTTGAGGGTGGAAGAACTGTGAGTAATGAAGTTATTTCTTTGACTGTTAAAGGTTTTTTTCGATAAATTTTTAAAAATTAAAAAAAAAATTTTTAAAGGCCCTTCACTTCCAAGAATGGTATTAGTTGATTTGCCTGGTGTTATTTCAACAGTAACAACAGATATGGCTAGTGGAACAAAGGAAGATATATTTACAATGTGTAAACAACACATGGAAAATCCGAATGCTATAATTTTGTGTATTCAAGGTTCTTTTTGGAAATTTTTGAAATTAAAAAAAGTAAGGGATAGTCTTGTTTGTCTGCTACATTTTTTTTCAATTCCTCAATTCCCTTTATTAATGAAGCACTTAATACAAAACCAAGTTCCTAGAAAAAAAAGATTATTTAAAATTATTTAAAAAAAATTATTAAAATTATTAAAAAAGATTATTTGATTTAAAATTGGAAATTTTTTTTTGGAAATTTTCTGAAAATTTATTTCTGTGACTTTTGGACTGAAAAGAATGTTTTTACTGATTTTTCTGACTGATTTCATTATAATCGATTTTTTTATATTTCATTCATTATAATATAGAGATAACCTCTAACTGTTTTAGTCTTTTTTTGTATAGGTAGGTTCTAGCAGGGACAAATGAGACTATTAAATACGTTAAAAATTTTTATTGTTAGGAATTTTGGACTTAAAAGAATGTTTTTGAGAGATTTTTTATTTTTTCTAATTTTGAAAATTAAAATTTTAAGATGGTTCTGTAGATGCAGAACGTAGTAATGTCACTGACTTGGTTAGCAGTATTGACCCAACTGGACAGCGAACAATTCTTGTATTGACAAAGGTTTAGTTTTTTAATTTTAAAATGAAAATCTCAAAATTTAATTAATTTTTCCAGGTTGATTTGGCAGAAAAGAATTTAAATAACCCAAATCGAATCAAAAAAATATTGGAAGGAAAACTCTTCCCAATGAAGGCTTTGGGATATTTTGCCGTTGTTACAGGGACTGGAACAAAAGAATCGAGTATTGGTGATATTCGTTCTTATGAGGAAGAATTCTTTGCAAATTCTAAATTATTCAGGTTTCCTTTAAAATTAACAATAATTTGTGAGTAAATACCGAAAAATTTGGGATTTTCTACTTGAAAAATTTGATGGTTACTAGAGGGAATTTGAACCTTAATCCCAAAATGTCCGATACTTTAAGGATCCACTTTTGTGGACATCCCCACTATATGAAAACGATCAATCGGTAGTGGACTTTCATAGTAAGGCTGCCGAACAAACTCAGAAAATAGCTAAAGATTGGATCAACATGGCCCTTAGAGTTTTCCGCTGCAAGTGTATTAATCGCCCAACCATCCTACAACCGACTGATTTCATTTAAATTCCTCTCCCTTTAAGTTCTACCTTCATTTGTTGATTTTGGTTTTTTAACCTTTATTTTTAGAGATGGTATTTTAAAAGCTACACAAATGACAACAAGAAATATGTCGATGGCTGTAGCTGATTGTTTTTGGCGTATGGTACGAGAATCGATTGAAGCTCAAGCGGATGCGTTTAGGGCAAGCCGATTTAATTTGGAGACCGAATGGCGCAATACATTTACACATCAAAGGGATTTGACACGAGATGAGTTATTTGAAAAGGTTTGTGTTATATAAAAAACAGATCCCTGGAACAACTTCTTAAATAGTTTGATTCTAAAGAGAAGCATTTTGACTTCTAATTTTGATTAGAAAAGTGTGATGCAAGACACCAGACACTTTAGAGACGAACCTCTTAAATTTTAATAAGATCCGTCTTGTGCAGATGTCTCTAAAACCCAAGTCATTTCAGTTTTATTTTTTAGGCTCGTGGTGAAGTTTTGGACGAAATTGTTACTCTTTCACTTGTTTCAGCCACAGAATGGGAACAATTACTTAGAACAAATCTTTGGAATGCTATAGCACATCAAGTTTTTGATCAAATATTAATGCCTGCCTCTGCTGTAGATAATGCTGGATCTTTTAATACTCTTATTGATATTAAATTGAAACATTGGGCAGAGAAGGAATTGGCTCATAAATCTGTTCAGGTTTTTTTTCTTTTTTAATTAAAATTATGGGAAGGTGGAGAGTAGTTAATTTTGACTTCCTAAAAGTTTAAAAGCTTGGGGTTAAAGAATTGTATGCGACCCAAGAGGATGCTGGCAAGGGCCATTGGCCTTCTGAGCCTGAGAGTAACAATAGATCTCTCCGTTTCTTGAGGAAAAGAAAAATATTGGAGAAGGAATGATCGATAAACTGAATTTTTTCACTTACGACCTCTTCGAATACCGACTCTATTTACGCCCTTGAGAGTTCCAAGGGGTTAACGGAATTGTGAATTAAAGTCCTCTTTATCCCCTGATGATACTCTATTTAAAAAAATTTTTTCTAGGTCGGCTGGGAAACTCTCTCTCAAATATTTCGCCGTCAAGTAGAAAAAGGTAGTGGAACGATAAGCAGTCATACAGCAAAAAAGCAACAACGAGACCATAAAAAATCTGGCGAATTATTAACTAATTTAAAAAATGCTTTGGTTGAAACAGCACTTTCTCAGCATAAATGGGAGCCTAAAGCACTCGATTACTTAGTTTTTTTAGATTTTTTGAATTTTTTAATTGAAATAATTTTTTTCTAGCGTGTAATTCAACTCAATTCTGTAGCAGATCAAGTTGTCCCAGACAGACGGGCATGGGAACAATCATGTGAATTTATGCAAAAAGCATGTTCTGACCGTTTGGAGGAATTGAGGAAAACTTTGGATTGTAAAAAAATTTAAAAAATATTTTGAAATTTTTAATTTTAGTGGCAAGAGGTCCTTCAGGCATTTCTGGTTGGATTTCTTGGAGTTCACCTACGCCAGAACAACAAATAAATAAAGCAATACAGGATGAATTATTTTCTATTCTCTCTGCGAATCCTGTAAATTTTTTAAATAAAATAATTTTTAGAGAACTTTATGGAAAAAGTAATTTTGGCGCAAGTTTTATTTGCGTCTTATTACTATATTATTTATCCGGTCTTTAAACCCAATCCGCTTTGGGGTTTTTTCCTTTTCTATTAATGTCCTAGTAGTTGACCCGACTTTCTTCGACGCGGAACTCGACGCCGAACTCGATCCGAAAAACATTAGAAAACCTGACCTGACTTTTTTTCTTCACCAGTGATATTCCTGTTTTACAGGGATTGAACTCCTTTTTTGTAACATAAATTTTTATGACTCGGATTTTTCAGTGAAAAAAAAAGAAAATTAAAATTTATTTTTTTTATAGGACCATAAGCAATCATTACTCGATGATGACTTGACTGTAGTACGTCGAAATTTAGATTCAAAAAATGTTTTGACAGCAGAAGTTACTCAAGAACAAATTAGACAACAATGGAGGCTTGTTTTTAGACAACATTTTTTGGAGAAATTATTACAGGTTTTTTAAGGGAAATTTTTTGAAAATTTTTTTTAAAAATAGGCAAGCCGTGATTGTCTAAGTTTTTATCAAAATTACAAACAAGGAATTCGTTTGGATTCAGATTTGGATTGCCAAGCTGTTGTTTTTTTCTATAGAATTAATCGAATGCTTGAATTAAGTTGTAATGCTTTGAGACAACAAGTTGTTAATACAGAACAAAAAAGATTGGAAAAAGAAGTTAAGGTTTGTAGAAATTTTTTTAAAATTTTATTTAAAAAATGTGTTTTTCTATTTCAATAGAAGGGCTTTCTGCAATTTTAAGTAAAAAAAATTTTTTTTGTATCAATAGTCCTCTCAATAATTCTAAATTAATTTTAACAAAATTTGATGCTCTATTCACAACTCACATATGTTTTTATTTTTAAATTTCTAGTCACTGTCCGCAATTCTTGGAATCAGATGGCTCTCAATTTCCGAAAAAAATTTATTAAATAAAAGATTTCAAAAAAATTTTTGACTGTTCAATAAAAATTTTCTTATTAATTTTTATTTTCATCACTTTTTCTGAGGGCTCTCTTTTTCATTACTCCCAGAGCCTACGGGATAGATTATCATACTTTTAGCAAAAACTTCAAATTAAATATTAAATTAAGATTAATTTTTAAGGAAATTTTAAATGACTGGTCTCAAGATAATGAGAAAAAGAAGCAATATTTGACTGGTAGACAAGTTGAATTGGCTGAAGAATTGGGTTTTTTTAAATTTTCTTTTTCTAAAAAATTTGTAAATTTTAAGCACAAGTTCGTTTTATTCAAGAAAAATTGGAAGAATTTATAATTCAATTACATCAAGAAAAGCCTTGAAATATTAAAGGTTTTTTAAACTAATTTAAAAAAGAAAGAAGGCCATCTTCCCCTCTCCTTATTTTAATGACGCTCAATATTAATTTAAACTTGATTTTAAGACTTACACCCTCTCTTTTTTCTTTTGCTTTAGACAGCCCCCCTAGTAATTCGCTATTATTTCTGGTTCTGGTACAGTTTTTTAGGCTAATAAAGGTTTATGAGTCCAATGAGACTTTGATTGGACTTATAAAGCTTTTACTAATCTGAACCAGAGCCTTTTTTAACCTTCCCTTTTTCCGTTTTTTTTTGTTTAATTTTTAAACTTAATTTTATGACAAGGTCAATAGATTATATGAGGAAAGATTTTTAAAATTTGTGGATTTTTGTAAATAGCAATATTTTCTGGATTTGTGGATCCAATTCTAGATCGTATCTTAAAAAATATTAAAAAAATTTTTTTGTGTCTGCAAAAATTTTTTTGCCCGCAAATTTAAATTCTTTTTCCTCTCGCCCTCCTCTTTCCCTAATTTTAAGTTTTTTTTTGACTTTTAATGTCAAAAATTAAAAAAATTTTAATTCGCTATTATTTAATTTGTTTAAAATGTATAAAAAATTATTAATTTTTTTTTAAATTATTTTAAATTATTTGTTCAACACATTTTTAATATTTTTATTTTATTAATTTTTTTGTTAATTTTTAAATTCCAAAAAATTTCTCATTTTTAACAATTTAAATTATTTTTAAAGTTAAACTTTTATTTAAAAAAATTTTCTACCCCCCAAGTGTTCGAACCTACGTATTTAATTAATTTAAAAAAATAATTGAACCCACTTAACCACCAAATTTATTTAAATCATTTCTTAAAGTTTCGGCGCAAAATGATTTGGCGTGGTTAGCGCCTTGTTGGAGTGCGCCGAAATTACCCATAAAAATTTTTTAATTTTTAAAAATGAGGAAAAATTAACAGGATTTTTACTGCGAATTTTTATAAAAATTTTCAGATATTAAAAAAAATAATTAAGAAAAATGGCCCCTTCAATTGATCTTACTGTTAAAGTTCATCCAGTTGTTTATATGTCTATTATTGATGCTTATGAACGCAAATCTTCCTCAAATATTGGAAAGACTGTCTCAACAACTACAATGTCTGCTCAACGCCAAGAGAGAGTAGAAAGTCGTGCTTTGGGGACTTTACTTGGATTTTATGAGAAAAATGTTGTTCAGGTTTCTTTTTAAATTTTTCTTAATTTTAAATTCTTTCCGTTCATTGACTAATAGGAGGTTAACCCTAATATTCAGTGGGAATAGGGAGGGTCCTTGTTGAAAGGATCCCCACAGTTTAAAGGATGTCTAGGCCATTACTAATTTTTTAAATTTTTTTCATTATTAAGCCGCCTTTTATTAAAAATTTTCCCTCAAATTTTTCTATTTTTGAAAATTTTCATTTCAAATAGGCAACCAATTGTTATGCTATTCCATTCTCTGATGCTGTAATAGACAATCCTGAAATTAATGATAATTTTAATCGTTCAATGTGGCAAATGTGTAAACGTTCTTCTCCTACAGAACAAATTGTTGGATGGTTTGTTTGAATTTTTTTTTTAGAAAAAATTTTTTTCTTTAGGTTTTTTACTGTTCCAGATTTGCCTGATTCGTGTTTTCATTTCAATACATATTATAGCCAGGTTAATATTTTTTCTATTTTTTAAAACTATTTTCTTTAATCATTCTTTCCTTTTTTGATAACATTTCTTTAAAAAATAAAAATTTTTATTTGCGGATAATAATTGCGGACTTTTCATTCTTTATCCCAAAAAAAAATTTTCCTTTACATTTTAGGAATCTGAAAAGGATTTTGCTGGGAGAGGGGAGGGGGCATTCTTCTTCCTTGGGTACGTCCTTGAGGCCGGGTGAAAGTTGCGAACTTTATTTGCGATATACTATACTTGTGGAAACTTTTTTCAAGATTTTGTCCTCAATTTTTCCTTTTATCCTATTTGACTATTTCTAAATAGAAATTTGTTATTTTTTTTTATTTTTATTAAGTTGATGGCCCGCGAAGCGACTAAAAAAGAACTTCCGCCTGTTATTTTGCTTACTATGGATTTGACTTTTTCTGGTTCAACAGCAAATCGTTTGCCTGTCAAAGCTTTTACTATGTTTAATTATTTTTATTTTTTAAATAAAAAGATCTAAAAATAATTTTAAGGCGTGATGGAGCTTTTTGCCCTTTAAATGTGGAAATGGATGCTTTTTTGGGAGAGGCTGTTGCTCTCAATTTTATTACGGTTTTTTACTTTTTAAAAAATTATTTTTTTATTTTATTTTAAGTATTTTGGTTTTTACAATTTTTATTAACCTAAAAAAGCCTTAATTTAATTAATTTTCCTCGAGCGGTGTCGAACCTTGCACCCTTTAGTTGCAAACCTAACACACTTGCACTTAACCAAAAATGCAAAGTTTGCTTATTGCATTTTTTGGGGGGAATTTTTTAAATTTTTATAAAAATTTTTTAGAGAGGAATAGACTCGGAACGTCGTGAAATTGAATTGGGAGATGAACAAGAACAATTATTAGAATGTACAGAAAATATATTGACCTGGTTAGAGCGTATAATGCGTTATGTTAAAAATGTGTTAAATGGAAAAGAGGAAAATCCTAATCCTGAAGTTGGAAGAAAATTGATGGAGGTTTTTTTTCATTTTTAAAAATGTTTTTTTTTGGATTTACGGACAAAATTGGAGACAATTTTTTGAAAAAAAATTTGGACGTCCGCAAATTTGAGAATACGTTTGCGGACAAATTTTGTTGAGGGAGGTTTGTTCTCCTCCCTCAACAAAATTTGTTGAGGGAGGAGAAAATTTAATCCAAAAAATTGTTAACAAAATTTACGTACAACCTTGCTCGCAAAATATTAAAAACAATTTTTGTCCGCAAAACCGCTCTAATCCGCATTTTTATAATTTTTTAACTCCATCTTTTCCCCCACAGATTGTTGAATTGGCAAATACTCAATTACCTTCAGCTCGTCTAGAAAGTCTTTCTAAGCATTCTTTGCGTGATTATTTGATGGTTTCATTATTGGCGAATTTGGCAAAGACCCAATTATCGATTCAAGAGAAATTAGTTACTGGCTAATAAAAAATATAAAGTCTCTAAAAATTAAAAAATATTGTTAAAAATGTGAAGATAATATAAAGGTTGTTTTGTGTTTTTTAGGTTTTTATTTGATTAGATCGTTGAAAAAAATTTTTCGTCCGCAAAAAATTTTTTTGTCTGCAAAAAATTTTTGTCCGCAAGTTTATTTGCGGACATCCGCAATTTTAAAAACTGCAAATTTAAAAAAAAATCCGCAAATTTTTTAAAATATTTTTTTGACTCTTCGCAAGCTTTCTCTCTAACCTTTTTTTCCTAAATATTTTCTTCGCTTCTCTTTTTTAAAAAAATTATTTCCTCCTAGTAACGCTAAGCTTTTTTTTTATATTAAAGCTTAACTGCTTACCAACTGTTTCGTCATATGTATTTTTTATTTCTTCTAATATTTTATATATAGGGATTTATTAATTCTTTTATTACTCATATATCTTTGATTTTAAAGATAATTTTTAATTTTTTTAAATTTTCTATTGAGTTTGTGTTGGTTGGTTTTAAATTTCTGATTAATACAAAAATGAAATTTTCTTCTTAATAATACAAAATTAAAATTCCGGATTTTTTTTTCCGGATTTTTTGAAAAAATTCAAATTTCAATTAATTTTTGGCGTTCTGTCCTTGTATACTTTTTTGGTTTAAAATAATTCAACTCTTATTTCCTTGATTTCTTCATAATTTTTTTCCTAATTTTTTCTTCGTTTTTTCTTCTTTAATTTTTCAAACTTTAACCTCTTTTTTAATCAATATTTTTTCAAGTATTCTTTCACAATTCTTTTTTAGCAAAAATTGCGAAATCTAAATTGAAAGGATTATTTTACTGAACAAACAATAACCGTTTTTTCTTGCTAATTTTAAAGCTAAAACTAGTTGATTTAAATGTGTACTTTGAATTTTATTTCTTAAATTCTAAAAATCTCATTTTCCGACGTTTCCTAAAATTATTACGAAATAAGGTGGGTGTAGCTGAGTGGATGTGTTTTTGACTACAGGGGTGTGGGGGTTAGGGTTCGAAGCCTGTCGGGGTTTTTAATTTTACTTTGTCTTATATTCTTCCTTATATATTTTTTCTAGACTTCTGCAGCATCCTAGTGTTTTAAAAATATAATAAACGTGCCTAAGTGGTTGTGTTTTTGACTACAACAGTGGAAGGGGTTCAGGGTTCGAACCCCTTCAGGGTTTTTCTTTCTTTTTTCTTTTAAATTCTTATTCTAATTTATTTTTCTATGTTTCTCTGACACCTAGTCATTAAAAAAATTTTTTCTCGCCTCATTTTTAGGTGGTTTTAATTTAAAAAAAAGTCAAATAAATGGACACCACACATCCAAAATCGACGGAAAATAATGACAACAACGACGATATTTCTATTTCATCATTAAATGAAGAGTCTTCTTCCTCTTCTATTTCTAATAAAGCGGAGGATGATAATAAACTTTTGAACAAGACAGACAAACCAAATGGGAAAAATGAAGAAATGGTGAAGAGTGGAAATGAGGGCAATTTAATGGAAGATAAGGTTAAATAGTTGTTTTTTTATTATTTTTTAAAATTTATTTTTGAGTCTGAGTAGGGGTTAGAACAAGGTCTAGACATCCCCGATTCACTTTACGATCAGACAAGTCGACAGGAAATTGGATTAGACAAAAAATTTTAACCCCAAAAGTGTCCGATCTGGTAAGTTAGGCAACGGTGATGAGAAATAGTCTAATTTCCTAATCTTTAACCAGTTTTCGGGTTTTGAAATAATTACAAATTAAATTATAATTATTTTCCTTATTTTTATTACAAATTATTGATAAAAATAATGTAAAATTTATTAATAATTTTTCCTTTAATTTGATAAAATTCCTTCTTTTTAACAATTTGTCTTTGTATTACATTCATCTTTTCGTGAAAAATAATTTATTTTAAAAGAAATTATTTTAGGGGACATTTTAGGATTTTTTTTGTTTATTTTCCTTTTTTCCTAATTTATTTCTATTTATTTTTTGAATCAAAAAATATTTTTTCCCCTGAACACCAGAGTACCTTGACCGTCTCCACTTTTATCCCCACAACTTTTGAATAAGTCAGCTTTTCAAAATTCTTTTGGTATCATTCGATAGAGCTTAAAATTGGCTATTAAAAACTGTTTAGAACTAAATTTTGGGTAACTTGGAAAAAATGTTAAGGCCAAAAAACTATCAAAAATTGGCATTTTTTTGATTAAATTGACTCGGTCTTTTACTTTTATCGCTTCAATTTTTATCTTTTTTTCGTTATTTTTCTTATCTTTTTAAATTATATCAAGTTTATTTTTAAATTTTTATTTATTTCTCGGTTGTAGTGTAAGAGTGACATTTGATCCCATTTTTATTTTTAAATTTAATTCGATTTTTAAAAATTAATCTAATTGTTTTTTCAGTTATTTTTTAAATTTTTAGATTGATTTTCAACTTAATACAACGAAAAGGCCAACAGAAATGGATAAAAATTTAAATGCTTCTTCTCCATTATTGGATAGAAATCAATCGGTATTATTTTTTTTCTATTTTTCGGGTCATTCTCTCTTTAATGTATTTGTGGTTAAGTCGGTAATGGGTTTGATTTTATTGACTTTTAGGTGTGTGGTTCGAGTCCTATTGATATATTTTGGGTTTTTAATATTTTAAAAAATTCTGAAAATTTTTCAGAAATATTTTATGAACTCTAAGACCTCCAAAAAATTTTTTTTGAAAGATTTCCCAATGATTGAAATTTCTAAAAAAAAATTTTTTTGACATTAAAAATAAAATTAAAAAATTTTTTGATTTAAGCAAAAATCATTCAAAAAATATTTAAATCCTTCATCACCAACAACAATAATTCCAACACCAACAAATTCTTCAATTAATTCTTCCATCGATTCTTCCCAACATTCTGATTGGCGTTCTTTATATATTTGTACACTTTTGACTTTTTGTTCTGCTGTGCAATTTTCTCTTTATTTTTCTTCTATGCGGCAATATTTACAAATTGTTTGTTTGGAATTTTTTTAAATTAATTTTTTGGGGGTTTTATTTCAATTTTCCACTAGTTTAACGTATTTTAGGTGTTTTCGTTTTTTGTAGTTAAGTGGGTTAAATTCACCTTTTTATAAGGGTTAGACCGAAGGTATAGGGTTCGGATCTGTTTGGGGCAAATTTATTATTTTTGGAGGTTTATTTAATTGTCTAAATCGGTTGAGTCCATTAAGTGCTTCTGTGGTTAAGTGGGTTAATTACAATTTTTTTCTTTAAATTATTTTTAGTAATACAGTGGTTAAGTGGGTTAACTCAACCCTTATTTTTTAACTTACCTTTATTTTTTCCAAATAAATTTAAAAATCTAAAGGAATATTTTTTTAAAGATGGATTCTTCCGCCTCAGAAAATTTTTACGGGTATATTGTTGCTAGTTATTCACTTGGTCAAATGATTGCTTCCCCTATTGTTGGTTATTTATCTAATAGACTAAAAAAGGTTTTTTTTCTTTTTTTAATTTTTTTAAAAATTTTCCAAATTTAGATTCGACATTTATTGTATATTGGCATTTTTCTTGCATTTTTAGGAAATGCTTTGTATTTGTGTGTTCATTTATTTCCTATTGAAGAGCGTAGATATGCGTTGCTTATTGGACGTTTTGTGACGGGGATTGGCTCAAGTATTTTTTTTCTAAATTTTTTTTTGAGATTTTTTCGACTTTTCCGCTCTACTATTAAATTAAAAAAAATATTTTTTAAGAAAAAAAAAATTTTTTTAAGGTAACATAAGTCTGTTGAAAGCATATGCCTCTAGCGCCAGCACCCAACGAGATCGTTCACGTGCTATTGCGCTAGTAACTGGTGGTGTGGCTTTGGGTATGACTATGGGGCCAGGTTTGGTTTATTTTTTATTCTGCTTTTATTTTCTATCTATTGTTTGTGGGATATCCGGTTTTAAAAATAATTGTTTGGGGGGGTCGCGGGTTCGAACCCGCTCGGGGCCGGAATTTTTTTATTCTTCATAAATTTTATTTAATTGTTTAAAAATAACCATTTTTATCTATTTTTAAGCTTTTCAACTACTTTTTACACCAATTGGTTACCCTGGCCCAAATATCCTCATTTCTGGTTTAATGCTTTCAATGTACACTGCCCCAGCATTAATGGCTTGTATAATGAATGCAGTTAATGCTTTTTGTATTTTTGCCTATTTTCGTGAAGTTTATGCTGGAGTAATTAGTTCGGTTTGTTTTTTTGTGTAAATTTTTAATTTTAATCGGAAATGGCCAAAACTCACATCTGGGGGAGGGGGTTGCAGGTTCAAACCCGTTCGGAGCCCGGGAATTTTTTAACTTAAATTTTTTGTAATAAATATCTGTAAAAATATTTTTAGACATTATTAAAACATTTTTTAATTTTTTTACCATTGATTTTAATTTTATTATTTCCAAAAAATCATATTTTGGGGGTCGCAGGTTCGAACCCGTTCGGGGCCGGGAATTTTTTAATTCGGATTTTTTGACTCGAATATTTTAAAAAATATTATTAGGCAATATTTAACGCTTCTTAAATTTTTTTACATATTTTTTAACTTTATTTTTTTTCAGAGAAGTCAAATTAATCGTAATGAACCAGCTTTACCAAAAATTGACAAAAGAGCATTATTTTTGTGTTATTTTACTCGTTTTACACAAATGTTTATAAATACAAATTTAGAAACGTTTGTTTATTTTAAATAAAAATTTAAAAAAATTTTTTCTTTTCAGTTTGGGTGCTTCTTTAGCAATGGTTTTATTTGCATGGACACGTACTGAGTCTGTCAAATATTTTTCTGCAGCAGTTAGTTTTTTTTTGAATTTTTAAAAATAATTTTTTTGTTTTTAGCAAGCAATAATGTCTCTTCTAGCTTTTTTAATTTATGTTGGCTTTATTATGTTTAGATTTGATAGATTGTTTGTTTATTTTTTTAATTTTTGGGGGTCGTTGGTTCGAACCCGCTCAGGGCACGGAATTTTTTTCTTTCCTTTTTCTTTCTTAGACTCATAAAAATGTTCGAACCACTCTATTTTCTGTGGTTTTTTATTTCTTAAAATAATTTTACAAACGTTTGTAAGCCTTTATGACGGTTCCTTGGGGGTCGTGGGTTCGAACCCGCTCAGGGCCCGGAATTTATTTTCTTTCTTAAACTTATAAGAATGCTTGAAGCACCTCACTTTCTATAATTTTTATTAAGTCTTAAATAATTTTCCAAAACTTTTTAAAGTCTTCATGAACGCTGTAATGTAATTGCCTCATTATTTGCTCTATTACTATTTCATGTATTGACTTATTCTTATCCGTTTTTACCTGGACATCTTACAACATATTCTAGTGAAGGTTTGTTTTTCTAATTTTTTTAATATTTCTAACTTTTTTTTTTAATATTTTTGAGTTTTTTGATAATTTAAGAATGTTTTAAAAAATAAGGGCGCCGAGCGGGTTCGAACCCACGACCCCTCTTAACTCAAAATTTTTCTTTTAATTTTAGCCAAAAAAATTTAAAATATTTTTATAAAAGTCTAGAGTGTGTTTTTAAAAGAATATGAACTTAAACTCACATTTTTTAACTTTTTTGAACATTTGAAAGTAATTTAAAATGTTTAAAAAAATATGGGCGCCGAGCGGGTTCGAACCCACGACCCCTCTTAACCCATAATTTTCCTTTTTTAATAAAATTTTTAGTTATAATATCTTTAGATGTTTTCCTATTTGTATTTTTCATTAAAAAAATTTCAGATTATCCATTTAATGGCACCGATATAGACGATGATATTAGTAATGAAGAAATACAACATGTTGGTTGCGACACTTCAAAATTTTCTTGGTGCAATTCTGTCCGTTCAATAAATCCATTTTATTTTTATATTTGCTATATTTTATTTATTGGACTAGCTTTTCCAAGTCTCAATGTTTCTTTAAATACTTTATTTTCAAAAATTATTGGACCTAGAAGACAAGGATTTCAACAAGGGTTGTTACAAATGGCTGGTGGGGCAGCTAGAATGGTTGGACCTGTTGTTATTAGGTTTATTTTGGATTAAAAATTTTTTTTAAAGTTCTATTTCAATATAAATGCTAAAAATGATGTTTCTGATTAAAATTATAAGGTTAAAAAAATATGGGCCCTGAGCGGGTTCGAACCTGCGACCCCCTTTTCTTTTCCTACCCCACCTGACTAACGATAATTATCAGATAATATTTTTCGGCTGAACTATAACGTAATATTCAAAATATTAATGAAAAAGAGGTTGTAAGCATAAATTTGTTCTGCCTTTTTAACTCTCTCCATGGTTAAGTGGGTAAGTGTTAGGTTTATAGGTTTAAAGGGGTGTAAGGTTCAAATCCCTCTTATTTTCTAGCCTTCCGAGAATGTGTAAAAACAAAATTCTGATTTTCCCCTTTTTTCCGGAAAGTTCAGAATAAAATTCTATACAAATTTCGACTATATTTTAACTTTTTTTCAGTGTTTTATATTCCGCATATGGCCCTCAAAGTGCATGGTTAATGGAAATGGGAGTTATCTCTCTAAATTTGGCACTTCTTTTTACTTGTTATGGAAGAATGATACCTCTAACAATCCCACCAATAAAAAGAACATCAACAGCAACTTTAATAAATTCAAGTAATGAAACAACAATAATTAAAGAAAATGGAGGAGAAGAATTTAAAAATGGAAAGACAAATGGAGGAATAATATTAAATTTAAAAAATGATGAAGAAGTTAAAAATAAAATAATTGATGAGAGGATAAGATTAATGGAAAATAATAATGGTGAAAATGTTGGGAAAGAAAAAATAAAAAGGTAAAATAAAATTATAAATAAAAAGAGGGATGTTGGGTTAAAAAGGAGGGGGTCGTGGGTTCGACCCCGCTCGGGGCCCGGAATTTTTAAATGTGGAAAATTGTTTTTGATGATTAAAAAAGTTACAAAATGTATATTTCAGTTCAGATTTATCAAAAACAATACTTAAAACTTTTAAAAAAGAGAGTTGTTGGACCAAAAGGGGTCGTAGGTTCGACCCCGCTCGGGGCCCGGAATTTTTTAAGATGTGAAAAATCGTTTTAGATGATCAAAAAAGTTACAAAAGTGTATATTTCAGTTCAGATTTTATCAAAAATAATACTTTAAACTTTCTAAAAAGAGGATGATGGATTAGAAGGGGGTCGTGGGTTCGACCCCGCTCGGGGCCCGGAATTTTTTTAAAGTTGTAAAAATTTTTTTAAATTATTAAAAATTAATTTTCAGCATGGAAAAACCAAAAAGAAACGAAAATAAAAATATTGAAGAAAATAAAAGTGAAGAAAATAATACAATTAATAGAATGGCTAGTTTAGATTTGGAATAATTATTTTTATTTTTTTCTGTATCTAATGTCAGGTTTATTTTTTTGTTATTATTTTTGATAGGGAAGTGGAGGGGAATATTCTGAATATTTTTTGGGATAGGAATTTTAACAGAAAAATTTTTATTAAAAATTGGGAAAAATTCTATGGGTGACCCCCTTGATCTCGGGTTCGAACCCGCTCGGGGCCCGGAATTTTTTAAAGATTCAAAAATCGTTTTTAATAAGCAAAGAAGTATCAAGAAATAAAAATTCAAATTTTTAATAGTTTAAAATCCCAAGGAAAATAAATTTAACCGGAAATTAAAGGGTGTGTTTAAGGGGGTTGCGGGTTCGACCCCGCTCAGTGCCTTTTATTTTTTTAAACATCTTTAAATTATTTTTAATGATCAGAAAAGATAAAATCGAATAAAACCCAAGAAAAAAATTTTTTATTGGAGGTTTCCGGTAACAAAAAATTTTAGACTCCGCCTACTTCCTTCTTTATTTTTTCTCAAGCAATTAAAAAATGACTGGTCATTTTTTACATATCTTTAATATACTCGATAATTTTTTATTTGATTTTATTTTGTTGCTTTTTAAGCATTTAACTTTTATTTATTATGCATTTTTAATTTTAATGTTGCAATTTAATTTAATAAAAATATTTTTTCTTGTGATTCTATCTAAACACGTGGATTTAATGTTTTTAATATTTTTATTTGTTTTGATGTTTTCAGTTAAAATTTAAATGTTTTAGGATATGTTTATGGAATATTCCAACTTAATGTTTGTATTACTCAAGTCTTTTCTACAAACACAACAATTTATTTTACAATCACAACAATACAAACATACATATATTGAATGCTACAAATATAGATTTTTGAGGGGGAAACAAATACAATACAACAAAATGTTTGGGTAATTATGGTACAAGGGCAATATAGGAAAATAGGTACAAATATATTTTTGGGGGAAAACAACAACAATTATTATTTTAAACTTTCTCTTCAACAATCACACATCTTTTTTCTTCTCTGGAACACTTATAGCTTCTTTTATTGTCCTCTCATCATTCCTGCTGGCTGCTCTTCGACTTGCCCTCCTCCTCCATTTTCGAGTTGGTCTCCATCATCGAATTCGCAGTGGTCGCCATTTTCGATTTCTCCCCCATCTTTGACTTCTCCTCCACCTTTGCCTTGGCCTCCTCCGATTTCCCGCCCATCTTCGAATGTTCCGCGGCCTCCATCTTTGAAGTCTCCGTGGCTGCCATCAGTGAATTCGCTTTAGTCGTGTCCTTCTTTCGATCACCCTGAAAATATAAAGAAATTATTTTTTGAAAATCAGAAATTTTTGCCATTAAGGCTTACCTCAACGGCGGTAGTCGTCTCAATATGCGAATAGCTATCAGTGCTGAAACCCACTGAAGAATACGGTGCGGGACCGTATTCACGCGGCCCCAAAGGTTTTGCTTTTTTGTACCAAGCTTTCCTGAGTAACAAATTTGTGTCGTCCTAAAAGGAAAGAGATTTACTTTGTATTTAACAGAAAATTTAACTTACTTCTTCTGTTATTGATGCAACGTAATCATTCACTACAGCATCAATAGAGTTGACGTAGTCAATCTTCTTCTGCAATTCGGCCTCTTTCTTTTCCTTTTTAGCCTCTCTTTTATCGAAGTCATAATCAAGTTTTGCAACTTTGTAATGTCCGTGAATGATGCAGGATGTTGAGACAATACAGCAGCAGGCAAGACTTGGAATGAGGAAGAAGACGATGGTTGCACTTGGGTCATCCACTGTAGTGTAGAAGAAGAAGACTCCGAGTCCAATAAAGGCGAAGATGGTGATGTTTATTATATGGATCCTTAGATAAGTTTTGCTCCAGAACCGCGTGATTTTCTCGACCCAGCAGAAAAATATTATGGCACCAAAGCAGAGAAACATCAAGCCGGCGAAAATTCCACTGCAGAAAACAGCAAACCAAAAGTCATCGCTCCGATGTTTAGGTTTTTTCGTTGTTGTTGTCGTCGTCCTTTCTGTCGTCTTTACAGCAGCCGGTGTTGATGTGGCGGTCGTTGAAGTGGTCGTAGTGGTGGTAGTTGGCGGAGGTGTTGTTGTCGTTGTGGTAGTAGTTGTTGTAGGTGGTGGATCGCCGACAAACAGAAGAGTGTAGTTCTGCATGTCCTGAATAAAAAGAAAATTTTTGACTGGATTTAACAAGAAAAATTTCAAATTCCTTACAAATTCAATGTAGAGTTCTTCACAGTCTGGACCATCAGGAGGATCAACTTTGACTTTGCCATCAATGTGCTTTCGAGATGCGCTCTGTGGAAGCATGTAGAAGACAAGCAGATGACCATGTTCTGGAACTGGATTCTTCCCAATGATTTCCCATTTCGAAGGTTTGACAAAGCCTTCTCCTTTAGGAACGCAGTAAGGATGTTGCCGTTTTTGATCGGTTAGATTATACTTCCCCTCCTCCTTCTTTTCTCCTTTCAAATCCATGGAGAAGCCGCCCTCCTCTATCGTCAGACCAAATTTTTCAGAACCATTGAGATCCTTTATATTCCATTGTACCAGTTTCTCGCCAACTAAAAAAAACAAATGGTACAAGCAATTAAAGGATTTTAATGTCTCACTTGGATGGATGTGAGCAAAAATATGATAATCGCCACTCCAGATGCATTTGTTCCAAGCAATCTCAAGAGAAGTCCATTCCATGCAAAGTTGTTCATTGTTGCCACACGCTTCGAATTTGCTGCAATTTTCCTTTCTTCCTTCAGATGGTCGACGTGTCTTGAATTTCGTGATGTCTTTGTTTTCTGCTGAGCTGTAGGCGAAGGGAAGACTAAAATAAAATAAAGATTGTCAAATTATGTAGAAAATAAACTAACGTATTATCGCTGGCACCATCAAAAGGGAACTCTTGCATTGAACAATTTTTTAGGCAGTCCCCAGGTTTGATTTTCACTCCAGTTCTGAAATTGATTATGTTTGAATGATTGGTGAGCAGATCCACAGTGCAGCCATCGTTCTTTATGTTTGTGTTTTTCCTCCTGTAGTAGAGCACACTGAAACGAATGATAATTGTTCAAAAAATCCAACAACATTGGAGAAACTCACATGCTTCCGTTCTTGATTTCAACATCACAGGACCCAGGAAGACTTGTGTACTTTGTAAGGTTGTAGACGTCTCCTGCTTCGACAGCCGCGGAATAATCGCGAAGCGTGACTTGATCATTCTTCAGAGTGTGATTGAAGAATCCAACGGTGACATTGTCCTCCTCCTCACTGTTGACCTGTCCAACCAGCACAAAAACGAAGAGAGTCGAAGCAAAGAACATCGGCAAGATGGTGGTAGCCGAACTTAGAGTTGCTGTTGAAGCCTTCTTTGTTCCAGATCCGTCGTCGAAACAGAAGAACATGGCGCCTTGATGTTGTTGTTTGTAGAGATGTTTGAAGACTTGCTGTGAGGAAGAAATTATGTTGATTGGTGTAGAATGACGAAAATAAAAGGCTTTTATAGTATGTACATTTTTAAAGTCCGCTTTTATACCAAAAACCTTTTTCGAACAGGAAAAAGTTTTTAGTCGAGGCCACGGTAAAGTCCCCAAGAAAAGTCCTGTTTTCAAAACTTTCGCTCGTTTTATTAGGCTGTAACTTTTTTTATGCTGATCTGATCAAATCAATCCTGTTAGATAAAATAATCCTTACATCAATAGCTTTCGATTGATATATTAATTAACCAAATCGATTAAGAATTGAAAAGGTTATGGCCCAAAAATGACTCAAGGACCCCAATTCTCCTAGATTGCCAAATTTGAGACTCTAGTGTCATCTAAATATAAAATGCCAAAAATATTTTTTTCAAAAAAAAGACGCGCTTTGAAAAAATGGCTCGAAGAAACGAACATCAAAAACGATTATTTTTCGTTAGTCTTAACACAGTCTAAAATCGATAGAGATTATTTTTGCTTTTCTGAAGACTTTTCGTAAGGCTTTTGTGTTACCCTTTTTCCTCCTCATTTCTTTTGAGCAACTAAAAAAATTTAAAACTTTTCATCTACTTGAAAAGCTTCGTTAAAGACTCACTATTGTTTAATTGCTTAATTAAAAAATTTAAATTTTTTTTTCAGATTTATTTTTAAAAATTAATTATATTTAAATAATGGAAAATAAAGAGAATAATAATTCAGAAAATATTTCATCTTTAAAAAAGGAAGAAGAAGAAAATAAAATGGAGACTGAAAATGTTGAAAATATTGAAGAACATGAGCCTTTGACTACCAAGGTTTTTTTTTTTGAAAAAAATATAATTTTTGTTTGTTTGGGCTGTGTTTTCAAACAAATTTTAACAAGCATTTATTTATAATTTTTTTGGGGTTAAGTTAAAAATACACGAACAAATCTGGTTAAAATCTATTAAAATTTATGTGACTGTTTTTTTAATTTGAAACCCTTTGAAATTTTTGAGAATTTTTTTATTTTATAGTCAAATCATATATCATTCGACTCGGCTTTAAGTGCCGAGTCGAATGACACCAAAATCGTCTAAATCTGACTTGTTTGAACAAAGTTATGGTCATTTATTGTAATTTGGGGTATTTGTCACTTTGGTTCAGTGGGATATGTTTCGGTTTTACGGGTAGGGTTCGAATCCTCGAGTTGGAATCTTTTTTTATTTTCATATGGCAACAATAAATAATTGAATTAGACCAAATTTAGTACATTTCCCTTCCATTCTATTTTTTAAAATCAAAATTTTTAAGGTCTATTACTATGTAGATGATCAGAAGATGCCTTATTCAACAGAAGTCCCTGTTCCACCTTCAAAAATTACTTTGTATGATTTTAAGAATTGTATAACTAAACGAAGCTATAAATATTATTGTAAAGTTGTGGATGCTGAATTAAATGCGTTTGTTTTTTTTTTAATTTTTGTTTTTGTCTTTTAAATTTGGGGGGGTGAGCAAGAGGTGCTTTTTTATTTGTTTTTAGGTTGACTAGTAGGTTATCGAGTGTGCTGAATCCGGATACAAGTTCAAATTTTATTTATTTCCAATCCCGGACCCTTTCAAGCTGTCAGTTTCGAGCCCCAATTCTTCACGATTACCCTTATTTTGAATTTGGCCAAGTCGCCTCAGGAACTGAGTTCGACCAAAGTCTAATCCCGGAGTCGAATTCGAATCCGGGAATTCGAACCCCGGATTAAAACCTAGAAATTAAAAATGTATGACTAATATGGCTACTTCTCTTCTGGTTGAGTTGTTCTTCTTGCTCATTTTTTCCTGAATTTTGCCTTAAATTTTTTTCAAAAATTTTTTTTTAATTTTAGAGAAGTCAAAGCTGAGATTCGTGATGAATACGAATGCTTAAAGCCTTGTGCAAATGGACGCTTTGAATTATTTCTTTTGTCGGATAATGGTTGTGGGAGAATGATTCAGCGTCCAATAGATCAGAAACATCACCATCACGGATTTGCTCAAAGACAAGTTTTGGCTCCTTCACATTTTCAGGTTTTACTATTAAATAATCTAGTCGAAAAACGTATAAAAATTTAGAAGGAACCAAAAAAATTTTTATACGACATTTGATCCCAAAACTGATTTTTGAGACATTTGGTCCCAAAATCGCAGTTTTAGGCTTTTCTTTTTCTAGTTTTTCTTTTATTTTTTAATTTTTTAGTCGCAAAAGAATTGTGGAGTCCGTGCGTCAATGATGGCAGGAAAACGTCCAGCATCTCACTATATTATGGAACATTCAAAATTTGTTGAAGGGGACAGCAGTCCTGAAGAGGAAAATACAAATAATCAATTGTTTGGAGAATCCAATTTTGCTAGTAGTCTGTCCGATGGAGATTCTCAGTTTGTTTTTTGTTTTTAAAATTATTTTTAAAAAATTAAATTTCCCTGAACGGATTCGAACCTTGGTCTATTTTTGACCCTTTTCTCCACTTACCCACGCGCACAGATTTTCTTTTTTTTGGTTCTCAAACTTGATTTATTATATTTTTGGCTGAAAATCAAAGAGATAAGTTGGATTTGAACTTTCTAGATACTAGGAAAATTTTCGAGACATTTGATCCCATAATGATTTTTGTGACATTTGATCCCAAAATTGAATTTCTCCTCAAAACTTTATTTTTATTTTTCCCAAATTTTAGATACACAACAGACTTTACTAGTGTTTCTCAACAAAATCATTTTGCTTCTCGTTATGCTCTTCAAAATCAACCTAACAATAAAGGGGCAAATTCAAAGCCTTATTGGACTCGCGAAAAACGTAAACGTTATAGACGACAGCGCTCACCTCCATCATCTTTTCTTTCTTCTACTTTTGACGATACTGAAGTTTCTATGTCGGTGGATGTGATCACTGTATTCATTTTTAATTTAAAAAATAGAAATCTCCGAACGGGTTCGATCCCGTATCCTTGAATATTTCTGAAAACTCCACTTAACCAAGGAGTACATTTTTGCAAAAAAAATTTTTTGGGCGCTGTATTTATTTTTCAACCATTTTAAAATTAAAAATCTCCGAACGGTTTCGAACCTTTCCCTGTAAATTTTTTTGAAATATATCCCACTTAACCAAAGAATACATTTTTTCCAAAATTCAAGATTATTAATTTTTAAATTAAAGGTAACATTTAATATGGATACTCGTCGTCCTTTTGGAATGTCTGTTGTTGTAAAACGAAATCGTTATTTTTATGGAATTGTTGTTCATGAAGTATCTCCAAGTTTGTTTTTTGAAAAATTTTTTTTTTAATTAAAAAAATTTTTTGAGGTTTTTAATTTCAAAATAGGATCACTAGCATTTTTATAATTAAAAAAATAAAAATCCTCGAACGGTTTCGAACCCTTCTTTCTTCAAAATTTTTGAAAATCCCACTTAACCAAGGATTATCTTTTTTGAAAATTTTAACTTTTTGATCGGATTGTTGTATTTTTTGAGATTTAAAAATAAAGAGATCCAAACTTGACCGAACCCTTTCCCTTGAAAATTTTTTTTGAAAATCCTCGAATGGTTTTTTTTTAATTTTTTTTTTTAAATTCCAAAAATTTGAAAATTTAAATTCTTAGATTGGTTTGTATTTTTTGACATTTAAAAATAAAGAGATTCAAACAGGTCCGAACCTTTCCTTTGAAAATTTTTTTGAGAACCTTATTTAACTACATTAAAAAATAATTTTTTTTTCAAAGATAGTCTAGTAGCTTTGGACGGTCGAATTAAAAAAGGATTTATTTTGCTTGAAATTAATGGAATTTCATTAGACGAATATGAAACGCCTGAAGCTGCTGTTAATGTTCTTTCATCTGCTGTTCGACAGGCTGTGGAAAGTCGAGGGTTTTTTTAGAGTTTTTTAATTAAAAAAATTTTTTTTTCTTAAAGCCAATTAAAATTAACTTGTTCTCGTGGAGATGTGCTTACACCTGCACATAATATTTTTCGACCACCACAATCGGAGCCTGTCAGACCTATCGACCCCACAGCGTGGGTACAACATACTAATGCTGCGCGTGGTTTGGATGCTTTGATGATTGGTTTTTTTTTTAAATATTTTTTTAAATTTTTTTTGGGACTTGAAGTGTGTGTAGCAGGCCTGGGCTAATTTCGGATTTCATATTTTCTACACTTTTCAGAGCGAAAAGTTTCGCTTTTTATTTTTAGATTTCGCCCAGCCCTGGTGTGGAGGGATGTTTTTTTTTGTTTATTTTTTTGAAATTTTTTTAAAGATTTTTTTTTCTTTTGTTTTTGGACTTTTTTCTTATTTTCTTGGCTAATACGAATTAATTTTCATAATTTTTTGTGAAGCAATTCCAAAGAAATATCTGAAAAAAAGTTCCGAGAAAACAACGTTCCACTCCATTCTCTACTGTTTCCCATTAAAACAATTTTTCTAAATAATTTTTTATTCTTTTTCAAGCTCCTCCAGTTATATCCCCATCTATGCTAATTCCTACAAAAACTTCAATTTATGCAAATGCTATGGCTGCTGCAAACAATAATAATAACAATTTAATTGCTGCTGTTGGAAAAGGTTTTTTTTTAAATTAGAAAAAAATTTTTTTTAATATTAAAAATTATTTTTTTAATCGAAAATTTAAAAAATTTCAAGAGAAAAAAAAATAAAAAAAATTTTTTCTCTGCCGTCTCTCTTTTTCCCTTACTATTTTTTAATCTTTCACTTTTCTTCAGCAGCAGTAATAAACTCAACAAATTACCAACAACAACAACAACAACATTTTATTCCTCAACAACAAACACAACAACAACAAATAATTACGTCAGACGGTCTAAAACTTATAAAAAACCCGTCGACAGAGATAACAACATCTTCCGGAAATAGTTCATTAGAATGTTCGATTGGACAAAAACATGTTGAGTTAATAAAACAACAACAAACACAACAACAACACGAACAACAACAATTAAATTTAATCCAAACATGTTCCGGAAAGTTTTCCGGAAAACAATTAAATTTAAAAGAAGAAAAGAAACAAACAACAACAAAAACAATGTTTGGAGGAGGAAAAAAAGTTGGTGGGGGAAGTGGAGGGGGAGGAATTGGTAATGTTTTGAGACGCTTATTGTGTGTACATTCAAGTGCAAGTCCACAAAGCAGTAGTGATGAAAATAAAAATAAGAAGAAAAATATTAAAAGAAGTGCGTCTAATAAAGAAGGAAAAGGGAAGAAATAAAAATAATTTTTTTTGTGGCAAATTTTAAGTTTTTTTTAAATATTTTTTTTAATTGCCATATAATTTCTATATATTTTTTGTAATTTTGTTTAGTTTTCGAAATTATTTTTTTTTTGGTATTATCCCAATTTTATTAAGATTTATGCCATAATTTTTGATGAATCTCTTTCTCTCTCCCTTCTATTTTTTATAAATATTTTTTTTAAATACCAAGGAAAATTTTTTTAAGTCGGAGAGCTTCCATTAAAAAAAGAAAAATTAATTTTAATTAATTTTAGAAATTTTTGAAAATTTTTTCAAGTTAAAAATTATGGAGAACAACCATTGCGCGTCTTTAAAACATTCTTTCTCTTATATTTCACTTAAATATTTTTGTTTTTGAAATAAACATTAAACTCTTAGAATAAATTATTTGTAAAACATTTTGTGTTTTAATTATAGAACATTTAGAGAAAAACAAATGAAAAACAAGCTGAAATTCCGGAAGCAACTATGGTTAAAACATATTAAAACAAAATACAACTTTCCGGAAAACATGTTATAGAAATTGTAAAAACACTTGCTAGTTGTAAAACATTCCGGAAAGCCTTTTTAAATCTTTCCGGAAAACATTTTAACTTTTCCGGAAAATATTTTAAATTTTCCGGAAAACATTTTAAATTTTCCGGAAAACATTTAAAGTTCCGTAAACAATTTACAACTTTCCGGAAAACATTTAAAAAATTGTAAAACCTTTAAAACATGATAATTGTAAAACATGCTGATTTTTTTTACAACTTTTCCGGAAAACATTAAAGAACCACTTGTTTGTTTTGTTGTTGTTTGTAAGTTTTGTTTATGTGTTTATATAGTGGTATTGCGGTTAGAGCGTGTCCGGAAAATGCGTCAGAGGAAAATGCGTCAGTGGAAAATGAGTCAGTGGAAAATGCGTCAGTACCCGGAAAATGCGTCAGTGGAAAATGAGTCAGTAGAAAATGCTTCAGTATAGCACTATTTTAAAAAACCTAAGTAATGCTAAAGTTGAATAATTATGATTAGTGACCGGCAAAATCATTTTTTCGGGTCCGGAATTTGGATTTCACATTGATACCGGACCTCATTCACACCCATGCCGGACCGGATTTTTCCGGATTACCACGGTCTGGTCTTAATCCGGTAAGAATAATTTCCGGAGTCTGGCAGAATTTGCCGGGATTTCGGACCGGATGAATCCTGGGGGTTTTTCCGAATTTTTAAAAAATTTTAATCTTTAATGTTAAAATGTTGTTAGAAGTATGGGATTAGATTAATTAATAGGGGTATTATGTGGGATATAACGGTATTACATAGGAATAGGTCGTATAACGGTGATACCTGGAGATTTGGACGGATATCGGGGATTTGGAAAAATATCGTTGGATATTTGAGGATTTGTTGGAATTTCGAAATCCCCTTTAATCCTTTAAAATCATCTTATAACCTCCGAATTCACTGTTATCCTCCTTATCTGCCTTTAATTCCTTTTAATCTTATTAAACTAAAGTGACTCACTTGAGGTGTACACAGGGAGAACTGTTCCGAGAACGGGAGACTTGTTCAGAGAACGGGATAAGACCGAGGTTCAAAAATCCTCTTTTTTCTAATAAAAATAGGTAATTCCCAGAACCCGAACAAATCCCAAATCATGTACAATAGATTTGCCGGATTCGGATTCCGGATTTGTAATAGAGCCGTCTCCTTCATTACCGACTGTTAAAAATGTAGTACAAAAAATTTTTTCGTGTAAAATCATCACATCATGAGTTTCATAAATCTTACATATATTATTCAACTTTAGCATTACTTAGGTTTTTTAAAATAGTGCTATACTGAAGCATTTTCTATTGACTCATTTTCCACTGACGCATTTTCCGGGTACTGACGCATTTTCCACTGACTCATTTTCCACTGACGCATTTTCCGGGTACTGACGCATTTTCCACTGACTCATTTTCCACTGACGCATTTTCCGGGTACTGACGCATTTTCCACTGACTCATTTTCCACTGACGCATTTTCCTCTGACGCACTTTCCGGGAGCCGGTTAGAGTAAATGTTTTAAAAACACATCTCAAAACTTTTCATATAAAAGCCCAATGTTTTTCTCTTCAAAACTTCAAACCTACGTACACAACTCTTACAAGTCGTTAAACAAAACGCTCTCTTCACATCCTCTCAACGTGCTCGTTCAAACAACAACGCAACAATAATGTCGCCATCAAGGACGTTGGTGCTTTGGTCGCTTCTGCTGCTGCTTCCGTTGATT
Organism: Meloidogyne incognita; assembly: GCA_036172945.1. Taxonomy (NCBI): domain Eukaryota; kingdom Metazoa; phylum Nematoda; class Chromadorea; order Rhabditida; family Meloidogynidae; genus Meloidogyne; species Meloidogyne incognita. The sequence goes on from JARQAC010000010.1 coordinate 3,007,434, forward strand.
GTTTCTCTTCCATTCGACAACCTGAACAAAGATGGGTCTGAATTTGCTGGGCTTGCAGAGCACCAAATGGACCCTGAAGAAGAAAAAGTAATGGGCGAGGTGGAGTCTGCGGTCGACAACTTCAAGATGCCATCAATTCCACCGAAAGTGATGATACCTGCTGGTGCTAGGAAGGGCCTGGGAAAAGCTAGGAAGGCATTTGGAAAACATCTTGACGAAGAACTTCAACAAGACGAGCCGCCGCCGGCGAATCCAAAACCGGAGGGAGGTAACCCAGCAAAGAAGCCTGAAGGGGGAGGTGATCAACAACCGAAAGTACCTGAGGGAGAAACGACGCCACCACCATCTGTAGATCCAAAGGAGCCGCTTCCATCAGATTTGCCACCGGTGGGAGGAGGGGTAAATTTAAAAAGCTTTCTTCTTTCTAATCTAATTTTGAATTTTAATTTTAACAGGGCGGAAATGATACAGAGACAACGCCACCAGATCCGGGCAACAACTCTACCACGTCTGGGCCTGAGTCTACATCAGGAGACGGATCGGGAAGTGACCCGCCAGAAGAGACAAACGAGACAGAGACGCCAATCGTGGATGGATCTACGACTGATTCTGGTTCTAAGCCTTCTCCTGACAAGTCTACTCCATCTTCTTCAACAACTACTACCACAACCACCACTACACCTGCTCCAACAGAGAAGAGTGGTTCGGTGATAATCATTGTCATTATCGTTGTTGTGTGAGTTTTCTCAATAAAATCTTTCAAAAAAAATTTTTTTTAAGAGTTCTGTGTTGCATTGGCGGAATTGTTGCTTTCTTCCTTCTCTCAGGCAAAAAATCGGAGGATGAAGGGAAGGAAGGGGATGCTGAAGCGGGGATCAAGTCTAGTGCTTCTGCTGCTGGTGGCGCGGAATCGGAGGCGAAAACAACCGAAGGAGCAGATAAGAGCGCAACGGAGGAAGGCTCGAAGAAGGAAGACGACGAGAAGAAAGATGGGGAAGGTGAAGAAAAGACGGCTGAATCTGCGGCTGAGGGAGGTGCTGGAGGGACGAGTGGAGAGGAAGGAACGGCAAAGGAGGCGGGAACTGATGCTGAAGATGCTGCTGATGATTCCAAACCTGCAAGCACGGAGGGTGGCGAAGATGAGGGAGAGGGAGAAGGCGATGAGGAAGAGGTGAGTAAATAAAACTTTGTTTTTCCGGAATGTTTTTGCTAAATGTTTTCCGGAAACCATAAAAATAAACATAACAGTCTAGACAAAACTTTGTTTTTCCGGAATGTTTTGCTAAATGTTTTCCGGAAACCATAAAAATAAACATAACAGTCTAAACAAAACTGTGTTTTTCCGGAATGTTTTGGTAAATGTTTTCTGGAAAACACGAAATAAACTTGTTTTTCTGTCTAAAAACTTTAATATTCTGAACATGTTTTTGAATGTTTTCCGGAAAATACAAAATAAACATAACAGTCTAAACAAAACTTTGTTTTACCGGAATGTTTTCCGGAATATTTTAAATGTTTTCCGGAATGTTTTTAAATGTTTTCTGGAATGTTTTTGAATGTTTTCCGGAATGTTTTTAAATGTTCTGGAATGTTTTTGAATGTTTTCCGGAAACTAGAATAAACCAAAACCTTTTAATACTTCCCCTTTGTTTTTCTAGTAATGGTTGGACGCAAGCTGGGAAGTCTGAAGAGCAAAAATTGGCACATCCACATAAATCTGAGGGAGAAAAACAGGAATGAGGAAATCAGAAAGATATATATATTTTTTGCAAAGATTTCCCTCTATAATATATCCAAAAACCCCTCTCATATCCCTTATATATTTTTTCCCTCTAATATATCCCTCTCTTCCCCATGATTTTGTTTGTGTATGTATTAGACTCATAATTACTTTGTTATTCCTCATATATATGTAGTTGTTTGTATTGGATGCGCGTATTGTGATAATATTCTCTACCCCTTAAATATTGTTGTATTTGCGCACATTTTGTATTGTCGCTGCCTATTGTATATATGTTGTGTTGAATAAAATAATTAAAACTTTGTTTTTGTGTTTTTAAAGTTTTTGTGTTTTCCGGAAAGTTGTAAATGTTTTGATGGTTTTAAACTTGTTTTCCGGAAAGTTTGAAGTGTTTTGATGCCTGTTATGTAACACTGTTCAGTGTTGTGTTTTTTTAAGTTTTGGTGTTTTCCGGAAAAGATAAATGTTTTATTAATTTATTTTTGAACTTGTTTTCCGGAAAGTTGGAAAACTGTGACTTATTTAAAATAGGTTCTTTCATGTTTTCCGGAAAGTTTTAAAACGTTCCTAATGATTTAAACAAGTTTTAATGTGTTTTTCCGGAATATAATTTGTTCATAATGTTCTAATCATTTAAATAGTAATGCTTTGTTTGTGAATATATCGAACACTTGTAATTCTCTTTTTCTTTAAATTTTTAATATCGTTTGTTGTAATATAATGTTTGCCTAGACACGTTGCGCATAATGAACATATTCCAATTACCAAAACAATTGCTATCAATGTTATTAGAAGACCTTAAAAAATTTTTTGAAATTTTTTTAGAAATAAATTAATTATACCGAAATTATTTTTCCTTTCAAAAAATTTATTTCCATCCCAAGGTTGAGTTTTGTTTATTTTTTGAGTATTATTTAAAGTAATATTATCGCTCCCATAAAGTATAGTTGCCAAAACTTAATTAAAAAAACATGTTTTAGTGTTTTTAAAGTTATAAATGTTTTCCGGAATTTCTTAAATTTCCGGAAAACATTTAAAAACACCTTCTTCATTAGAATTTATATTTTGTGTTGAATTAATAATTAATATTTTTAATAAAATTAATATTTTAAATAATAATTTAAATTTTTTCATAATAATTTTAAAAAAATTTAAAAAAATTTTTTATTAAGAATTTTTATATTAATAAAATCTGAACGAGACATGTAAGCGTGTATTACTCATATAAAGTAGCGTTTTAAAGTTAGTCATAATTTTAGTTAAATGTTTGTTTAATGTTTTCTGGAAAATCAATTCTGAACATGTTTAGGTTATAAATGTGTTTTTAGATGTGTTTTTAAATGTTTGGCTGTTTGTGAAACTTGTAAACTTGTTCATTTTATTAAACTTTACGGAAGATGTTTTCCGGAAAATGTTTTTCTTTATTTTCTGTTTCCGGAATGTTTTTCTGATGTTTTTCTGGAATGTTTGTCTGATGTTTATGAAACATCTAAAAATTGTTTACTATGCAGAAAATGTTTTTAGATGTTTCCGGAAATGTTTGTAATATTTGAATGTTTCCGGAATGTTTGTATGATGTTTTGTGTACTTCCTAAAACATGTCTAGTACACAGAAAATGTTTCCGGAAAATTAAACAAAACATACTTGATGTTTTACTATAATTTTCCGGAAATCTATTTATTTTTATTTAAAATGTTTTTCTCTCTTTTTCTCTCTATTGTCATTTCTTGACTTTTACTTTAATTGTTTTAATAGCATATGGTGCAGAAATAATGTCAAGACGAATAATGAGCGCAAAGGTGCTTTAATTGCCCATAAATCGACACTATTCCACAATACAAAAATACCATCAAAATTCATTCTATCGTCGAGAAAAAAATTTTTTCTGGGGAAATTTTTTAATTATTTGATTTGAAGAGATGATAATGAAAACAACAAGCAAACTGTAAGGAATAAAATTCAAAATAATTTTTTTGTTTATTTGACTCATTTATTTACACAATTAAAACATTGCGCAATCTGTCCTCTTATTTCTCGACCTCATTTTTTATTTTTATTTTAAAAAAATGGTAGATGATTATGGGAAAATGGGTTTAATGAGTAAAAAAAATTTTTTTTTAATTTTACTAAAAAAATTATTTTTTTTAATAATTTTATTTTTTAAAGTACAAATAAAAAAAAATAATTTTTTTTGAAGGACGACTTTTTTTAAGATGTAATAATATAGTAGTATTATTAGCTGCTGCCATATGTTAGGGTAATATTCAAAAATATTTAATATTTTTATTAAGTAAAGTGAACCGCGCGCATTTTATTAAAACGAAGGATGTGTGAAATATAATATAAAAATATATTTATAATTTAATAATTATTAAAATTAGATTAATGAAAAATTGAACAGCTCTAGAAGGTCAAAAGGGGATAAAGAAGGAGAAAAATGTGTTGTTTTTAATAGTACATTTGATTTGTTTTGGAGAATGTTTAGAAGGTTTAAATGTTTTTCCGGAGGTGTTAGTAAAGCATTTATAATGTTTCAATGTTTTTCCGGAAAATGTTTTTATAAACTTGATTTATAATATGTTAATGTTTTTCCGGAAAGTTTTTCGGGAAGATGTTTTTAAGAACATGATTTATATTATTCCAATGTTTTCCGGTAATGTTTTTCCGGAAAAGTTTAATAGTATATTAATAAACCTTTTTCAAGTTTTAAATTTATATACAGTATTTTTGTTTATTCCATGTATTTCACATTATAAAACAAAAACTTGATGATACAATGCACATTAAAAAATACAAGAAAAATATAAAATACAAAAAAAATACAAAAGTTTTACAATTATTTATTAAAACATTTTATTAAAGTTTATTATTTTATTAATCTAAACTTCCTCTTTTGCAACTTTTTTTACAATCTCTTCATTTTCCTCATTTAAAACATGTTTTCGCTTCCCAAGTTTTCCAGTGAAACTCGAAGCATTTTCTTCTCTTAATTTTTCTTTTTCTTTTATATTTAAATCTTCTTCATTTTTTATTAATCCAGAAATTGTTTTTATTTTATTTTCATTAATTGTTTCTGTATTTGACAAAGTTGTTGTTGTTGTTGAGGTAGATAATGTTGAAGAAGTACTGGCAACAGAAGAGGAAGAATTGGTAAATGGGGAAGAGGAATTAATTGATGTTGTATTTATTGGTATATTAGGGGTAGAAAGAAATGCTGGAAGTAAACGATGCATTAAATAAGGGTTGGAAGCAAATTGTGACAGTAATGGAGCCCAGTAGAGAGGATCGCTGCGTATTAAGTTTTGCATCTAAAATAAATAAAATTAGAGAAAATAAAAGAGGAAATAGAATAAGTATATAAAACTTTCCGGAAAACAAGTTTTAATTTTACAAATTGTAATATTTTTCAGGAAAACAAGTTTTAACTTTACAAATTGTAATATTTTTCCGGAAAACAAAAAATAAACTTGAAATACAACCTTAATTAATATTACAAATTGTAAAACAAAACAACTTGTTTTCCGGAAAATGTTTTGCAAACACTTTGTTTAAAAACAAACATTTGTTGTTTTACAAAATTGCTTACAAAACATTTTCCGGAAAACAAAATAAATTTGAACATGTTCCGGAAAAACATTTAATTAACAAAAACATTAATTAAATAATAACCATTATAACTTGTTGCTGATCATTAAACATATCTGCACTAGTCTGTTCTTGTCGCTTCCATTTTGTTCTGAAAATTTTTTTATAAAATTCTTAATAATTTTAAAATTAATATTATTTGATTTTTAAATTTATTTTAATAAAAATTTTCAAAAAATTATTTCTTTTAATATTTTTTAATTTTAAAAATACTCCCTTTACTCAAATAATCACTCGTTAAAAATCCAATTTTACCCAAAAAATAAAAAAAAATCTAAAAAAAATATAAATCATCACCTAATCCCCTTTTGACATGCAATTGGCCCTACGATGGCCTTTTCACTAAAAACACAAATTTATTTTTAAGCCTAACAATTTTCTAATACCAATTTGTGCTTTTAGAAGAGTGTGATGATACTCTCCTCTCATCCTAACAATTTCCTCTCCTATTTTTTGACTAATTCAAATGACAACTCTCAAAATATATTTGTGTGTATTTTTGCTTCAATGCCTTTTAAACATGGTGCCGCAAAAATAGGTTTATTTATTGAGAAAGGAAAAAAGAAAGAAGAGAATTAATGATTTACTCTAAAACATCACTTAAATTAAAGAAAATGAGAGAAAGAGAGTAAGTTTGTTTTAAAGAATTAATTGTTGTAAAACATGAAACTTTCCGGAAAACAAAGAAAAACAAATAAAAACAAAATAAACTTGAAATACGACTCTTTCCGGTTACTATCCGTTAAATAACACAAACATTTACAACTTTCCGGAAAATATAATAAACTTGAATAGACAAAAAATAAACTTGGAATACAACTCTTTCCGGTTATAATACTAAAACATGAAACTTTCCGGAAAACAAAAAATAAACTTGAAATACAACTCAACCCAATTACAACTTTCCGGAAAACAATACAAACATTTTTACAACTTTCCGGAAACACAAAATAAACTTGGAATACACCCCTTTCCGGTTATATGTATTACAATAAAAAGAAAAGTAATTGAAGCATTCTCATTGAAGCATTAATATTTATTTATTCTAGTCGTTAAAGATTCAAAAATCTTTTTTGGGGATGCTTTTTCTTGTATTATTATTTTAGTGAATAAATTAGTGAAAAGAAATAAAAGAATATAAATTTCTCTCACTCAAAAAGGAAACAAGCGGGAAGTTTATTTGAAGCTTATTTGGTTAAATAAAAATAAAATTACTGTAGCAATGAGGGAAAATAAAAGAAAAATTTTGTTAAAATAAATTTTTTAATTTAAAATTTTTAAAAATTCCCAAAAAAAATTTTTTTACCTTCTATTTTGATACCATGTTTTCACTTGAGTATCGCTCAGATTCATTCTTCTAGCCAACTCCATTCTATCAGTAACAGATAAATAACTAAAAATAAATTTAAATTATAAATTTAAAAATATTTATCAAAAATAAATTAAAAAAAAGGGTCAAAAAATCAAAAAATAATTTTCAAGACTCAAAAAACCACCCTTACCGCTTATGTTCAAACATTGTTTCCAACTCTTGTAATTGTTTGTCAGTAAATATTGTTCTCGCTTTTCTAGCCTTTTTACCTCCAGAAACACAACAAGTGTTTGTTGAGTTTCTTTTATTTGGTGTTAATGTTGTTATGGGTGTTGTTGTTGTTGTTTCACTAGAGGAGGAATGGGGGGATGTTTGTGAGATTCGCATGTTTTCATAAAATTGTTGTTGTTGTTGGTTTGTTGATGTTTGTTGGGATGGAGAAATGTTGCAATTAATTTCTGAAAAACATTGAATTAAATGTTTTGTTTAATGTTTTGTTTAAAGTTTTGTTTTAATGTTTGTTTTAATCCAAGTTTTTGTTTCCAAGTTTATTTTAAGTTTTTTTTAATCCAAGTTTATTTTGTTTGTTTTCAAGTTTATTTTAAAGTTTTGTTTTAATTCAAGTTTATTTTCAAGTTTAATTTTAAGGTATATTTTCAAGTTTGTATTTTCAAGTTTTAATCCAAGTTTATTTTTTTAATTCCAGGTTTATTTAATATAAAGAGAAAATACAAGTAAAATACAAAAGAAAGAGTTATAGACACACGACAAAACACAAACAAGTTTAATTACAAGGCGGTGTTTATAAACATTATAGAAAGAAAAACAATTTGTTTGTTTCTTTTAATGTTTCTTAAAGCGGCAAATGTTTTAAACAGAAAATTAATGTTTTTAAATAAAAAGAAAACAACATAGTAGTCGTAAGAAGAAAATAGGTAGGGTAATAGGTAGGTGGTTTTACTGACTGCCAGCCAATAAAAAAAAATTTTTTTTAATAAAATAAATTTAAAAAAATTTTTTAAATTAATTTTAAATTAAAGAACATATTATTAAATTTATAAAAAATTAAAAAATAATTTTTATTAAATTCAAAAAATAAAAATATTAATAAAAATCAACCTAAACCTCCCCATCTTTTAAAGAAAAAAATTTCTAAAAATTAAAAAAAAATATTTTAAAAAAAAATAAAATATTATTTTTACTAAATAATCCAATTTGCACTGTATTTATTTCCGCCATTTTTATATATAATTTTGAATGACTTTTTTTAAAAATAAAAATAAATATACACGCGTCATCTCACTAACTAACTACCTAATATATATCCCCCTCCTCCCTCCCCTTCTCCATTATATCCAAATAAACAAAATAAAATAAATATATCCCTTTTTAATATTTAACTAAATATATATATATAATTTTCGAGAGATAATTTTACGCATATTACACTCTCCTCAGAAAAACAGAAAAGAAAAATTTGTCCATTAAAAAAAATTTTTTTGTTTGTTATCCACAACTAATCGGCACACAAAATATTTGATTTTTTCGTTGAATTGGAAAGGATTTTCTTTCTCAAAAAAATATCTTCTCTAATAATTTAATTAAACTGTCAAATCTTTCAATAACAACAAACACCTTTAGGGCCATATTTAACTAATTAAGTAGGAAATTGTTCAGGTAGGGGAATCAACTTAAGGTAAAAAAGCCGTCCCTAACAGAGGTGAATCGGAAATGACGAAGGTGTGCCGGAAATCGGAACTGTCGGAAATCATCCTAAATGGAAATCGGAAGTCTGAATTCAGATTCACCTCCCTAGAAGCCTATTTGAGTTGATACATGAAGAAAAACGTCTTGTTTCTTTACGAGAGGGGGGAATCTCTTAACAAAATTAGTCCATCACAATTTCTTGTCCCAACAATTTATTTCATTTTTTGTTCCTTCTCATTCACTTGAACAAAAAAAAAGTTTTTTTTAGGGTTCACGGAGCAAATACAACAAAACAAGACATGTCTATAATGTGGGAAAAAAGGAAGACAGGTGTCTCAAACAAAAAAAGTATTTATTTATTACAATAACTGTAATTTTTTTGTTGTTGATTTCTCTCGAGAAAATAATAAAATAAAAACATTATACGAGCAATTAAATACTTTAAAAAAAATAAATTTTTTTGGGGGGAGCAACGAGAAGTAATGAGGGAAGGAAATGAGGGAAGGAAAGAGTTTAGGAGAATACCTACCTATAATAATAATAAACTGATTTTTTGTTACTCATTGTTTTTGGAGGGTAAATAAAAGATCCAAATCATTATTATTTTTAAGTATTTTAGAAGAGAGGTCAACTAGAAAAAAGAGGAGAGGAAGGGAACCCCAAAATTAAAAAATACAATCTATTTTACTCGTATATGAACAAACTTTTTTTGGTCACATACAGAGGTGGGTCGGAATTCCGACTTACGAAAAAAAGATGCGATTTCCGAGTTCCGACTTTTGAGCCAGTTCCGATTTCCGACAGTTCCGATTTGCGGCTCTTCCGATCTCCGACACATCAGACTGTTCCAACCCACCTCTGGTTATATGTACCGTTTACCCCTCCTCAAAAAATTTTTTTGAAAATTCCAAGCATTAGAAAAATTATTTTTCAAATATTGCCTGAGGGCATTTAAGTAAATATTAGCTTAATTAATCCCATTATTTTTAAAATATGTAATTTTTTTCTTCGTCATTTATTTGCAAAAGTTAATCCCCCCTCCCCAATCTCCCTTCCTTTTTCCTTCTCTTAAATCTTATTAATATTAATCACCTTACCTACATCTTCCCTCAATTATTATTTAATTTGCTACTAATTCCTCTCTTCCTCTCTAAAATATCCTTCAAAAATTAATATTTAGATAATTATTCTTTTACAATAATTTATTTTTTAAGTGGATTATTAAAGAAACATTTACTTGTACTATTAAATTAAAAATTAATTTTATTTTTAAAATTAATTTTAAAAAAAATAGCCAAAATCCATGGAATTAAGCCTATCCAAAAGTTAAATTTCAGTCTAAATCCCATTCAAAAAATTTTTTTCCTCCAGAATATAGCATAAAATTCCTCTCATCTCCCCCAATCACTTTTAAAAAATCATTTTTTATTTTTAATAAATTATTCACTTTCCTCCTTTAACTCCCTCTTAATTTAATACTATAAAACACCCTAATTTATACTCAATTACTTGTCTCTTTCTTTCTATTATACCCTTGGGAATTGGATTAATTGGGGGATTTCTTCTTAAAATTGTATTTATTTTATTTATTTATTTAGTTAAGCCGCCCCAAATCCGTGTCTCTTTCCCCTCCCCTCCCCTCTCCCTTCCTCTCTCTCTCTCCCAATTTTTCTTCCTCATTGATACAAAATTAAAATAAAAGTGTGATTACTTAAGAAGTTTTGTGGAGGTAAGTAAAGAGGAGAGAATAAAACAACAATTAGCCCTAAGGCAATTTAAAAATAATTGAATGAATTGAGGGAAAATTGAGTAGAGAGAAGGGGAGGGGAAGGAAAATAATTAGAAATAAAAGAAAAAAAAAATAATGGAAAAGATTTCCGCTAAAATGGGTCAAAATCGTAGTATTTAAAAAATATAAAATGTCTTTTTTTTGTTATAATTACAGTAATTTATTTTTTGAGAAAGAAGTGAGAGAATTAGAGTAAAATTATAGTGAAAATGTTTTATTGTTCTAAATTTTAGAAAATTAAATTCTGATTTCTAGAAAACAAATTCTGATTTTTAAAAACTATACTGATTTTTAGAAATGGAGTTCTGATTTTTTAGAAATAAAATTCTGGGTTTTAAAGATGAAATTCTGATTTTAAAAATATAATTCTGATTTTAAAAATATAATTCTGATTTTTAAAATAAAATTCTGATTTTATAAACATTGAATTCTGATTTTTAGAAAATAAATTCCGGTTTTTAAAGACGAAATTCTGATTAAAAAAATAAAATTCTGGGTTTTAAAGATGAAATTCTGATTTTAAAAATATAATTCTGATTTTTAAAATAAAATTCTGATCTTATAAACATTGAATTCTGATTTTTAGAAAATAAATTCCGATTTTTAAAGACGAAATTCTGATTAAAAAAATAAAATTCTGATATTTAAAAATAAATTCTGATTTTTTCTGATTTTAAAAAAATAAAATTCTGATTTTATAACAAGAATTCTGATTTTTCTACAGTAATATTTTTAAAATTCCCCCCTTACCTTCATTATCTTCCCCATTCGCCAAATTAAAAGCATTAGAAGGTACAAATTGTTTATCAAACATTAACATCATTCCTGGTTGTTGTTGTTGTATTCCCCCAGTCATTTGGGCAAGCAAATCTTGAACTGAAACAAATTGTTGTTGTTGTTGTTGGAAAGAAGAAAATAAAAAATTGTTTTTATTTTTGTTTTTACGTTCCACTAATTCCTCTTCCTCCTCTTCTTTCTCTTCTTCTTGTTTTTCTTCAGAATTTTGTTGTTGCGTTTCTTTATTTGAAATAATTGTTTCTATGCGAAAAGAACTTTTTTCATTTAATAATGATGTTTTTAATGTTGGTTGTTGTTGTAAATATGAATCAGAACATGTTGGGAAATGTTTTGTTGATATTCTGAAATTTAAAAATTAATTGTATTTAATTGTTCTGATTTTATAAATAATAATTCTGATATTCCAAGTTTTCCGGAAAGTTTTTATAATTCTGATTTTAATAATTCTGAAATATTTCAAGTTTTCCAGAAAGTTTTTAATAATTCTGATTTAGTTTTGATAATTTCAAGTTTTCTGGAAAGTTATAAATAATTCTGATTTTAATACTTCTGATATTTCAAGTTTTCCGGAAAGTTATAAATAATTCTGATTTTAATACTTCTGATATTTCAAGTTTTCCGGAAGGTTTTAATTAATTCTGATTTTAATAATTCTGGTAATACTAAGTTTTCCGGTAAGTTTTTAATAATTCTGATTTAAAAATAAAAATAAATTCTGATTTTAATAAAATAATAAAAAATAATCAGAATATATAAACATCAGAATTGTAAAATATATTCTTCTGATTTTATAAATTTATAGTTATACATAGAATAATTCTGATTTAATCTACCTATTAGTATTATTTGCATTTTCTGATTTAATTGAAAGCGGCGGCGATAAAATTAATTTCTGACCAGTTGTATTAGAAGCAAAAAGTCCATTTACTTAAAAAATTAATTTTAATTAAATTTAATTAATTTTTTCTACCATTTAATTGATCACAAAAAGAATTATTATTATTATTATCAGAATTAGGCGGAGAAGAAGACATTAATAAAGCAGCAGCAGCAGCCATGCGCGGGTCAAAAATCATTTTTTTATTAATTTTTTGAAGCCTTAAAAAATTTTTTTGAATTTTTTGGATTTTAAAATTTCATTTTTATTTATTTTTAATAGAAAAAATTTTGAAATTTGAGAGAAGAAAAAAATTATTTATTTTTCAAATCCACATAATAATTCATTCATTCTATTATTAATTTTATAATAATCAAAGAAGGAAGGTCAAAAAATAAAAGAGATTAAATAAAATAAATAAAAACTATTTTATTTTTAATTGTTGACGGATTTGACTTTATGGGAAATTTAAAAAAATAAAAAAATAATACAAAAATTGTGTGTTTTATCGGAAAAAGAGGAGGAGAGGAAATCAGAAACTTAAATTTAAATCAGAAAAAAAATCAGAATAAAAAATTTTTTAATTTAAATGTCTTAGTTTTAAAAAAATTAAAAAAAAATTCCCTTAAAATTTGACAGAAAATAAAAATATATAAATGGAAGCAATTCATGAAAGGCACATAAAATAGACTATAACTATTTAATGGGTGGAGTAGAAGGCGTGGCCTATTTGCTCTTTTTCTATTTTAATAATACTGTCAAATAAGTGTAAAAGAGAATAGATGATTAAAAAAATCAGAATTAATCAGAATTAACAAATTAGAATTAACAAATTAACAAAAATCAGAATTAACAAATTAGTAATTCTGATTTAAAAATATTTCTGGTTTTTAGTAATAATTCTGAAAAAATTCTAATTTTTAAATTTCTAATTTTAAAATTCTGATTTAACAAATAATTCTGATTTTTAAAAATAATTCTGATATATATATTATTATTCTGAATTTCTGAAATAATATATATCCTGATATTTAATAATTCTGATAATTAATAATTTTAATAGTAATATTCTGGTATAGTCCCTTAAAATACAATTAAATATTCTGGTATAATTCAATTATTTAATAATTCTGATTTTTATTAAATAAAATTATTCTGATATTCTATAGTGTTATAAAATAATAAATATTCTGATAATATTAAATTAAAATCAGAATTATTAGTTTAATAAACCAGTAATTCCTCTTATTATTAACTTTAATTGGTTAAAAAAAATTTTTTCTCAATTTTAAAGAAATAAAAAGGGTAAAATTATATATTTTTTAAATTCACACAACTTCTTCCGAACAAAATAAAATGCCTTTTTAAAAATAAATATTTCAAGCAATTAAGTAGAGAAGGCGGAACCAACCAAGTCTCTCTGTGACACAATAAGAAAGAAATTTTAGGAAAGAAAATTGGTTGTTTAATTGGATTGAGGAGAGTTTTGGTTAAGTTAAGGTTGTGTTTGAGTGAATAAATTTTTATTTTATTTCTTTAATTGTCGAAAATTTATTTTTATAGGAGATATACTTGGAAAATAGACGCATTTTTCGCGTGAAAATTAGAAAAAATAAAAAAAATAAAGAGAAAAGGATTTTAAAAATTTATTTAAGAGAATTTAATGTTTAAAATACTAAATTAGTAAATAAAAAAAAATAAAAAATTAGAATTTTAATTAATTTTGTGTAGGCAAAACACAATACCATTAGTGAGCGCAAACAATATATAATTAATTATATTCTGACTAAATTATATTCTGATTTTAATAAATTAATAAAAATTCTGATTTCTAAATTCTGATTTTAAAATTATGATTTAATAAACATTCTGATTTTAAAATTCTAACTCAAATAAATTCTGATTTCAATAGAATTCTGAATTTAATATTGAACTAAAGAAATTCTGAAAATAAATTCTGATTTAACAAAGAAATAAAATTACCACCTTTAAAAAACTTCTAGCGTTATAATACCGTAACATTTTCGCTTGCTATTTGTTGCTTATAAAAATAAAAAGCAGTCACACGCAAAATTATAAAACAAGAGAAACAAAATTGTAGCAAATCTAATTGTTAGTAGATGAATTGACAAAACAAATAACGGGAATAAATAAATTTCTAGTTGACCAATCTTTTTTTTAAATTTAATAAAAAAAAGTTTTTAAAGTTTTATGCCTCAAAAAACGTGTAAAAAATTAAAAAAAAATTTTCTTAAATAAAAAATTTTAAAATTAAAAAATAATTTTATAAAAAAATTTTTGGGGCAGAAGGAAAGAAACAAAAAATTAAATTCTAAAAAATAAAAATAAATTTCCCGAAATTAATATTAAATGAGAAAATATTAAAATTCACCCTATGGGGTAATTAATTAAATAAATTATAAATTTAAATAAATTATTAAAATACCCAAGAATAATTTTTTAAAATTATAAACAAACAACTAAAATTTAAATAATTATTTTAACTCCCATAAGAAGTCAAAAAAATTTATTTTTCAAATTTTCACAGGTGCAACAAATTGCCGCTCAAGTATATTAATAAATAATATTTATTGTTTTGCTTTTTGTTGTTGTTTTTTTAATTTTGGTTTTTATGCTTATTTTTGGAAGCATTTTCCCAGTAGACTAGAACAACCTTGGGGGAAGAGTCAAGTCCCAGGGAAAGTTAGAGAAAAAAATATCCACGCCCCATTTGTTTTCCGGAAAGATAATAATACATATATTTAGTATATTATTTAGTATAATAGCTATAAGAATATATTTCCGGAAATTATATTTCCGGAAAAATATTTTCAACTAAAAATATAAATAAGCTTAACAGAGAAAAAGAATATACAAATAAAACTTAATGGTACCCGATATTCATTCCGAAAAATTATTAAAACCTGACAGAAAAAGGAGTATAAATAATTGTTAGAGATACATAGTTATATTTTCCGGAAATAAAGTATAGAAAAGAAATAAAAAACATAAATATTCCGGAAAACTTTCCGGAAAATATTATTTTATTACTAAAACCTGAAAGAGAATTAGAGAAAATCATTTATATTTTCCGGAAAGTTTATTTAAATATATTACATTGTTTTCTGGAAAGTTTATTTAAATATATTACATTGTTTTCCGGAAAGTTTATTTGAATATATTACATTGTTTTCCGGAAAGTTTATTTAAATATATTAATGTTTTCCGGAAAGTTTATTTAAATATATTATATTGTTTTCCGGAAAGTTTATTTAAATATATTAATGTTTTCCGGAAAGTTTATTATAAAATAAACGACCATTAAAACATGGAATAGAAAAAACAGATAATGTGGGAAAATAAGACAGACACACAGATCATTTGTTTCCCGGAATGGTTAATAATAATTATCTTGTAGTATGAGAAAAAGAAAAAAGAAAACGAGTTAATGTGAGAAAACAACTAACTTTGTCTCTATTATTTTTTTATTAAATAGTTTTTATAATGCCCCTTCCGGGGAAATTTTTGGAGGACACAGAGGGGAATTATTAAAAAAAAATTTTTCTAATTTTTAAATAGCTCGAAAAAAAAATTTTTTTTTAATCGACAGTTCATGGATCTTCAAAAAATAATAATTATTATTTATTATTTTAAGGAATATGCCGGCATCTCTCTTACTCGGATTGCGCAAGCCCTCCCACAAAAAAATTAATTTATACACATCTCACCTTTCTTTTCTTTTTTATTTTCTGTTGGATCCTTTAATAAAATTTCTTATTTTATCGGCAAAGTTCAAAAATTAATAAAACAATAAAATGACTTTAAAAAAGAAAATTGGTGTTTAAAAGGGGAATTCTTGAAGAAAAAAAATTATTTTTTAATGGGAAATAAAAAAGGTAGTGAATGGCACAAAACAAAAGAGAGGACTAAATAAAAGCGCATCCCAAAAAAATTAAAAAAGAAAAAAAAATATAAAATTGTTGAAGGATGTGAACATCAACAATTGTGTTTTGTTTTAATAATTATTATTTTATATTTTATAAAAATAAATTTATTGTTAATTGAGAAAGATGAAGAGTTTAATGAGAGACTATAGTTTAAAGGAGAATTAATTTTTTCCGGAATAGGTAGGCTGAAATATAATTAGTGTTAGGCACGGTTCGGTACTACCGCGGTACTACCGTCAGTACCGGACCGGTACTTTTCGGTACTACCGGTACCGGTACCGTACCGGTAAGATTTTTGGATTTTCGGTACTGACCGGTACCGGTACTTTTCGGTACTACCGGTACCGGAACCGTACCGGTCAGCTTTCCAGTACCGCGGTACTACCGGTTTTTCGGTACTGGAAAATTCTAAGAAAAAATGGAAAATATTATCATATGGACTTCCAAAATTCCTAGAATTTTCGCCGGAGGCCAATCAAAAACACAAAATTTTTGCCTGCGGCGCTATAACAAGAAGAAATCTGGCTTATTGGCCTTCCAAAATTTTATTGTTTTTGGAATTTCAGGGTCCATCTCCTCAAATTCCTGATATCCCTGATCAAAAATCGAGATTAAGTGGGAGATTAAGTGGGATATCAAGAGATATAGCCGGATTAAGAGGATTTGGAGGTTGTTCCATGATATCCATCTAAAAACAATTTCTTATTCATAGATTTCCCACAGTCCCACGTTATTCATCTAAATTCAACATAATCCCATCCGTTAATCATGTGAATCTAATCCATCCAAATCACCTATATCCTTCTAAATCCATCGACAATTCAACCAAACTTCCCAATATATCCCAAATCCATTGATATCCTTTTAATCCAGCTAAATCGGCCGATTTCCTCATTAATCTCCAAATTTTCGATATATCTTTATAATCCCCCATATGATATAATTAAATTTTTGGCCGCAGTAGTCTGGGTATGGGTAGGAATTACGAACTTGTTTACTGACGGAATGTCCACTGACGGATTGTCCGACCACTGACGCATTGTCCACTGACGGATTTTCCACTGCCGGATTGTCCACTGACAGATTGTCCGGGAGCCTGTTTACTAACTTATTGCTTCTCCAACTTTTTTCTCTACCAAGTTTTAATTGAATAAATTCCGGAAAATATATATATTTCCGGAAAAAGTTGTGTCTAACTCATTGCTTTCTCAACCCTTTTTCTCTTCTAAGTTTTAATAAAATTCTTTCAAAAATAGCTTTTCCGGAATTCTCTGACTAATCTCTTAATTATGCCACATATTTTCTTCTCAATTTTCAATTTTTATAAGAACGGCAGATAAAAGAAGCATTTTAAAAAAAGCTCAAAAAAGGTCATTATCATTATTATTAACTCATTTATTATTTAATCGTCCGCGCAAATTGCAATTTTGCTTGTTATTTAGTAGTTAGAGAGACGATAATACATAAAAATATATATCCTTCACTTTGATACACCGACAAGTCATACAAAATCCAAAAAATTCGATGGTAATTAGAGAAATAAAAATAATTAGGTATGTAATGATTTTAATGATCGGAAATCAAAAAAAAAACTCTTCAGTAATAAATATACATTTCCGGAAAAAGTTTATGCGTCTAAAATAATAATCCATATATTAATCCATAGAGGAAATTGTAATACCAAGTTTTCCTGAATAAATAGTTTCCCAAAAGAGGTTTTCCGGATTTTTCATGTCTAACATTCTCTTAATTAAAATAAATTTTCCGGAAATGTCTATATAGCCTGAAAACAAGAGAACAAGGTTTTCCGGAAAAGTTAGTGTCTAACCAAAGAGGAAATTGTAATATAAAAAGTTCCGGAAAGAAAGTTTTCCGGAATTTTCATGTCTAACATTTTTTTAATTAAATAAGTTTTCCGGAAATATTTATCTGTCTAACTAAAAACAATAAAACAAACTTTTCCGGAATTGTTTTGTGTCTAACAAGTTTATTGCGCACACACAAACATAAAATCCTTTTAAAAAATGCTCTTTCTTTTCTCTCATTTAATTATTCTACCAAATTTTCTTGAATTTAATTATTCGAATATTATTTTGGTAATTTTCCAAAATACAGGTCAAAATAGTTAGAGTGCGCGTAAACTTTTTATTTTTGCCTTCTTTTTAATTTAATTTTTAATTGGCTTCTTACAACTCCCAAAAATTGGAAAAAGGGTCTTAAAATTTTTTTTATTTTTTTGCCATTTTCTTAAAAAAATTTTCCAAAAAAAATTTTTTATTTTTGTATTTTTTGGCATTTAACAAAAAAAATAAAAATACAAAAATAAATATTTAAAAAAACAAAGTTACCATAGCAATTCTTCTAATTTTTACCTTTTCTTAATAAATTTTCCACCCAACTTTTCTTTTTCTTTTGTTGCCGAAAGGCTTCTCTCTAGCTCATTATTATTTTATTTAAAGACAATATAACGAAAAAAAAACTTTGTGTAACTAAGCATTTTTATTTTGTTTTAAAAAAACTTTAAAATAAATTTTTTATAAATACACACCGAGTTTTTAAATTTTCATCAAGTTTAATTAGTTTATTTATTTCCAAGTTTCAAGTTTTCCAAGTTTATTTTTTAAAGTTTTTTTCCAAGTTTATTTTAAAGTTTAATTTCTAAGTTTTATTTTCCAAGTTAATTTTCAAGTTTATTTTCAGGTTTATTTTCAGGTTTATTTAATAAGTTTTATATTTCCAAGTTTATTTCCAAGTTTTAAGTTTTCCAAGTTTATTTTTCAAGTTTAATTTCCAAGTTTTTAAGTTCCAAGTTTTTTCTAAGTTTATTTTCAAGTTTTAAGTTTTACAAGTTTAATTTTTTCTACATTTATTCTAACAAAAGAACGTCTACTCAAAAATAACCCATTTCGTCACAACTTCTTTTCATCTCTTCTCCCCCTCCCAAAAAATTAAAAAAAAATTTTTTTGTTAAAATAAAATTTAGGTATTTTAATATATAATTCATTATAAATAAAAAAATTTTTTTGATGATTTTTTCAGAAAAAAATAAAACAATTTTACAAGTACCCATCTTCATTAATATTAAGTTACACACCCTCTCCAGACATCCTTAAAAAATTTTTTTGTTAGTTTCTTTTTTTTCAATTAATATTTTCTATTTTTACAGAGGTAATTTTAAACGTCTGTAAATTATTTTTAAATTTCTTTAATTGTTTCAAAATGTCTCCCCTTCCTTTCCCCTTTAAATACTCCCTCGTCTCCCTTCTCTCTCTTCCATAAAATTCATTTTTCAATTAAAAAAAAAGAAAAAAAATAGAAAAATGATTAAACAAGAAAGAAAAAGATTAGCAAAACAAACAAAAAAATAAAAATATATCAAAATTCAAAAGTCAACATTGAAAAAAATTTTTCGATTAAATAAAGGAACGCGTGTGTCAACGGCTTATTTTTTTATTGTTGATTTTTCACTCTCTTCTAATTTTCACTATCATATTTTTAAAAAAATAATCTTTAGAAATAAAGGATAGATTATTTATTTTAATTCTTAATTTTCCTATTTTAAATTGGTCCAAAAAAATTTTTTTAAACAAGGGAAAAAAATTTTTTTATTAAAAATAATTTCAAAAAAATCCAAAAAATTGCTAAAAAAATTTTTGAAGCAAATTAAAAAAAAATTTTCAGAAAATTTCTTGGAAAAATTTTTCTCCGTCCTATCAAAAAAATTCAAACATACACACACACACATTTATATAACCTATCTAAAATTCACGATTTTTAAAGTTAAAAAAATCATGTCATCTTCCCCTACCAATCAACAACAATCACCAACACCTTCCCTACCTCTACCTCCACCTCCCCCAACAACTGCAGATACACAACAACAACAACAACAACAAAATAATTTAACACTTATAGCCCCCTCAACTTCATCTTCTTTAAATACAGAAAATAATAATATTAAAGAATATAATATTTTATTAATTGGAATTAAAAGGATTAGACAGATTTTGGTTTGTATTTTCCTTTAAAAATCATTCTTTCCCCAAAAATTAAAAAAAATTTTTTTCAAGAGCAAAAAATTTTAAAATAAATTTTTTAAATCGAAAAAAAAAACAAAATAATAATTATGAGCAAAAATAAAATTAAATTAAAGTTGATAGAAAGTTGTAGGAATCGAACCTTTGCCCCTTTCCGGAAAAAATAACAGTCAAGTCGGGGCCCATACCGACTTAACCACAAAAACACAACTCTTCACTTATATATTTTTAATTTTTAAACTAATTAATTTTCCCCTTTCAAGTTTGATCAATTAAAACAATCAGCACAAAAATATGAACAACACAATCATTATACTGATATTAGTTACCTAACTTTTGAATTTAAACAAGGGGAATTCTCTACTTTAGAATTAATGCAAATTGATCCTAGAACGGTTTTTTTTAATTTCAAAAAAATTTCTTTTTTTTTTAATTTTTCTTAAAAAAATTTTTTTGGATTTTTTTCTGAATTTTTTTGAGAATTTTTTTGAAAAAAAAATTTTTTGGAAAATTTTTTTAATTTTAAAAATTTTTTACAGACGCGTACAGGAGCTCATTTAATGGCTATCAGAAAGTAATTTAAATTTCAAAAAAAAATTTTTTCTTAAAAAATTTTTTCAGAGCCCACGCAGCTATTATTTGTTATGCTGCACATATTCCTTCCTCATTTCATGTATTAACTGGATTTTCTGAAGATTTTAATACCAGTCAATCAGCAGAAGAGAAAGGAGGGAAAGGAAAGGGAAAAATAGCAAAAAATACGGCTAGGCCTGTAAGTGTATTTTTAATTAGGGTTAGAAAAAATTTTTGGGAATTTTAAAAATCAGTAAAAATTTTTAAAAATATTTTAAGGCATAAAAAAGAAAATTAAACACGTTACAAGCCCATAGGTATCGAACCATGCCCCTTTCCGGAAAATAAAGACTCCCACGCGGAAGTAATACCTACTTAACCACATACACAAGTTAAATAGACTGATTATTTTTCTTATTTTATTGGGTTAATAAAATTGTTAAAAAATGGAAAAAATAGGCAAATGATAGAAATTGACCCAAAAAATTTCTAAAAAATTTTTTTGAAATTTCTTAAAAAAATATAGAAAATTTTTTTTGAAAAATCTTTAAAAAATAATTAAAAAACAAAAAATTCCCTTTAAGTCAGCCTCTTTATTATTATGTGACAATGATGTATTAATTGAAGAGGATGAAGATAAAAATGAAAAAGGGGGAGAAGAAATTGAAGAAGAAGAAAGGGATTTAAATAAACCATTAATTTCAAAATTAAATTTAAATGGAAATTTAAATGAAAATGAGGAAGAAGAAAGTGAAGAAACAATACAAGAATCGCCCAAAATAAATACAATAAATAATCAATCAACACCTAGATTGAGACGGCCATCCATGGAGAAAATGGTAAAAGAATTGGAGGGAGAAGGAAATGATTGGTTAATTACTCGAGAAAAGGTAAAAAAGAAAAATTCTTAAAAATTTGAAAATTTAGGGAGAACAATTAGCTACAATGTTTGGACCCGATTGCCAATTTAAATGTTTTTCTTTTTCCGCCTTAAAAGCTGAACAGGAAGCAGTTGAAGCCGAAGGGTTAAATGACAATACTTTTATTGTAACGATAATTGATCAACTTATAAAAAGAGCTGAGGATGTGAAAAGGTTTAAAAATTATTTGAAAAAAAAATTTTCTTAATTAAGAGGAAATACGAAAATTAAAAAATTAAAAAAAATTAAGAAAGATTTTCAAAAAATCAAAAAAATTTTTTTGAAATTTCCAAAAATTTCACAAAAATTATTGAAAAATTTACAAAAAAATTTCAGGAATTTTTTTAAAAAATTCAGAGGAAATAAGTTGGGGTGGAATGAGACGAGAATTTCAAAAAAGAATAAAAAAGAAAAATTTCAAAAAAAAAATCAGAAATTTTTTAAATTCCCCTTTTTATTTTTCAGTGGAAAAAGCACCAAAAACAACACAAACAATTCAACTAATAATCATTTAAGACGACGTAGTAATTCCCCAACAAATTTAAATAGTCGCCGTCTTTCCCCTTTAAGCACAAATTTAAAGAGAATGTTGCAGGGAGGTACTAATCATTTAAAAGGAGGTGGAAATGCTGTTGTTCAATTAATTACAAAGAAGAAAAATAATAATACAAATGAAGAAAATAAGAATACAAATAATGCTACTACTAATACAAATGTTGAAAATAAGAAGACAAGTTTGGGTGGAATGAGACGGCTTTTTAGCAGACAAAAATCTGAGGTATGTTTTTAGAAATTTTGAAATTTTTTTTTCATTTTCTGAAATTAAAAAAATATTTTTTAAATTTTTTTTGCGAAAAATAAACAATTTTAAAAATGTTGGGAAAGCAGAGGAATCGAACCTCACATACCTCAAGAGGAATACATGAACAATGCGCAAGTTATACCAACTTAACCATCGACATAATCACTCATTAATTTAATAAGAGAAAAATCAGAATTTCTATTTCAGAATTATTTAAAATGAAATACAAATAAAATCAGAATATATGTATTTTAGGATTTCCGGAAAATACAAACAAAATCAGAATAAGTTGTATATAATTGTGTTTTTAATAAATCAGAATAAGTCAGAATTTTGTGTTTTAAGTTTGTGTTTTTTCCGGAAAAATAAAATGTTTTCCGGAATATTTTGTATTTTTCCAGAATATTTTGTATTTTTTCCAGAATTATTTGTATTTTTCCAGAATTATCTGTATTTTTCCGGAATATGTATTTTTTCAGAATTATTTGTATTTTTTCCAGAATTTTTTGTATTTTTTCCAGAATTATTTGTATTTTTCCGGAATAATTTGTATTTTTTTCAGAATTTTTTGTATTTTTTCCAGAATTATTTGTATTTTTTTAAAAATCAGAATTAAAGGAACGTAATATCCCAGTGAAAAGTGGAAGTACTCTTTCTCTACCAAATTCACAACAACAACAAGAAACACAGCAACAACCAACAGAAAACGGAAAATCTAACCCTCCTCCATCAACATCTACTAGTATTTTTGGAAATGCTTTTCGTGCAATAATAACTAATCCAAGAGAACGTTTAAAACAAAGAAATAATAAAATAGCTTCTACTGTCCCTTTAGCTGGAAATGATGGTAAATAAAAATTTTAAAGAAAAAAGAAGGAAGAAAAAACAAAAAATAAGGGGGAAAATGGATTCTTGAAACTAAAAAAAATAATTAAAAAAATTTCTTAATAATAAATAAATTATTTTTAATTAAAAATACAAAAAAATAAAAATATGAAGAAAATAGGAAGATAAAAAAATTTCAAAAATTTTCATTAAAAAAAATTCATTTTATTTTCCCTCTCAGTTGACAACACAACAATGACTACAATTGTACAACAACAACCTAGAAAGTCGTTAGCAGCAATATCTACTACAAAAAATAGCAATTTTGATATTGTTCAAATACAACCTCCAACAGGCGAAATAAATGGAGAACCTTTTAATTTTAAAAATAATGAGGATGATGAAGAAGAAAATCAAAAAGAGGAGGAGGAAGAGGAAAAACAAAAGGAAGAAAATAAAGAAGAAAATAAAATTGTTAAAGAAATAAATGATGAAGAAAAAATTGAAAAGGATGAAGAAGAAGAAAACCAACAAATACAACAACAACAAACAACCTCACTACAACAAGAACAACCTCCAACAACAAAAATTAATAGATTTAAAAAATTTGCTAAACAATCATCAACTGCTTGTATTATATGCTAAATAAAATGCTAAAATGCTAAAATTTGCTAAACATTCGGTTATTAATCAGTATTTCCCTTATTTCTAGGTTATCATTAGTTTTGACCCTCCCTCTTTTTCGGCATCGATTTGGTTAACTGTTTATGTACAGTCCAGCCCCAGTTTTGAGTAGAATTAAAAAAAAAGTTGGACAGAAAACTCAAGAAAACACTCCCTCTCTCTTAATAATTACAGTTAGAGGCAATTTTGCTCTCTCGATTAGGGCTGAACACAAGCAAAAAATTTTTTCGTAGCCGCAATTCTCACGCAATTTAAGCAATCAGTAAATGCGTCCAGCCCTACTCTAGCCACATTCATTTTTATTTATATATATTTTTTCTTAATTTTTATTTGATTAAAAAAATATTTTTTTAATAAAAAAGCAAAATAAAATTATTTAAATAACCCACCACCTATTTATTTAGAACCACACACATACATATTCTTGAATATTCTCCAACAATATTTAAGTTGTAATAAAAACATACATGTAGTAGAAGAAATAAATTACAGCAAACAAAGCAATTAAAAGAAGTAAACCACTTAGGGACAAACGAACTAAAAAAGTTGAAAAAAATTTTTTTAAGGAAAATTTAAAATTAAGAAAAAAATTTTTAATGAACTAACAGGGACAAGTCCCTTTTTTATATCGAAGATAGCCACTATAAATTAATTTTTTAAAATAGACGTCTTAATACAGTTAAAGGTAAAAAAAGGTCGGTTTACACGAGTAGGCATCGATCCTGTCTCGACATCCTTTTCGTCTACCACATAAAACCACGTCACGTTTACCACGTCTTTTTAAATTTAGAAAACTCCTTGAGGAAAGCTAAGGATTTGGAGTTAAAAACCATCTCAATATTCCCCAAAAACTCAAAAAATTAATTTTAAAATAAGAAAAAAAATTTTTTTTACTTACCCAAAAAATAAAAAATCTTCTTGTAAAAATCCCAACTAGAAGAAATTGTTACTTCTTTCTTGTCCTTTTCAATTTGTTGTAAAAGGTCTTCAATAACTGTACTCTATTAAAAAAAAATTCTTTTTTATAAAAATTATCTAAGGTCAAAAACTCCCAATAAAATACTCCTTTAGAATTGGAAAAATCATTCCTCATAATATCCAAAATCCCAAATATGTATCCAAAGGTAACGTTCAGAAAACTTCCCCTCACTAAATGTAAGTGGTAAACAGGGATGGGTTTTGACCCATAATCCAATCCAAAAAAATTTTTTTAACCCCTAAACATGGCCCAATATTTTTAATCAATCCGACCAACTCGAGCGGCCAACAAAATTTGAAAAACCCCGTATCTTAAAGTGTTTCTAGTATTTTTGGGTATTTTATTTTAAGTTCCAATTGTATAATTTAAAAGATACAATTTCTTTAAATTTAGTTGGTCACAAGGAGCAGGAACTGTCTAAACGGTACCCTCTATTTAAAACACACTTCATTATAAGCTACAAAATTTTCCAACTCCATGGAGTATCTTATAGCGAGATTTTGCCTATACCCAGTTAAAATTATAAAAAAAACCTTTCTCATTCTCAAACCATCTCCCTGTTCAAAATCAACATCTTCATTGTCAACATCTTCTGGGTCATCTTTCCATTTATCAAAATCAAATTTTAACCATAACTTTGTCTCCAATTTGTGGTCTGGATTTACTAACCCATTCTTCCAAAATCCAGCATTTTGCTTTTTTAATATAATGTTTAAACCTTTTTCAATTTCTTTACATTCAAAACTTTCCTAAAAAAATTTATTTTTAATTTAAATGTTTTAATTGATTAGGGGAGGAGGAAAACTGAAATTTGTAGGAATTTTTGAAAATTAAAAAAACCGAAATTTTGGAAAAATTTCAAATTTTCTAGAAAAAATTCATTTGTTTTACAAAGTGTTTGACCAAAGCTTGGTAGGTTTCCCACGCCTAAATCAGCCTGACTGACATACACATTTGTGAGTGTTCTCGAGGTCCCTTGTCTATTTAGATTCGGCACAAATCAGAGGACCCAAAAAATGGTCCAACTCAAGTTTTTAACAAATTACCATCTTTATTACCACTTATCCTCAATAAAATTAGACCGACTTCCTTTCTAAATACCCCTCCCCCCTCACATTTTAGATACCTCTCGTTTTTAAATACAATTACTTCAAGCAAGAACAAAAATCTCCTTGCACTAAATTCGAAAAAAATCGATATAAAGGAAGGTGATCAAGAAAAGGTCCAAATACCAAAAGGAATCACATAAAACCAGATTCCACTATAAGAAAATTAAAAAAAAGCAAACCACAACAGCAGAAGCCAAAAAAAGTTGAAATTCAAATTGAGACAAATCAGCCATATCACCTTCAGCAACTAAAGGAATACCCATCCCTTGAAATATTAAAAGTCTTCCACCATTTGCAACAGTCAATTGGTAATTCTTTAAAAAATAAAAAAAATAAATTTTTAAAAAAAATTATAAAATAAACCACAAGACTTTTAATTTCCACTCTCAAAAAAATATTGTTAACATCTTGAGCCCAATAAACAAAAGGATAATATTTATTCATTTTGTAGATGTTTTTTTTTGAATAAAGAAAATAGGTATATCTAAAAATTCTAAAAAATTAAAAAAAATTTTTTTATTTATTTCCCTATGCTCTCCAAAAAGTAGGGAAAACATATCGGGACGAACATACTGACTGAAACCGCTCTAACAAAAATAATTTTTTGGGTATTTACGTTGGTTCTAAACCATAAAAACTCTTTTTCTTAACAGGACAATGTACTTAAAAGACCCAGTTGTAGTAGGTTGCAAAATCAGTATAGTGTAGCTGTTCGTACATTGAAATTCCTTATGTCCATCCCGATATGTTTGGCTACCCATGAAAAAATCCGCAAGTTTTATCCGCAAATTCGTCAACTTTTATTTTACAAAAATAATTTAAAAAACATACTTTCAACAAAAATAGCTTCTTCCAGCTTCTACAAAATAATTCCTTTTTTTGGATAAACAGCTAACGACTTGCGGACAAAACTTGCGGACTTTACTTTGAAGAGCATTAAGAAATTCCAAATACAAGAATATCATCTAAATTAGCTAAAACATTTTGAAAAAGGTATAAAAAATGAATAAACATTTTTAAAAAATTATTAAAATAATCAAAAAAAATTTATACAAAAAAAAAATAAATTAAAACCAATTTTTGCACACAATAAAATCAAAAAAAAATTCTAAAAATAAATAAAATTCAAAAAAAAAATTCTTCAACCTTTTCAAAAAACGTAACGATCAAATATTTTTCTAACTTCTTCATTATCCAAAAAATCTTTAGTTGTTTCAAACCCTCCTTTATCTGTATCTTTTAGTAAACGATCAAAAATGTTTTCAAAAATTTCTCGTTCTTTCAGTGTAAAACGTCTATCTTTGAATAATTTGTCATAAAGGTAATGTAGCCAATATTGATTTGTTTTGCGATGGAATGTTGACCAATCACCACTAAAAAATTAACAATTAAAAAAATTTTTTTGGAGATAAAAATTTTTGCCTACAGTCAAAACCTCATTATAAGATACGCTCAATATTGGGCACACCTCTATTTTAAAGAAACTTTTAAAATTTTAATTGGCTAATTGAATCGAAGAGCTGCAAAGCACAAGCCCCTTAACACAAAAGCATAGCCAGGAGGTCTATTTCAAAAGGGCTAAAATGGGGGTTTGCGCCAAAATTCTGGCTTTTACTTTGCGTTGCCCCTCCTAAAATTTTTTCAAAATTTTCTCATTTTCCCCATTTCAAGGAGGGGCTATAGCCTAGAGCTGTAAAATTTATTATAAAATTTATTATCGACTG
The DNA here is from genome assembly GCA_036172945.1 of Meloidogyne incognita. NCBI lineage: Eukaryota > Metazoa > Nematoda > Chromadorea > Rhabditida > Meloidogynidae > Meloidogyne > Meloidogyne incognita. Next base: position 3,034,904 of record JARQAC010000010.1, read on the forward strand.
TAAAATTTTAGTATTATTTTTTATAAAAAATAAACAAACTTGTTTAGTTTTTCCATCATCGGGTAAATTTCATGTTGATAATCAGCTCCGGCAACGACGGGATAAATAGGAACTTTAACATAAAAAGAAAACCCTGTAACTTCATCTGTCATCCGAGAATAGGTGTAATCAATTAATGAAGCATGCACACCATGAGAACGGACTTCAATTTTTTGACCATTGTAGTAAAAACTGAAAAATAAAATTTTCAAAAAAATTTCAAAAATTTCGAAAAAAAACCTTATTTTATCTTGACGTTCTCTTTCTCTACAAGTAACTTCGCTGATTAATATATTGCTGTAATGTAGATCTCGATGCTCAAAACTGTACCTTTCTTCAGCTATAGCAAGGGAAAGGGCGACTTGGTAAAAAATTGAAAAACGTTGTGATTTGTTTGCCTGGAATTAAAAAAAAGAATATTCATGTTACTGAAAATCATCTCTCAATTTTACATCCTTAAAGGTTACATACGTACAAACATTCTTATTTTTCAGAGATTGGGAGATATTTATGGTACATTTTTAAAAATTGATATTAGACTGGAGAAGCGGGGCTGGCAAAAAATCTATTTTATGTGGATTTTCTTAAGTCCAAAGGGTTTCTCCCAAAATTTATTTTCTCGCAGTTCAATAAAAAGAAAAAATAAATTTTAAAAATTAAACCTTTCGAGGTATTTTCAAATATATTTCCAGATCGATTCCACCATTTGCCATAACGAGGACAACATAAGTGTTGTCTATGCGCTCAGTAGGTTTTTCATTTTGTGCACTCACAGGGTTTTTTTTCTTGTATATTTTCCACGCATCTATAAGACTCTCCGGATATATACCTTTTAAAAGCAAAGAAAATTAGAAAAGAATATTTTCTTAAAATTCAAACCTTTGACAACATTAGCACGAACAAGAGGTATAAATGAAGGAGTTGAAAAAGCCCCGGCAGCGCTGAGTTCTGATAAATGCCGTGTAATAAAAACTTCAGAAAAAATGGATGGTATAGGATTTTCCGAAGTAACTTGAATGACCTAAAAAAATTTTTTTAATTAAAATTTTCAAAAAAATCAGAAAGTTACGAATTTTTTTGACAAACTTTAAAAAAAAAAGAAAAAATACCTTCATAGCATAAGTCTCTTTAGAATCAGACATTTCGTAGACCTCTCCATAGTCGCCTTCACCGAGTTTACGAAGGCATTCAAAATTAGTGAGAGCAAGGAACTCATCCCAAGTCATAATATAGCCATTATCACATTGTCTCAAAATTTGTGTAAATTCTTGTGGCTGCCCTGTAAAATTATAAAATAAATAAATTTTGGTATTTATGCATTATTTTCCGGAAAACACATAAAAAGCGATTGAATAAAATTATAGAACTTTACGGAAAAAATATTTTTAAAACAAATTCCGGAAAAAACAATTTCGTTAAATCTTCCGGAAAACACCAAAAATCAGAAAAATACATAATAACGGAAAATATTTCATGTAATTTCATCGGAAGACCCAAAAATATTACTAGTACTTTCCTGAAAAATATCTCCGGAAAAATACAAAAAATCAGAAAAAAATAATTCCGAAAAATTGCAAATCCGGAAAAAGTTATGTGTATAACTATAACATTTTTTGGAAGATACATAACTATCAATAAAACTTTCCGGAAAAATATTAAGGTCTTACGAAAAATTTAATAAATTTCCGAAAAAATACAAAAAATCAGAAAAAATGCATTCCGGAAAATACACCCTTAATAAAGGGTATAAAACATTTTAAATAAAATTTTAATTTTAAAAAATAAAATTTACTCCATGGTGATAAAGACAATCGTCGAGAATTTCGAATTGAAGCATTTCTATTAAGATTTCCTTCTTGTTGTAGTCGAGGTTGATGCTGCTGACTCGTTGATGGTGGTGGAGTATTTTCTAATTCTTCCAAATTCCTTGTAGACAGATTCTTTGAGTGGCTTTGAATTTTGCTTCTTGTAGAAATTTCTAAAAAAAAATTTTCATTTGAAGAGGTTAAAAATTCGAAAATTAACAATTTAAAAAAATCAGCTACACAATTATTAAAAATTATAGAGAAGAGAAAAAAATTTTTTCTTTCTCAAAAAAATTTATAAAAAACTTTAAAAATTCAAAAAAATCCTTATGTTAGAAAAAAATAAGAAAGAAAAATTCACAACTCGTTAGTTTAAACAATTTTTAAAATTAAACCAAGCATGAAACTTGTAGGAAAAAGGACCCAAGTATTCTAATACCCATATTATTTTATTAGAATAATCAAAAAAAACCTTTGGCTGTTGAGAATGATTGAATTTCAACAGAATTGGATGGTCCTTCAATTCCTTCAAAAATTCCAACAGATTTTTGTGTTCGAGAAGCATCACAAATTTGTTGTGATTTTTGTAAAGTTTCCGGAGAAAATATATAAGGCATTGTGGATGAAGAAAGCTTCTTTGAAGAACGTTGACCAAGAGATTTTGAAATTGCTTCTTTTTCAATAAGTTGAGAAGAAATGTTATTGGCAGTGTTTAAAGATGATTTTTGGTAAATTGAAGAAACTTCTAAAATAAAAAAATGAGAATGAAAAATTTTTTTTTGAATGGGATAAGTAAAAACGTCACCCTCGGACTGAATTTGTTTACAAAAAAAAATATTTAAAAAATTTAACCAAAAAACTTTTTTCAAAGAAAAGTTTCCAAAAAAACTTATTTCATCAAAATTTAATTCATTAAAAAAATTTTTTTTGCAAACCTTTGGCAGTTGAAAAAGATCGCTGAATTCTTGAAGATTGTTGTTGAATAGAAGAAGCACTATCCAATTGAATAACATCCTGTTCTTCTTCAACTTCCTCACAAATTGAAGAGAAAATTCTTTTTGGTGGCAAATTGGAAGAAGAAAGTTTTGAAGATTTTCGTGACAAATTTTTTGAAAATTCTTTAAAAAAATTTCTCCTTTTACAAAAAGATTAATCAAAATAAACCTTTGGCTGTTGAGAATGATTTTTCAACAGATTTGGATGGTCCTTCAATTTCTTCAAAAATTCCAACAGATTTTTCAGATTGAGAAGCATCACAAATTGATTGAGAAGTTTGCAACGTTTCCGGAGAAAATCTATAAGGCACTGTGGATGAAGAAAGCTTATTTGAGGAATGTTGATCACGAGATTTTGAAATTGCTTCTTTTCCAATAAGTTGAGAAGAAATGTTCTTGGCAGTGTTTAAAGATGATTTTTGGTGAATCGAAGAAGCTTCTAAAATAAAAAATGAAAAAAAAAATATAAAACAGAAATGTGTATAAGATTCATTAAAAAAATTTTTTTGCAAACCCTTAGCTGTTGAAAGAGATTGCTGAATTCTTGAAGAAGATTGTTGTTGAATAGAGGAAGCACTATCCAACTGAATAACATCCTGTCCTTCTTCCACTTCCTCACAAATTGAAGAAGAAATTCTTTTTGGTGGCAAATTGAAAGAAGAAAGTTTTGCAGAAGAAACACTATCAATCTGAACAAATTCCTCCTCCTCTTCAATTGAAATTTTTGTTGAAGCTTCTATAATAAATTTTTTTAACAAAAAACTAAAAAAAAAATATTTTTTTTAACCTTTAGCAGTTGATAGTGATAGAATCCGTCGAATAGATTTTGGTTGCTGAATATTCTTGGCCAACATCTCCAATTGATGATCATTTTCTTCTTCCTCTTCCGATTCATCACAAACCGAATCCGAAATATTTTCTGAAGGCAAATTGAATACAGAAGAAACTTTTGAAGAATGTTCATAAATTGAATCTTTTGTTGAGGAAGATTCTTTTAAAAATTTTATTTCAAAAAAAAATTTAATTTTTAAAAAACCTTTAGCAGTTGATAGAGATTGAATTCTTCTACTAACAGATTTTGATGGAGGTAATTGAATGGAAGAAACACTTTCTAATTGAACAACATCCTCTTCTAGATCCTCAATCTCAATTTCTTGACATTCTACTTCTTTTTCTTCTTCATTCTCTTCCACGTCTTCTTTTTCTTCGTCTTCCACTTCCTCTTCATTCTCTTCCACTTCTTCTTCATTCTCTTCCACTTCTTCTTCCTCTTCATCATTCACTTCATTTTCACCCACTTCAATTTCCTCTTCATTCTCTTCCATCTCCACTTCTTGCTCTTCCATTTCTTCTTCATCTTTCAATTCATCTTCTCCCTCCACCCCCATTTCCTCTTCTTCCTCCTTTTCTACTTCATTTTCTCCCGCTTCCATTTCCTCTTCATTCTCTTCCATCTCCACCTCTTGCTCTTCCATTTCTTCTTCTTCATCTTTCAATTCATCTTCTCCCTCCTTTTCCATCTCATCTTCTCCCTCCTCCCCCATTTCCTCTTCTTCCTCCTTTTCCACTTCCTCTTCTTCCTCATCCAAAACATATTCTCCTCCTCCAACTACTTCCACTTCCAAATTGAATGATGAAGACTTTTCTGACGATTTGTGTTCTTGTTGGCCAATAGAAGTTGAAAACTCTTTTTGAGACAAATTCTTCTTTGAAGCAAAGGAGAGTGGAACAGTTTCATCTCTTTGAATATTTTCCTCTATAATTGAGAGACTTTTAGCTGTATTTATTGACAAAGATTTTTCATGATGAGATTCTCTAATAGAATCAAAAACATTAAACTTCGATTGCACAATAGACGAAGTATCTTCCAATTGAATAACTTCATCAGCTTCTTCCTCTTCCTCGTTTATAGAAGAAAAAATTCGTTTTGGAGGTAATAAACTTGTTGATGAAATTGCTGAAGATTCTTGTGCCAAATTTTTTGAAGATTCTTTTTTAAAAAATTAGAAATTTTGAAAATTTGAAGAAAAAATTTTTTTCGTTAATCCTAGGAAACCCCAAACCCCAAGAGCTTTTTAAAAAAAAATTTTTTTCTATTCAAAAAAAACCTTTAGCTGTTGAAAGAGACTGATGGATACTTGAATGTTGCTGCTTAATAGAAGAATCTAGTTGAATGGCTTCCTCTTCTTTGTCTTGCACACTACCAGAAATAGACGAAAAAATTCGTTTAGGCAACAAATTGGATGATGAACAGATTTTTGAAGATTCTTTAGAAAAAAAATTTTTTTTCAATTTTTTTCCAAAAATATATTAAAAAAAAACCTTTGGCCATTGATCTTGTTTGAATTTTAGATGAAGTTTCATGAATAGAAGCACTATCCAATTGAATAACATCAACAACAGCATTTCCAAGATCTTCACAAATTGAAGAAAAAATTCTTTTTGGAGGTAATAAATTGGATGATGAACAAATATTTGAAGACTTTTCAGTTAAGTTATGTGAAGCTTCTTTAAAAGGAAGGAATTAAAAAAAAATTTTTTTTGGAAAAAAAATTTCACAAAAAAAATTTGTCGAATTTTTTAGAAATAAAATTCGAAAAAAATTTCAAAAATTCTTTAAAAATATCATCTCTGTGCAAAAATTTTTTTAATTTATTAAAAAACCTTTAGCAGTAGAAAATGACTGAACATCAACATTTTGTACAATTCCAACAGATTCAGTTGAGTCTAAAGTAAATACTTGTGGAGGAATTGATTTTTGAGTAGTTTCTTCCAACAATGTTGGAGATTTTAAAGTAATTGAAGCAAATTGTTGTTGTTCTTGGATGTCTTTGAAAATTGGTGAATTGTTTAAAATCGGTGATTCTGGCACAATTTCATTTTCATCAGAAATATTTGAAGACGAATTTTCTTCTTGTTGTTGTTGTTCTGGTGGAAGAGGTGTGTCGTTTAACGTAAATTGTGTTGAATTTTGTTTCGAAAAGAAGAGAGAAGATTCTGCTGGAACAACTGGTTCTATAATAAAAAAACATAAAAATTTAATTTTTGTTCGAAGGGGAAATCAAAAAAGGGGCAGATTTCTCCAAAGCCGACAACTCAAAAGAACGTTTAAAGGTACAACCAAAGCTGATCATATGGAGGGGAGGCCACCGAGAAGCCTAAATCCAGACTACTCTTAAGCTGTCGGGTGTCCATAACGTCGTACTCTACAAAATCACTTCCATTCTTACGAAGGCAAAATTCAACTCAAAGGACGAAGTTATATAGATTGTGGCGATACGATCATCTAAATGTACATCGAACAATACCAAGGGAACTTGAAAGGGTACCAACAATTAATAATGCTAGAAACAAAAGAAAATTTCTTCCAAAACCAAAGAAGTCCTTTAGGGAATAAACACCACCCTCAAGGATCAGGAGCCGTTCCAATATTTAGAAAAAGGGACTTCAACCCTTGAGATTAAAAAAACATTTAAAAAAACCATTTCTTTGCAGTTCCTTCGGAGTTGTCCTCTTTCGTTTTTTAATAACATAAAAATCACGCGGCGCCTCCTCTGTCAACAATTGAAAGTCTTCAATTTCATCAAACTAGTAAAATAAAAAATGTTTTATTAAATTATTTAAAACTAGATACTCGTCAATAAAAAATAATTCTACAGCAGAACCACCTAGGACAAGAAACCGCACAAATTTTTTAGAAAAGGGAAAAGCAATCCCTGTCAGAACCCAAAACCCGTCTCTAAAGAACAGAGAATCTGAAAACACTTAACTCTCGATTTCAAGTGCTGATATTGAGCTAGCCCGGATTTTGGCAAGATCTAGACCTCGATGTCTAGATTTAGGAAAGAACTATATTGGGGCAAGATCTGAGAGTTTTCTTTCAGATCCCAAAACTTTCAAGGCTTTCTTATAGTTACTTGGTCTTTCCCGGACCTGTTTTTCTTAATTACAAGTTCGGAATCACACCCAGGTCAGCGGATCTAAAACTTAGTCATAACCCATGTCGTCATTTCTACTCCTCCACAAAATATGCATAAAATCTTAACAACAAAAAAAAGCCAGGTAATTACCAGCTTTGCCCCCCCCCACTTTTCCCTTCCCTAAAAATATACATAAATGGAGAAACAAACCTCATCATTAAATCTTTGCAATTCTTTAGCAACAGCTTCATCTTCCGCCCAAGTATTTTTCGCCTTTTTCTTTGATTTTTTGTTTCTAGGACGTTTAAGTAGTTTTTTATTCTGATCATATGAAGAATATGAAGACATCGAAGACGAGTTGCGTTCAATTACTTTTGGCGTTCCAACAACAATTTCATTTGTAATGTCAAGATTGTAAGCTAATGCACGCTAAAAAAAGAAAAAATTAGTCTAATCTAGGCACAATTCAGGGCATTTATAAAGAGATGAGTTGGTCTTTTCCACCAACTTTTTTTAGCCTATCATTTTTTAGTCTAAATGTTTCAAGACGACTATTCTTCCCGCTCTCTTATTAGCAATTGACAAAATACGTTTTCTACCTTCTCTCCACAATAAGTATATCTATCTTAACAAGGAAAGGTTGCGAGGTGTCCGAGCTAAAAACGGTCGAGACCGGGCTCATTCGATAGAGAATGTGCCCTTGCTAGAAAAGGCACATTTTCTATCGAATGAATCGATCCTTGTATCGAAATTAGCCCGGTCCCTCTATCGAATGAGCCCGGTCCCTTGTAAGCAAAGAAGACAGGATAACGACTGCAGAGCCTACAGCATTGCAATCGGGAAACGCCCAAGTAGGCGCGCGGCCAAGCGCAAAGCCATAACTAGATGGAATTGACAATTTTGGTACCACTCTCTTTGGCTCAATGAGATGAATCGTTTATTACTAAATTTCAAGATTCACAAATTTTGAAGTAGGTTATGGCTTTGCGCCTACTTGGGTTGTACCCGTTGTAAACCCAGTTATCGCCCAGTTATCGTCAACTCGTTCTCCAGATTACAATGCATATCAAAAACAACCCGGCTTTTAAATATTTAAAAAATCATAAACCTCAAATTGTAGATCTTCAAATGTTATAGGCTTTCCTTCAAATAAGAAACCAGCCTCAAGAATGCTTCGTGGACGTCGAGTAACAGGCTTTCGCAATTTATAAGTCAACATTTTAAGGCTCTAAAAATGATAAAATGCATTAGGTTAAAAATAAATAGACTAGAAAGTAAAAACAAGCGAAGGCTTTAAAATAGATATCAGTGCGGTAGAGGATCCCGCGCGGGATTTTGCGAGATTATTCCCACGGGAGTTACTTCCCCAAGCATTTTATAAATTTACTCCCGCATGCGGAATTTCGCAAACTCGATTTTCCCGGTCTTTATTCTGAAACCAAAACATTTCTTAGCGTGTTTTCTATCTTAAGAAACCTAATGCGGACCTGACTCTCCTGTTGTAGCCCTAGTTTTAAACAGCGCTAGTTTTAAATATGCGTTAAATAACTCAGAAAAACAGAAAAATAAAATAAAACCAAATAAAATAAAAAATTAATAAAAAATTAACCAAGCAATATTCGACAAAACGAAATTACCAAAACAACAATATCAAAGTGGTAAAAACTTTTTGGGACAATTGAGAGCGGGAAACTGAGTGCCAGCTGAACTTTTGATCGGCTAACTTTTTTGAGCTAGATCCAATCCGAATGATTCTTATATCATTCGAAAGTCCTCGATAAACGGTATCTTTTTTCCAACTGGATGTATCAAATCTGATCGATTATTAAAAAGTTACAACTCGTTAAGCGCAAGAAATCGCTGTCTTTAACACTTATCGGTTTGTAGCTTTTTTTGATTGATGTTCCGACTTGATCCATCCAATTAGTGCAAAAGTTAACGCTTATCTAGGGCTTTCGAATGATATAAGATTCATTCAGATTGGACGAAGCACAAAAAAATTAGCCGATCAAATTCAGATCTATAAAAACAATCGATAACATCAAAATAAAATCAGAATTTCTTAAAACATTGTATGAATATTGATACATCCTATGGCTGATGGGGGAAGAAGCTAATAGGTATAGCATAAAAATCTTTTTTATCTCCAAGGGTGTTATTTATAAATACAGTTTTCGACTATAATTTAATAGTATAAATTCAATCATTTTCTTTTTGTTGTAGTTGATTGTTTATATTTTTTATCCATCCACAAGGCATCGAAGAATTATTATTATTTCCTACATCTCTTGATCCTCTTCTAGAATAAATTCTTCTTTGCATTGAAGTTGTTGGTTTTGATGGGACATAATAATAATTATAAAAATCTTTTTCTTCTTCCTTTCCTTCTTCCTCCTCCTTTCCCTGTTGTTGTTGATCAGCCCAACGAAGTAATAGCCCTTTAGCTGACAATAAAAGTTGATGATGTTGATTTTCTTCTTCTTCCTCCCCCTCCCTTTTATTTTTAATTAAATTTTCTTTAATTTTAACATTTTCAATATTTATTCTTTCATTATCTATACTTGTTCTTCTTTTATCTAATTTTATAATATTTTTATTTTCGGTAGAAGAAGCTCCATCATGTGATATAGTTGTTGCTCTTTTACGCATATCTTATAAATTAATATATAATTTTTAAAAATCTAAAATCTTTAAAAATTTTCGCAAAAAAAATTTCTAAAAATTTTTAAAAATTTTTTGGAAGCTAAAAAAAATTTTTAAAATATTTGGGAAGCAAAAGAAAAAAGTCTACAACCAAATGGACTCGAACCTTCCACCTCCTAGCCTGAAAGGCAAGAACGTTACCACTCAACCAACCCAACCTCTCCCATTATTTTTTTAATTTTCTCTATACTTTGCTTAATTTAGGCTTCAAAATTAATTAAAAATTTATTAAAAAAACATTTTTCAATATTTAAAAAAAACTTTTCTCACCGCCAACAGGTGCTCTATTTAATAAAAGCTGTCCCCCATCTTTTGACATTCTTCTTCTCTTAAAATTATTAAATTCTGTTGTTCCCCCCACATTAAATGTTGACTGTCTTGAAATCCGTGGGGAAGTAGCAGCAGTCATTACCCCCAATGTTGGTCGAAAATTTGAAGCTGTATTTGTTGTTATTGTTGATTGATGACTTTCTCTTTGATTATATTCCTTCATCCGTCTATCCCCAACAGCATTCATTGATTTTGAACGGCAACGCTTATGTCTTTGATTTGTTGTATTATTCAGATTATTTTGTTGTTTTTCATCTTGTAAAAAATTTAAGGGAAGAGCTGTTGCCAAAAACTGAAGAAAAAAATTTAAACAAATTTTTCAAAAATTTTTCAGTTTTTTTTTCAAAAAATGTCTCTGCCTTCTACTTGTCTCTCTTATACTTTACTACAGCGTTATACACTCTCTCGCTTTTTCTCTGTCAAAACTTTTCCGGAAACCTTCTTTCCGGAAAATAAATTTAATTAAATTATGGTTAGACAAAGAATGAAATAGTACACGTCTATGTACATTTACATAAGAGAGACAAACCAGACAGACAAAACTTATCGTCAAAAAATTTTTAAAAAATTTAAAAATTGCCTTAATGCTCGGAGCGAGTGACATAAATGTAAAATATCCTTCCAACGATTTTTGATTGTTATATTGAACTTTTTCAAGAAAATCTTCCAAACAATCCATTATTGCAAGGAAACGGTTTTGAAGGCGAACATAAATCTTGGAAGGAAAAATTTTGAGAAAAAAATTTTTTCTTTAAACATACAGTAGAGTTAACTAGACTTAATAGAGCAAGTCCTGCAAGAAAGAGAAAGGCCAATAAAGGAGTATATTGCAAATTGTAAGGCATAACATCGCCCAAGCCTATGGTAGCTAGAGAAAGGAAGCTGGAAAAAATTTTTAAAAATTTTTAAAAAATTTTCAAAAAATCTCAAAAAAAATTTTCAAAAAATTTTCCGAATTTTCTAGGCCTCAAAAAAATATAAAACAAACGAAAAATAAAAAGCATCTCCAAAACCTAAACCTCCAATTAACAACTTTCCATCTTTACTCCAATCTAGAAGAGAAACTATTGTAGAAACAAATAAAATATAAATTGCAACAATGGGTAATAATAATGAAAGTGACAATTCTTCTTCTTCCTCCTCCCCTTCCCCTTCTTCTAATTTATTTTTTTCAACAATTTTTGATTCAATATCTTCCTCATTAATAATATCAGAAACATAGGCGCGCAGTAACCAACGACTTTAAAAAAATTTTTTAAGAATTTTAAAAAATCAATAAAAATTTTCTTTTTATATCAAAAAATAGAGCAGAATCCGGGCTACAAATTACCATTTAATTCCAAACAAATTCATCAGAATAAACGTCAAAAATCGCCTAAAAATAGCCTAAAATCACATTTAAAATTATGACCTCAACTCATATAAAAATTCATAACTTGACGAAAAATAAAGCTTTTTGTTTCATTTTTGAGGTATTTTGTAGCTAAGATTCCGCTCTATTTTTGATATAAAAATTAAATTTAAAGCTTTTTTTAAAGTAAAGTTATTAATTTTAATGTTAATTAATTTTTAAATAAATTTTTAATTAAAGAATTTTGTGGTTAAGTGCAAACGTTTTTTCCTATAAGGGAGAAATTACTAAAATGGGTAGAAGGTTCGAAGCCGCTCGGCGCCCTAACATTTTTTCTGTGTTATTTTGAATTTTTAATAAAAAAAGTAATAATTACTAATTGTAAACAATAAAAAAATTTTTATTTCCTACCGATAATATTCTCTAACACTTTTACGGCAATACAAAAGAAATCCAAGTATTAACTGGCCAACATCCCCAAGTACCATTAACATCATTGGAATTCCAAACAGACTTTAATTTTTAAAAATAAATTTTTGAATTAAAATAAATATACGCATAGACGATAGAAGCCTAAAAATTAAAAAAAATTTAAAGAAAAAAATTTCCATCAGGGAAAGTGTCGGAGGTCGATGGTTCGAACCCGTTCATGGCCCAAATATTTTTTTCTGTGTTATTTTCAAAGCTGAATACAAAAAGTGGTAATAGAGGCGATCTAGACATATTTTTGAATTTTTTACAAGGCCTCACAAATTTTCAAAAAAAATTTTCTTACAAATTTTCCCAGAGCTGTTTGACAGGCAATTGTTCCATAACCTAATTTAGGAAAAATTTAAAAAATATTTTTTTTAATTTTTAAATTTACCTATTGTTGTAAAAAGAGTCATAGCTGTTTAAAAAAATTAAAAAAAAATTTTTATTAAAAAAATTTTCAAAAGAAACCGTAAAATACAGAAGAACCAAAATACCAATTTAAAACATTACTAAGCGCCAAAGTCTCGTATTTGTGAAATACTGAACCAATATATCTTCCTTCAATCTAGAGTGTTTTAAATAATAGGAAAAAAAATTTCGAACCTAAAAAATTTTTCAAAAAAATTTTTTAAAGAATTTTTTCAAAAAAATGTCTCTGCCTTTACTTGTCTCTCTTATACATTACTACAGCGTTATACACTCTCTCGCTTTTTCTCTGTCAAAACATTTCCGGAAAACTTTCCGGAAAATAAATTAAATAAATTAAATTATGGTCAGACAAAAAAGGAAATAGTACACATCTATGTACATTTACATAAGAGAGACAAACTCTGGACTTCTAAAAATTCCCTTTAAAAATTCCAAAAAAATTTCAAAAAAATTTTCAAAATTTTTTAACGGTTTACCTTCAACATTTCAGTATATCCATCACTAAAATTCAAAAAAAATATTTTTCGTTTCAAAATTAAAATTCCTACACAATTATTTCATTAATTTTTTCTGATTGTTTTGTAGTTGGTTGTATAAAGAAAATCATCGAAATATTCTTTAAAAAATTTTTAAAATTTCTAAAAATATTTCATACATTTTTAATTTTAATAATTAATTTATCTATTATTTTTGTTGTTGTATGGACATTTTCAATTTCATTATCACGCTCTATGGCCTTAAAAAAATAAAAAACAATTTATTAAAATTTAATTATTGGCTAATTTCCACTCAAATTTGGAAAAAAAATTTTTTCAAATTTTTTCCTGAAAATTTTTTTAAAAAATTTCAAAAAAAATTTTTAGACCCTAAAAACTTGAAAAAAAAATTCCAAAAATTTTTAAAAAATTTTTCCTTCAAAAAAATTTTTTTTCCTTTAACCACCTGAAACATTAAACCACCAAAAATTGCATACAGCACTAATAATAAAATTAACAAAACATGTCTTATTCCAAATTGATTGTGGAACCTTTAAGAAAAAAAATTTTTTTGACCGTCATCGCCCTAAAGTAGCAGAATAGCCCTTGAATCTCCAAAAAAAATTTCCCTCCGATCCCCCCCCCCCCCTCTCCTCCTCTATTAAAAATTTAATTAAACTACACCTAGCATATTGCTGAAAAATTGTAAGGCTATTTTGTTGGGACAAAATGTCATCAAAATATTTTGAACGCTCTTTTATGTTGTTATTTATTAAATTATTAATTAATTCCCTTCCATTATTAATTTTGTTTTCTTTAATTATTGAAGGGGGTTGTTCATCTTCTTCTGATTTTTGCAATACAAATCTGCCGATTTTGCGTAAATCAGAATTTTCATTTGAATTTTTAATTGCTGCCTAAGGGAATTTTAAGAAAATTAAAAAATTTTCGAAAAAAATTTTTTTAAATTTTTTCAAAAAATGTCTGCCTTCTACTTGTCTCTCTTATCATTACTACAGCGTTGTGCACTCTCTCGCTTTTTCTCTGTCAAAATATTTCCGGAAAACTTCTTTCCGGAAAATAAAATTTAATTAAAATTTTGGTTAGACAAAGGGTGAAATAGTACACGTCTATGTACATTTACATAAGAGAGACAAACTCTGTGCATGCTAAAATTTTATTTAAAAATTTCAAAAAAATTTTTTGAAATTTTTTTTGAAATTTTCCTAAAAAATTTTTTTGAAATTTTCCTAAAAAATAGAGAAAATTTTTTTATTCACCATTTCATCATTTACAGTAATAGCAGAAACACCCGCACCACCACTCCATGTTTTAAAATTTGTTTCTCCTCCTCCCCCTTCTCCAAAAATATTAAACGATGAAGAGGGTAAAAATTTTAAAGTAAAAATTGGTGGAGTTGAATTAATATTTGTTTCATTCCATTCATATCCATAATTAATTCTGTTTTCTGAAAATATTTTTTAATTAAAAATCAGAATATTAATAAAATCAGAATTTTGTTGAAAATCAGAATATTTTCAGAAATCAGAATTTTCTTAGAAATTAGAATTTTTTGAAAAATCATAATTTTTTAAATCAGAATTTTTTAAATCAGAATTTTTCCAAAATCAGAATATTCTTAAAAACAGAATATTTCCAAATCAGAATTTTAAAAATCCGAACTTTCATGATTTAAAAATCAGAATATTAAAAATAATCAGAATTTATTTTAAAAAATCAGAATTTCAAAAATCAGAAGTTTCTTAAAATCAGAATTTTCATAATTTAAAAATCAGAATATTAAAAATAATCAGAATTTCTTTAAAAACATCAGAATTTCAAAAATCAGAATATTCCCAAAATCAGAATTTTCATAAATTAAAAATCAGAATATTTATTACCTCCCATATAATTTGACGTCTGCTGTTGTAATTGTTCCTCCTCCCCTTCTGGAAGACAATCAAAATAATAATGATATTTGTGTTGGCCAATATTTTGCATTCTTATTTATTTTCTTTTAAAATACACAAAAAAAAGAATTTTTATTAAAAATTAATTTAAAAAAAATTAATTACCTATAAATTTATTTAAAAAAGCCAAACCACCCTTCTCTCTCTTTTTAAAAAATTTTTCTTATCTTTTTTATTATTTGTTTATAAGAAAAAAAATTTTTTTTAATTATGAAAGAACCATTCCCTTTTTTATTTTTTAAAAAATTCCTTAATTTATAGGTAAGCCAAAAAAATATTATTTGCAGAATTTTTCCTTGAAATCAGAATTGTGTTAAATCAGAATTTCCTTTTTAAATCAGAATTTTTTTCTAACAAACAGAATTTTATAAAAACAGAATTTTTAGAATTTTTTAAAAATCAGAATATTAAAAACCAGAATTTCTTATAAAATCAGAATTGTGTTAAATCAGAATTGTGTTAAATCAGAATTTCCTTTTTAAATCAGAATTTTTTTCTAACAAACAGAATTTTATAAAAACAGAATTTTTAGAATTTTTTAAAAATCAGAATATTAAAAACCAGAATTTCTTATAAAATCAGAATTGTGTTAAATCAGAATTTAATTTTTAAATCAGAATTTCCTTCTAGAGAATTTCCTTATTCCTTCTAGAAATCAGAATTTTTCAATTAATTATTAATAACAGGGATGAAGACAATTACTATCTGTGTATTAGGGCTGTAGCAGTTTAGCATTTCGCGGATTTTCGCGATTTTTTTATTTTCAAATATTTATAAATTTATTTATGTGAAAAATGTAAAAAATAAATTAAAATGTTTCAAATGAACAAACACAAAAAATTTACAAATAAAAAAATAATTTTTTGATAGTATAGCTAATTTTAAAAATATCCACACACCAGGGGTGTGCGAGTTTCGCCTTTCGCGATTTTCGCCTTTTTTGGGCTTTCGCCTTTCGCCGTTCGCTTTTTAAATTGACTTTCGCATTTTCGTCTTTCGCTTTTTAAAATCACTTTCGGCACACCCCTGCCAAATACTTGGATTCTTTTCACATAGTAGAATTATAATTAGAATTATATACCGGATAGAATTATATACCAAATTTTTTTCAGATAACACAAGAAAATAAAAGAATATTTGTTGTATATGGGCGTCAGCCCTTAAAGAGTTTAGTATAAAAGCCAGTGAAAGCGTCAGTCTATTTGGATCATACTAGCGGGGCTAGTCACTGATCTCCTTCGTCTGTCCCATTCCCTTCGCCTACTTTGTTTATTTCTCTTTGTGATAAAGTGTTATTATTGTGCTCGTCACATTAGTTAAATCTCGGACACCTCGGGTCGTAACAATATTTAGTAGCCAGACTAAGAGATGTTTATAAAAATAAAGCATATAATTGATTTTATTTATTTAATTTAGGAAATTAAAAATTTTGAATTTTTTAGTTTTTGAGAAACCAAAAATTAATTTTTTATGTCTTCGACCTTTAAAATTTTAAAAAGAGATCCGAACCATCTCTTAGTCTATATATAGAATTATATATAAAAAATACACGTCTAAAGTATATATTTAAAAAATAAAGAGGTCTTTTAGAAAATAGATTTTGAGAGAATGTAAAAAATATGTAGATTAGAAAATAAAATTTTTTTAGAGCTAGAAAACAACAACAAACAATAACTGGTAATAGTTCGGATGAGACCCCCCCTCCTTTTTCCTTTCTAAAAGTATTAAAAAAATGGTCAGTCAGTCTTAGTTTATAGAACTCATCGAGCTGTGTCGAACGACACCAAAATCAACCCCAGGTCTTAACTTTGGGCAGAGATACAGACAAAAACCCTGTTCAAAGAGAAAGGGTTTCAAAAGCGTCACACGACTACAATAGGATTACTTTATGTCATAACTTTGTCAAATCTTGTTCAATTCCGTTGATTTTGATGTCATTCGAATCAGCTCGACAAGCTCTTTCGAATGAGCTATTATTTGTTTAATCGAATTTTTAGCCCAAAAAATGAGCTTGGTCCACCCTATTATTTTTCAATTTTCGGGGGTCTGTATCTCGGCCCAAAGTTAAGACCTGGGGTTGATTTTGGTGTCGTTCGACACAGCTCGACGAGTTCTATAAACTAAGACTGACTGACCATTTTTTAATACTTTTAGAAAGGAAAAAGGAGGGGGGGTCTCATCCGAACTATTACCCAATAACTTAAATTATAGAAAAAGTCATTTCATAAAGAGCCAGTTTAAGAAAACTTTTTGTATAACTTAAGTCATAAGCCATGAGAGTCCGGGTACGTAAGAACTTGACATGTTTAAAATATTGTAAATAATTGTCGACGAAGTTACCTTAAAATTTATACTATGCCGCAATGTATTAAATTTTATCAAAAACATTTTTTAGAAAAAAAAAACAATTTTAGAACGAGAAAATTTTTTAAAAATAATACATTAAGCATAATTTTAAAAAAAACATTAAAAGTGTGAAAAGAGAATAGTAAAAATTTTAGGTAATACAGTAAGGTGCAAAAGTTTATGCGGCGGCACATTGCAGGCAGAGAAATCGATATATCTCAGGAAGAAAAGGGACCCGAATTAAATCAATTATTATTAAGGGTAGGTGTTGTATTACTAAAATTTATAAAAAAATTTCCAATATACATTTTATTCAAAAATTATGAGCATCAAAATCTATCTACCTCAAATTTTGGTGGAGCAAAAGTTTATGCGTCTTGTAGAAAAAAAAATTTTTTGGTTCTAAAACAAGACGAAAAAAGTCCATCCTTTCCTGACCATTATGAGCTTTTTATATGCAATCTAGCACGAGTCGAAAATACTCTTCAAGCCGGGTCGAATAATACTAAGATAGGTTAGATTCGTTGATTCCTCACAAAATTATCAAGCTGAATCCTAGCTGAATTTTTGTTTGCTGGAAAGGTTTAAGACAAACGGTCATAATTTTGTTGTTTAAAATCAAATTTGGTTGATTTTAGTAATATTCGACTCAGCTCGACGTACTTCTGTAAATCTACCAAAATCAGCTGCTGCAAAACAAATAAGGCAAAAAACGGGGTACTTATTTAGTTTCCCCCCCCCCAGTCAGTTTTTTCGAAAAATATGTAAAAATGGTCAGTCTGAACAACAATTGTAGAACCCATCGAGCTGTGTTGAATGACACCAAAATCAACCAAATCCGACTTGATTTGACCGAAATACAGACCCCAGAACCACCGGGGTGTAAAATCTTATGGACGAGAATTCATACAAATGATAGCTCATTCGAAAGAGCTCGTCGAGCTGAGTCGAAAGACACCAAAATCGACGTAAACGGACACGGTTTGACAAAGTTATGACATTGTTTAGACCTACCGGAGTCGACGATTTATGTCATATCTTTGTCAAATCAAGTCCGATTTCATTGATTTTGGTGTCATTCGACACAGCTCGATGGGTTCTACAATTGTTGTTCAGACTGACCATTTTTACATATTTTTCGAAAAAACTGACTGGGGGGGGGGGGGGGAAACTAAATAAGGCAAAAAACGGTTGGTCTAAACCAAACTATTACCAAACCCCCTCAATTTTTGTAAACCCTCCCCCCCTCAACCCACCCACCCTCCTAAATAAAAGGATTGCAGGACTTATTTTCAAGAAAAAACTGGAATCGTTAGATTGGGAGGTGTCTGCCACAAAAGATTTCTGCTGATTCTTGCTCTCTAGTGGAAAGTGTGGAGGTGGAAATTTTTTTAGTGATAAACCAAATTATGCTGTGTATATACCGAACAGCCAATCATATATACCAATTGATATAAACCGAGGCTAGCCTATACCCTCTCAAAGTTTTGATTCTTAACCAACCTTTTGTTTTAATAATTTGACTTCATTTGCCAATTTCGTTATTTTCTCATTCTGAAAAGTCAGATCCCTTTGGATCATTTCGATGTTAAATAATAATTTAGTAAATTGTTCTTTACTAAAAAATATTTTTTTTTAGTTGATTAATTTGATTAAATTATATATATATACCTTTCACTTTTTTGCTCAAAAAAATTATATTCCAAAGTATCCATTCGTTTATAACAAACAAGATAATTTTTTTGACTAAAATAATTTTTTTAATTATTAAATTATATTTCAAGTTATTAAAATAAATTTAAAGTATTACAAATTGTCCTCCAGCTTGACAAGTTTATTCTCAAAATTGTCCTCTATCCTCACAAATTTATTTTCGCTTAAAAAAAATTTTTTTTAATTTATCCTATTTTAAAGTAGTATACATACAAGTAGTACTCCATTTTTAGATGGAGTATAAACACTAGAACAATCAAACCAAAAGTTATTGCTGTAGACATGATAAAAAATATTAAGTATTTTTAAAAATAGATTTGTTGATTATTTATTTTTTTATCTTTACTAATAATAAAAATTTAAAAAAAATTAAATTATTCTGATAAATTATTATTTAATAATTAATAATTTTTATTTTTCTAATGTTAGAAACAACATCAGCAGTGATGAAATAATTTTTTCTGGTACTTTCCTGTTATGACGCAACAGTCAGTTTTTTCGTCAGTTTTTTCGAAAATTATGTAAAAATGGTCAGTCTAAACAACAATTGTAAAACACATCGAGCTTTGTCGAATGACACCAAAATCAACAAAATCCGACTTGATTTGACCGAAATACAGACCCCTAAACCACAGGGGCACAAAATCATAAAGACGAAAATCTATACAAATGATAGCTCATTCGAAAGAGCTCGTCGAGCTGAGTCGAATGAGACCAAAATCAACCAAATCCGACTTGATTTGACAAAGTTATGACATAAGTCGTCGACTCCGGTAGGTCTAAATAATGTCATAACTTTGTCAAATCTCCTCAAAATTCGTTGATTTTGGTGTCATTCGACTCAGCTCGATGGGTTCTACAATTATTGTTCAGACTGACCATTTTTACATAATTTTCGAAAAAACTAACGAAAAAACTGACTGTTGCGTCATAACAGGAAAGTACCTTTTTTCTTCTTTTTTTTATTAAAAATGACTCTTTAGTTATAATATTTTGATGTTTTATATACAAATTTATTTCCCAACCTTATTAACTTTGAATGGCATAAAAGAGTAGAATGAGGTTAAAATAGGAAGAGTTAGATGGGAAGAAGGGCGGAACAAAATTCAAACTTTAGCTCACAGCCATAAAGGATTATTCATTGAAAATATTAAAGATGAGAGGAGGCAAAAGTCGGTCCTGCCGAAACCCGGTAAAAAAAACTCCACAAAAATTCACTAAAGGATAGAGATCAAATAAAACAGTTTTCAACGAGATATTAAAACGAGTAAAGGAATACAACTGATTCAATACATAACAGAAATTAATGAAGAAAAGTCTAGAAACACGTCATCAATATACGATGACCGTCGTCGCTTGACATTCCCAGCTTTTTCTCCACAGTATTTCGTACTCACGGATACGGCCGGATATTTTCGGATTAAACCGGTCCTGAAAAAATCCAGGAGATCGCGAAAAAAAAGACGGATTTGGGATCCGAACTTAGGAGAAATCCGGCCGGAACTGGCCCAGCACAGCGCATTATTGATGACTCACTGGGGAGATTAAAAAAAAAAGGAAATTATACATAAAGGAGAAAAGAGAGGATGAAAAAGCAATTTAAAAATATTAGCTCGAAGCTAAAAATGAGAACTCCATCTTCAAATGTTGTCGATTTAAATGAAAATTAACAGCACTACAAAATATCAAAACTACATAATGAGTGATCTGATTGTTTGGATTCACTCTCTCTTGCTCTACTTATTTATTCTCTTTGATTCTTCATTAATTTTTGTTTTTTATAAAAGAATTTTCCCTTAAAATATTCCTAAAAAATATTTAAAATTTGACTCTCTAATTTTTTTATTCAGATTTTTTTTATTTAATACAATTTTTTAAACAAAAATTAAATAATAGAATTACTTACGTCCACAAAAAAAATTTTTTTTAATTTTAAAATCCTTTAAGGAGATCCTCCTCCTCCTCCACGTTCTCCTCCTCCCCCACTTCCACTACCACCCAATCCTCCTCCTCCTCCCAAATAAAATCCTTCATCTTCATTACCACTAATTATACCTCCAAATATTCCATCATTTCTTAAATTACTTGCTCCCCCTCCACCATTATTTCCTCCTCCTCCTCCAACAGTCATTGAAGTAGAACAACCACCACCACCAACACTTTTAGATCGTTGAATGCCTTTCTCGATGCTAAAAAGAAAAAAAAATTTTTAGGTATACTATATCCTATCAGATCCTATCCTTTTTCCGGCTTCAGAAAAGGCCGGATGTCTAAAAATTTTCGGTTCGGATATCAGATATCCAGGAGATTTCTCTGAGTCCGAGAATCTTCGGTTTAGATATCACAATCAAATTAAATTCGGCCGGTCAAATTGAATTTGTCCTGAAATGAATTTGACCACAGACATATACGTAAGTGAGGACTTTAAATACCTTCCTTCGAAAAAAAACCTTAACTACTACTTACAAATTTGGATTAAGTCTAATAACATCATTAAATGAACGTATAACTTTAGATAATTCAATAATTTCATTCATTGCTTCATCTATATTTTCTTCATCCTTATTTTTATTTTCATTTATTTCTTCTTCTTCAAATATAACAGTTTGTGTCAAATCATCAATTTGAGCATTAATTTTATTTTTTAAACGAAGACTTAAAATTAATTGTTCAACATTAGTTATTGTAGAACCTTTTGAAAAAAAAAACGGGGAAAAAATTATTTTTTATTTATTTTTTTTTAAAGTTGAAAACCTCACTATAAGAAAAATAAAAAAACCAGGGGACTGAAAAAATATTATCTTATATAATAAGGTGTATTTATAGAGAGGTGTATTGCAGAAAAGTCACGGATTACCCAAAACCGAATTTTTTTCTGGACCCAAAAAACGATTCGAAACCTTCCAAAACCTTTTTCCTCTTTTAATCCCCCTCAGACATAATTTAATCCCCCTCAGAAAGAATTTTAAAAGAATGTGGCTTAATCCCGTTAAAAATTGGGGGGGGGGGGGGGGGGGAAGCTAAACAATTCCACCCAATTTTTAAAAAATAAATTTAAAATTGCAAACCATCATTGTTAATATTAGACGGCAAATGAGCTAAACGGCATACATCATTTAATTGTAAGGACACGAAAATCTTAAAAAATAAATTATTTTCTTTAAAATTAGACAAGATATCCTTCCAAAAACCAAATCCTATAATTTTCAAAAAAATTATTTTAATGAGAATATCAGTAAAAAACTGAAAGAATATAGTAAGACAAAATATCCCTCTCTTAAAAAATAAGTAAAAAACTCCTTTAAAAAATTTTTAATTTTTTTCCAAGAGGATAAGAGATCACATACATATCAACAAGATTCATTTAAAAGAAAAAAAATTAGTCCAAAAAAATTTATTTCCTTTTTAAAAAATATCAAAAAATCCCAAATTCATATAAAAACAAACCAAAATTCTTTACTTGACTAGTCCAACTTTCGTTGGTGTAGTTGGATAATGTTTAGTTTATAGGGTAAAGGTTCGGGCCCGACTGGCAGAAAAATATTTTAAAAGGTTCAAAAAAATTTTTAAAATTAAAAAAAAATAAAAGAAAAAACAAACGAAAATTTTTTCCTTAAAAAATAAAATAATACCCAAAATAGTCCCAAAATCCCTTGATAAATTTAAAAAATTAAAAATAAACCAAACATTTTCAAGTCGTTTCAATGCATTTTCACGAGAAACATTAATAAGCACCTTCATAAGACCAACATTTTGATCCTCAAAAAAATTTAATTTTTAAAAATTCTTTTAATTTCTAAAAAAACCTTTGAAAACACAGCAATTTTATCATTCAAAAAATTTTCCAAAACGACAACCAAATCTTTTTTGGCTTCCAAAGCTTTTTCAATTAAATGGGGTAAACGAATATAAACAAGAGCATAATGATAATAATTACGATTTAAGCTTGGTGTTCGGTAAGATGGCAATAACCTTGAAAAAAAACTTTTTTAGAAAATACAAAAAAATTAAAAAAAAATTGTTTATTTTTGGAATTTTTTTTTGGGAGCACAAACATCATAAGAAAAAACAACCCAAAATTCCCTATAAAAATTTCCCCAATATTCCTTGGTGTAGTTGGAAAATGTTGAGTTTATAGGGTAAGGGTTCGAACCCGTCTAGCGTAAAATTAATTTAAAAGGTCCAAAAAAATTTTTTTGAAAATTTTAAAAAATTTAAAATCATTTTTAAGGTTAAAAAAATTTTTTTGAATAATTTTAAGTTAAAGAAAAAAAAATAAAAAAAACAAACTCTAAAGGTTTTTTACGTCCAATAATTAAAGATATAATTAAATATTTTTTCAATCCTTCCAAAATTATTGAAGAACAACGTTTTGACGGCAAAGTAATTAAATACTCCAGAAATAAACAAGAATCTTCCCATTTTTCTAAAGCTCCATAAATTAAAGCACCATAATAAAAATATAACAAAATTGAACGTCGATTGAATAAAACAACTGCTGTAAAAAAATTAATTTTAAATTTATTGAAAATAAATGTAGGCCAGCTTCTGTGGCTAAAGCTAAAGCCCCCTCCCCCCGAAATGGGAAAAAATTTTTAGGAGAGGATTGGGCTCCATGAGGTTATTGTCGCTACATGATCTTGGAATTCATTTCTTAAAAGTTTAGGTATCCAAAACGCTTTGGTATAGTTAGAAGCTTCTCAATGAGTTCAATCGAATTCTATTTTAATGGGTTTCAAACAGAAGTGGTTCGAAATTCCGATTTCAGAAAGAAAATTTCGATTTCCGATTCTTGAGACAGTTCCAATTTCCGGCTCTTCCTATTTTAGGCACCTCTAACTGTTCCGCTACCCACCTCTGATATCAAATTCAAAAATTTTAAAAAAAGTTTGATCCAACAAAGGAAGGGGAACACGTGAAGGATAAAAAGGTTATTTTCTGCTACAAGTTTCAATTTAAATTTGCTGTTCCGATAAAAACAAAAAGGGCCCAAACAACTCCTTTTTTGAAAATGACGTATTTAATGAAATGACACATTCCGACACTTCAATAACAAAGGCAAATGGTAAGATTAGGTAAGTAAAAAAGAAAAATCACCTTTTCCCCATCCTTAAACAGCCCCAGAAATTAAAATTAAAAAACAAACTTTGAAGAGTAGGTTTATTGCAAGGTACATCAGATTTTGGATTGCCAAAAGTTCCAGAAACCGTGTTGACAGCTATTAAAAAATAATTTTTAAATATTTTTTTAATTAAAAAAACCTTTTTGTAAGAAAGAAACAGCTGTCGACGTTAAACTACTCGAATTTGTAGGAGCTGTTGTCGTTGATGATTGTGGCGGTTGTTGTTGTTGAGTTGTAGACGCATTCGAATTATCAGTCGAAGTCACCTTTAAAAAAAATTTATTTAAATAATTTTGAGGATTTTTGTGGAAAAATAGTCTGTCAACTCTTTAAATAAAATTAACAAAAAAACCCCGCCAATTAAAACCATCAAGCTATCTTAAAAATTTGTTATCATCTCTTGCTGCAACCTTAGTTTAGCGAGGTATTCTCGGATCGAGTTTCACATTTAGAATTAAAAAAACTCCCATTTCACTCCAGTCAAAACCCGTCCCCTCCATGGTTTGTCCAATTATTTATCCACCTTTAGGCTTATAGGACTACGAAATTACGGGGACGTTTATCGAAAATAATTAGAAAAACCCTTATTTCTTAAGCTTATAATTTTTTTAGTATTCCCTCTAAATCGACAAAAAAATTAAAAAAAAATTATTTAGTTAAATGAAAAACCTCACTAACAATTTGCTGGTTCTGTTGCTGTTGATTTGTTTGAAAACTAACAGCACTATACGATTGCTTCAATAATTGAGTTACATCAATTTTTAAGAAAGGTTCAATATTATCAAAATAGCGAGCTTTAAGACACAAACAAAACAAAAGTGGATGAATATTTGTTAACCAATTAGAATTTCCTTGTGTAAAAATTAAAATTGATGTTTTTAACAAATTTATTCCCCAAATTGCAACTTTCTTTTTTATTAGTAAATCTGTTGTAAATTCGAGAAGACGAGTATCTTAATAAAAAAAAAATTAAAATTTTAAAAAAGGAAAAATAATTCAAGAGCGGCAAAAATTTAAACACTAAAGGACAAGAGCGTAGACTGGGGTCGATTTCAGGGGGCTAATATGGGATGTGCCCAAAATTTTGGCATTTACTTTGGCGTTCATAGATCAATTTTTTTGAATTTGGACGGACAAGGGCGTAGACAGGAGATCACTTTTTTGCTCAATCCCCTCCTCAAATTTTTCCCTTTCGTCATTTCGCCCAAGAAGCCCCCGGCTACGCCCTTGCTAATGGATAATTAAAATTGTTGTTATTTTCAACTTCGACTAGTCCAATACTTCATCATTTGACGAGATATTGGACGGGTTGAGAAAAAGTCAAGTCCGTCCAAATATCTCCTCAAGTGAGGAGAAGACAGAATATAATAAAGGGTTTCTAAATTCTTATATTTTCCTATTTCCATAGGGTTGAAAAACTCTCAAAAATAAAATTTTAAAAAATTAAATACAAATATCCGGCGCCCAGTGCAATTGTTGAACATCAAAATTTGGAAGAACCTCATCGAATCCAATCAAGAAATCTTTCAATTCATTTTCTGTCTTCACTTTTGTCACCTAACATAAAATTCAATTTAAAGAATATTCCAAATTTTTTCTAAAAAACCTTGCAAAACAGACAACAAACAATTGCCAAAGTAAAAGACGTTGAAGTCTGGGAAGCAACCAATTGATTTAACAGACGATCAGCTTCAACAAAATTGAGTTTGTCGTTGTTCTCATCAAACCATTTACGGCAAAAATGAACAAGTTCGTTACTTGTACCTAAAAAAAATGAGGAAAAAACAAAAATTTTAAAAATAAAAATCCCAACCGTCTCCAGTTAAATTTTGTACAGAAGCTATAAATGCTTGAATATTGACCATAATAATTCTCTTTAAAAACAAGACTATTTTTTGGCTAAAAAATGATTAATCAAAAATAAGAAAAAATAATCAAAGCAAAAAATGCTTATACTAGAAGTCAAAATTTAAAAAGAAACAATGAAAAAATAATTTATTTATTTAAATTTATTTTACAATGATGTCAGAAACTAAGAGCCATATTCTAAAAGTAAGATAGCGGATTAAGAAAAAAATATTCAAAACCCCGAAAGGAAAAATACACGAAAAAAGAAGTTCAAAAGCCAGAACCGGTTCGGAACCAAAGGCCGGCAGTTCAGCAAAGCTGGGAAAGGAATGCTCGCCGAATGCAGGCCGAAGGCCCGAACCGGTTCATGGCCAAAATCGGAGGACCCGTTTTCAGAATAAGGCTCTTGAAATTTAATTGATAAAGTCAAAAATAAATTAGTAAAAATTAGTAAGTATAAAAAACGAATTACAACAACAACATTTTTAGGCAGTGAGTTTAAGAGACAGGCATATAAGTAAATTTTTTGATAGCATTTAAAAAACCCCGTCTTTACCTAGTCTCCTAAACATAGAAAAAAAATAAATTGTGGCAAGACCTAAATTGTATATAAATTATTGAGGATGTGAGAATTACATTAGAGTGCTAACAAAGGCATAAAGAAAGAAAAAAAACCTAAACAATGTTAAGTAAAAGACTGCTTTAGAGACTTAAAAAAAAAACAAAAAAAAAAAAAAAAAAAAAAAAAAAAACCACCAAAACAAATTCATCGGGGAGAATGATGAAAGCCAAGTAAACATCGCCAACAAAGCATTTATGATAATTGTAACTGAACTCATAGGGTTCACCTAAATAATATTACTATTTTAAGCATTATTTATATGCTAAATGTATTGAACTTAAAAATTTATAGAAAATAGTAAAAATTATTTTGGCCAAAAATCACTACCTTTTTGTAATGATGAGAAATTAAAAATGCATATAAGCAATACATTTAGCATATCTTTAACGAGAAATACTTTAATTAAGAAAAATTACTGGAAAAGATATTCAAAAATTGGGTAGAATTTAGTGTCATATATTAATTTTAATTCCTTTTTGATTAAGGAGATTCGAAAAACAAATAGGAATTTTTGGGAAAAGAAAAGTATACGTTAACTAAGCAAGCGGTTTCCGAAAAATTATTACTCATATTCAAAAATTGGTTAGAATATCCGTTATTGAATTTTCTGATATCCGGAAATGAACCAAAAACTCAAACCAAAATTTAAATATTCGGAACTGAACCGAATTTTCATCGTTTCAAATAAGGTTAAAGCATTCCCTATCTCATTATGACCCTTCACGAAATCCGGAAATTTGTAGATCTCTGGAAAGAGCTATGAAGCCACAACCCAACTTACCATATAAGATAGACCCCCCCCCCAATTCAGAAACCATTAAAACCCTTAAAAGAAACCTTCTCCTTAATAACAGCCATATCGACGCAAAATGCATCAACTTTAGTGTTGATAGTTTTGAGAGTACCACCAATTCCATCTATTGCTGTCTTCTGTGTCGATACTTGATTTTGCAAATCAGAAAGTTTTTCAGAATTGCTTGTGAGTTTTTCGAAATTGCTTGAGACAACATCCTTCAAATCACTAACAGTTTTCTCCAGATTCGCAAAGTTGGCACTAAAATTTCTTTTTATCTATTTATTAATATTAAATTATTACGTAAGCACTTTTTGATCGGTATAAATCTCATTCACTTTCTCAGCCAGTTTTTTATGGTCTGAATCAACACCATCAAAACGCTTGTCCTGCTCCTTCTTGAAATCTTCAAAACGAGTATCGATTTTAGTGAGAAACTTCTCGCTAAAATGTTTTTATTCATTTAAAATATACAAAATTAATACTTTTCCTCCTTTTTCTCCTTCCGAAGCTTCTCGCTAACAATAAAATGTCTTTATAAATTTATAAATATTAAATTAATACTTGTCACTCTTTTGTTCCTTCTTTAAATCCTCCAAGCCTTTCTCCAATGCAGAAATAGAAACTGAATGAGCAGCAAGTGTCTCACTAAAATAAATTTACTCGATTATTCGAACTAAAATACCTATTAGTCTTGACATCCGC
This sequence comes from Meloidogyne incognita, assembly GCA_036172945.1. Taxonomy (NCBI): domain Eukaryota; kingdom Metazoa; phylum Nematoda; class Chromadorea; order Rhabditida; family Meloidogynidae; genus Meloidogyne; species Meloidogyne incognita. The sequence continues at coordinate 3,062,545 of JARQAC010000010.1, forward strand.
TTTAATTGTCGTAACATCCTTTTTGATGTCTTTCAGATACCACAGGACCGAACCAACTAAAATAATTACGATTAGAATTGCAAAGGGGAGAAAATGTGAAGATAGCCCAATACACTTATAACTTAACCCAAACTTAGACCGTTTATGAAAAAAAAATAAAAAATCCCCATACATTTCAGTAGGTACTAGTAGAATGTAAAAACCCCGAATCAATATAACCTGAGTCAGAGTCATCCTTAACATCGGTCATCCTTAACATCAGAGTCATCCTTAACATCATTAACATCAGAGTCATCCTTAACATTTTTGTTGTTGTAATTATCTACAATAAAAAGTACAAATGATTAACAATAAAACAAGTATAAAACAAACTATGAGAAGTAAGTCAAAGTAAACGACGATATAGGTCAAGATTTGTCAAAATCTGTAAAATGAATAATAAAATTAATAACAAAATAAAAATAATTTGTACAGAGAAATGTACTTTGATAAAAATTAGGGGCAAAGCATTATTGAATTTTATTAAAAACAAAAATTGTCTAATGCATAACGGTTAATTGATGTTTATTGATTTTATGAACGCGATAACAATTTAACAAAGACACAGCCGAATAAGCGCGAGCAAGCAAGCGAGACGCGAAATGTTCCAGTTGAGTCCCGAGCCACATTTTGGGCTATAACTTCAATTCTTGATGGGCTCAACGCGGGGACTCTATAATCCCCCGCCCAGCGAGACCGAATAAGCGCATACCAAGTAGGAGTAAGGACAGGTATGCGCAAAATGAGGAATGTTGTTTCAACAACGGGGAATAATTCCAAGGACTGGTGAAGGCCGTTCCTCGCGTTCAAACCACGAGATAAAGTTGGCCTATTAATGGGGAACTTTATTCCAACAAACAACATTCCCCATTGAACAATGTGATACAGTTAAAAAATATTTTTAAACAGAAACTTTACAAAAGGCACAAAAATAAAATTCGAAAAAAAATCATAAAATTTCTGTTTAACAACAAAAACATTTTGAATTGATAAATGAATCTTTGATTGAAAAATTCTTTAAAAAATCATCGGAATCTATTCCAAATAATTTGTAAACATCTACATCTTTGACAATTAAATTAATCATTCCATTAGTTAATAATTTGATTCTTGGGTTCAAAATACCCCATTTGCAAAGTTTTCGTTCCAAAATGCTGCGGAAAGCTTAAAATATTTTTTTTTCAAATTTGTACAATTTATTTTAAAAATTAAACTATAGTCGGACCTCGATTCTATGTATACCCGTGAGACAGAAAAATTTTTATACATAGATACCACATAGCAAGGGCGTATCCAGGGGGGGGGGGCTGGGGGGGGGCTAGAGCCCCCCCCCCCCGAAATGGGGGAAAGGGAAAAAAAATTAGGAGAAGGATGGTCGAAAAAGTGAAATTTTTTCGCCTACAACCCTCAAATTTTAAAAAATTTTCGCCTGCGGCGCAAAAAATGGAAGAAATCTGGCTTCATGAGCTCCAAAATCCTCAAAATTTTCGCCTGCGGCGCTATAAAGTGAACTTTTTTGGCCTACGGCCCTCCAAATTCCAAAAAATTTTCGCCTGCGGCGCTGAAAAAGGAAGAAATCTGGCTTCTTGGGCTCCAAATTCCAAAAAATTTTCGCCTGCGGCGCTAAAAAAGTGATTTTTTTTTGGCCTACAGCCTTCTAAAATTCAAGAAATTTTCGCCTGCGGCGCTGAAAAGATAAAAATTTATGTACAAAAAATTTTGCGTTCGGAACGCCAAAGTGAACGCCAAAATTTTTTGCGCACACCCAATGTTAGCCCCCCCCCCCCCCCCCGAAACCGACCCCCTGGATACGCCCTTGCCACATAGGCAGCCCCCCTTTGCCCGTGATCAACTTAATTTAAGAAAAGTATCTTAAACCGAATTTTATGGGTGTACGTGAAATTGAGGGTCGCCTGACTTATAAAATCCAACAAAAATTAAAAAAGAAACCTGAACCGGAAGACATATTGAGAAATTTTTTTGCAAAATTAATTATAGCATTACGAATAGAATCGCGAAAGCCTCCTTGTAATGTTGCTATTGGAACTTTGAAAAAATCGGCATTTTCAAGAATTTCCAATTTTGGGATTGACAAAGAAACTGAAAAAATTTTTTTAAACTAAAAATTTTTTTTACCATTTTCCATTCCAATATTTAATTCAATAATTGTAAAAAACGGAATTTGAGCAATTTGCTGTCCAAAAGGATCACGAGCCAAAAAGAATATTCCAACGCCTGATAATGAAAGTGTTGCCAAATCTATATAAACGAGAGAGAAATTTTTAAATTCAATATCTTCAAAAAAAACCTTCGGTAACATTTAATATTGGTGCTTCCGTCGGTAAAATCTAACAGAAATTTTTTTTAGAAAAAATTCCCCCAAAAATTAAAAAAACCTTCAATTCCAATTGCTCATTTGGATATATTTCACTAGCTTCGGGTATTGTATCCCCCAAACAAATATTGTCTAAATCACAGCTAGTACGCAAAAGAGGACCAAATAAAGGAGAGTTTTGACCAACATAAATGCTCAATAAATTGGCTCTAAAATTTATTTAAAAATAAAATTAATTAGGAAAAATCACTAAGGTCTCAGGAACGGGTAAATTTCGACCGATCGTTAAAAATCTTTAAAATTTGAGATTGGTGCCAAAGCACAGTCTCTACGACGGAGTTTATACTAAGGTTTATGAATGTTGGAACTAGTCAAGTTACTCGGTATGACTCGATATATCTCGCCAAGCTAACATGAACTAGTTCCCTCCCCAAAAGAATTTTTAAAAGAAATTATCTCCTCTCTGAATGAAAAAATCTCCGGTATATTAAAACAGTAAGTTTTTCCCCCTCAAAAACATTTTTAAAAAAATTAAAAAAAATACCTAAAAGCCTTTAAAAGAAGATTATTTGCTGTTTGTTGAGTAAAAACAATTTCTATACTTCCCTCTCTTCTCCATTCAAAATCATTAAAATTCATAGAAATTGAAGTAATATTTTGTAAATTATCATCAAATAAATTATTAATTTCTAAAACAGAATTGTCAACATTTTCAGAAACAAATAAAAGATCATTGTCATTATTAGTTGATGTTTGTAGAGAATTGTTGTTGTTTAATTTATTAATGTTTTGCTAAATGTTAAAAATCAGAATAATAAAAAAACATGCAATGTTTATCCGGAAACATCATTTTATTAAATAATTCTGAAATGTTTCCGGAAATTTTATTTTTAACAACAACAAGTTCTATTAAAATCAATAAACTTTCCAGAAATGTTTTTATTAAATTCTGATTTTTCCGAAAAATGTTTTAATAAAATTCTGATATTTCTGGAAATGTTTTTATTAAATTCTGATTTTTCCGAAAAATGTTTTAATAAAATTCTGATATTTCTGGAAATGTTTTTATTAAATTCTGATTTTTCCGGAAATGTTCTATTACATATATTATATGTATATTCATTATCGTCTATTATTTTTCCGGAAACTATTTATATTTCCGGAAAGAAAATATAAGTACTATTTAAGTTTAATATACCTCATCAGAACCATTTTTAGCTATAAAAACATCACCCATCAGACCAACAGAAAAATAATCGTCGCCAGCAGTTGAATCCAAAAATTCCAGATTAATAAGTACATGTTTGAGCGCATTCTAAAAATTAATGCCTTTTTTATTTTTAAAATAGTTTTTATAAATTTACCAAATCCAAAAAATCCAATATTTTATTTAAATTATAGTCAGAGAAGGTAGTCGTTGTTGGTGTTGCTGTCAAGTTACACCTAAAAATGGCTTGAAAAATAATTTTTTTTAATTAAAAAAATTTTTATAAATTTTTTAAAAATTAAAAAAAAAATTTTTTTTACCCATTTTTAACACATTCTTCAGTTCCATTAAAATTTTCAAAAAGAGTAACCAAAATATCAGACACACTCAAAAATTGAGGCAATTTTGAAAGAGATAGATTGACGCGTTCTCTAATAGTTTTAAAAATTGTATTACATATTGTGGTAGTAATTAAAGCTTTGGCTTTGGATAAAATGTCATCCTTAAAAATTTTTGAAAATTTTTAAAAAATTTTCAAATTTAAATAAACCTTATATTTTAAATTTATTGAATCAGTAAATAAACCAAGATCGGTAATCTTTGTATTTATAATTCCATCAATTAATTCACAGTTGACCATACGTAGAGAAGGTACCTAAAATGAAGGGAAGAGTTTTAGAAATGTAAAAAAATGATTTTAAGCTAAGATTTGAATTGTTCAAAACCAACAGGATGAAATCAGAAATTACTAAAATTTTATAGAAATTCTAATAATTTCAAAAGGGGCATATTCAGGCAATTGTCCCTCCTCTTTCAAAACCCAACAGCTGGTTATGCCCTTGTAATTTCAGATTTTTAGTCCATCCCAGTTCACGTTGCCACACAATGTTAGTTGACATATTTTCGTAACGACTCAGGGAAGAATGGCGAACAGGGTTTTTGGCAAACTCTAGATTTTTTACCCCAAATTTTTTAAAAATAAGGTAATAAACCTCGAAAGCCCCAAAATCCATTTTCGAGGTCGGTTTCTTATTTTATAATCTTTCCGAAAATGTAATAAAATTTGATTGAGTTTTTAACCCCCCCCCCCAATAATTCTAAAAACCCTTAAAATTAATTTAAAAAATAAAAAAACCTTTTTTCCATCCTTCTGTAACCCCAACAATGCTTTAATTGAAAGTTCTTGGGCATCCACATAAAAATTACCAGAAACAGGCATTGGCGTAAATAATAAAAATTGAATATTTCCACTCAATAAACTCTCAATATTTAAATCAAAATTGGCGATGTTTAAAAGCAACAAATTTGGTCCTAACGGCTTCAATGTAAATGTTTCAGGCTTTTGAAAGTTGACAATTTGGAAAGTATGGAGGCGAAAACAGCCTTCAGGGAAGCATTGCTTTTGTGGTGGAATTTGAAGAGATTTTGCTTCTTCGCTAAAAATGTTGTCTGAAAAAGGAGAATATTTACTGAAATTATAGATATGGTTCAGATTATGAACTTTTAGTTAAAAATAACCTCTAGCTCTGGAAGATCAAAAATACCTTATACGAGTCATGGATTTGTAGTTAAGGAGGAACTCAGACCCAGGCGGGAAAAGACCAGAATTTGGCTCTGGGTACAACAAAAACATAGGAAATGGTCCAGACCCAGAGAAGGTCAGATAAGCAGTTATACTATTGTACAGTTAGATTTATCAAGCTAAATTAACCCAGAAAGCGACTAAAGCTAAAGAGATTCGATTAAATCCAAAACCCTAGTCAGAAAACATCCATAAAAATAAACCTACGAAAGAAATGAGCAACATTGTCAAACACTGGAGGATTGAACCGAATCTTTAAAAATAATAAAAATCAAAAATTTCTCAAAAATAAAAAAAACCTTAATTCCAGCCTGTCTAGAAAGAACAAAACCATTTTTAGATCTTTCATCCTCTCCCGTCATATTCCTTTCATTTCCTTCCAGCACCTTCTCCACCACATTCTTTTCGCTTCTTGGTGTCGCAATCTCCGTTCCAAAAGGAATTAAAGGCGGAAAACCAAAAAATGAATTTGAAGCAAACATTTGGTCTAGTGTTGGTAATTGCCAGGAAATTTCTGGTGACGAAAAAATTGAAGTGATTGAAGGTGTTAGAGGCAAAGAAGGAAGTTGAGGTGTTGAAAATGAGGTGTGTCTTTCGATATCTTTGAAGCCTGCCAAGTCAATAGGGGTAATCGAGGGTGTGCTGAATCCGAATATTAGCTTTTGGCCCAGTCCGGGATTCGCAAAATAACAAATTTTAACAAAAACAACAGGGTTATAGCTATTTCCTCAACTAGTGCAAAAGGTTATTTTCGGCGGCAGGGAAGCGAACCAGCATCTTCAATAGACCGGCATCTTCAATTAGACCACGCCGCCTACTGCATAACCTTAGGAATTAACTAGCTATATGCTTTACAATGAGCTAATATTTTTATTCAGTAAACTTGATTACCTAATGGCAGATCTCAAACCTGGCAGACCTCAAAACATATAGAAACACTTCCTGCTATTTTTATGGGCCAATAAACTAGAAAGATTCCCAAAAAAAAACAAATAAAAACCTTCATATCCAAACTTCAAACAAATAGAATAAATTTTCTGTTTAATAAACTATCAAAAAAGTTGAAGTAGACATCCATGCCTTCAAAAATAAGTAAAATCAGCCAAACAAGGGGAAAACAAATTTTAACTGAAAATTTAAAAAATATAAAAATTAAACAAAAATTATTTAAAATTATCTTCTTAAGGAGATTAAAAAGTAAAAAAAATCGTTGAGGAAATTTAAAAAAGAATTGCTCGTCGTTAAAGAAAAAACATGTAGAAAAACACAGTCAATTTCCGCGTCAAAAATTAATGTGCTAATTTTTGTGGATAGATGAAAATTTGTTTTTTTTGTACAATTCCGGGAGGCGAAAATGCAAACTTGCGTGAATTATTGGTTGTAAAAACAAATAAGGATTTAATGGGATTAGAAAAGTGAAATAATCGTCCAAAATTGAAGAGAGTAAAATTGGAGTTTTTGTAGCAGAGATTGAGCTGGGTCTGGACCGAGGCCTGGGGTTTTCTTGTACACAGAGTCCAGGGGGATTTTTGGAGTGAAAAATTCGAGCATACAAATAATAGCTCATTCGAAAGGGCTCGACGAGATGAGTTGAATAACACCAAAACATAATGACCTCCTCGCAGTTATTGCTAGGCGCTTTCGCTCAACACATATAGTAGGAGCTCTACCACTGAGCTACCGTGGCTTCGACTAGAACTTTTTTCTGTTCGAAAAAGTTTTGGTATAAACGCCGACTTTAAAATACTATAAAAGCCTTTTATTTTCGTCATTCTACACCAATCAACATAATTCCTTCCTCACAGCAAGTCTTCAAACATCTCTACAAACAACAGCAAAACATTAAGGCGGCATGCTCTTCTGTTTCGACGACGGATCTGGAACGAAAAAGGCTTCGACAACTCTACGTTCGGCTACCACCATCTTGCCAATGTTCTTTGCTTCGACTCTCGTCGTTTTTGTGCTGCTTGGACAGGTCAACAGTGAGAAGTACAATGGCCCTGTTGGATTCTTCAAGCACACTATGAAGGATGGTCAAGTCACGCTCGCTAATGATTCCAAGGCTGTCGAAGCAGGAGACGTCTACAATCTTAAAAATTACACAAGGCTTAATGGGTCCTGTGATGTGGAGGTCAAGGAAAACGGAAACATGTGAGTTTCTACATTCCTTTTTTGCAATTTTGATACAATTTTCATTCGTTTCAGTGTTCTCTACTACAAAAGGAAAAACGGAAAGAACATAAAGGACGAAGGCTGCACTGTGGACCTGTTCACCAAACATTCAAACATGATAAAGTTCAGGACCGGAGTGAAAAACAAAACTGCAGGCTGCCTAAAAAATTGTTCAGGCCATATTTTTGATGGTGCCAGTGCAAATCTGTTAGTTTTTTATTCTATACGCAATTTGCTTCTATTTTACTTTTTAGCATTCCCTTCGCCTACAGTTTAAAAGGGATTAACATCACGGAAATCAAGAACAGATCGCGTTTTGGAAAAGGGCAGGATTGTGTAGAGAGGTGTGGTGATGGTAATTGCATGGAATGGACTTCTCTTGAGGTTGGCTGGAACAGATGCTTTTATAAGACAAAACGTCAAGTCATTGCTCACACCCATCCAAGTAAGACAAATAAATCTTTTTAATTTTTTCTATCACTTATATTTTAGTTGGTGAGAGCCTGGCTAAGTGGAATCGATCAAAGATGTTTAACAAATTCAATGAATTTGAGCTGACGATAACAGGTCAAGGCGGGTTCTATATGGATGAATCGGAAGGATACAATCCAGATGATGCTGAAGAAAATCAACCTGCCTGCGTTCCCAAAGGAAAGGGCATTTTCAAACCTTCGAATTGGAAAATCATTGGGAGGAATCCAGCTCCAGAACATGGTCATCTGCTTGTCTTCTACATGCTTCCGCAGAACGCTTCTCGAAATCACAGCAAAGGCGATATCACAGACAAATCTCCTGATGGTCCAAACTGTGAAGAACTTTACATTGAATTTGTAAGGAATTTTAAATTTTCCCTTGTAAAATCCAATCAAAATATTTTCTTTTTATTCAGGACAAGCAGAACTACACTCTTTTGTCTGTTGGCGATCCACCAACCACTACCACCACCACAACAACGACTACAACACGGCCAACGACCACCACCACAACCGCTTCAACGACCACCAAGTCAACACCGCCCGCTGTAAAGACGACAGAAAGGACGACGACAACAACGGAAAAACCTATATATCGGAGCAATGACTTTTGGTTTGCTGTTGCACGTGGTGGATTTCCTGCCGGCATAATGCTTTCCTGCTTTTGTTTAATAATGGTTTTCTGCTGTGAAAAGAGGACCACTCGATTCTGCGGCATAACTTGTCTAATGCTTCATGCAATAAACCTCACCATCTTTGCATTAATTGCACTCGGAGTCTTCTTCGTCTACACTAAAGTGAATGATCCAAGTCCAGTCATCGTCCTCATCCTCATTCCAAGTCTTACTTTCTGCTGTATGGTCTCAACATGTTGCATCGTTCACAAGTACTACAAGTATGAAGAAAAGAAGTTAGAAGACCAGGAAAGAAGAAAGAGGCAGAAAGAAAAAGAAGAAGAAAAAGCAGCAAGACTGAAGCACGCGCAATACAAAAAAGAGATGGAAGCTGTCATCGACGACTACCTCGAGGCCACAAAAAATTTTGAAGTAAGAAATATTTTTTATTAAATAAAAATAAAATAAATTTCTTTTTTTCCTTTTAGGACATCAACCCGGAAGTGCTTGAACATGCGAAGAAGGCTCAAAAATTGGGACCGCGGCAAATGCCTCTTCCACCTTACTGTTCAGTTGGAATAAGCACCATTTCGGATCGTCCAAAGGTAAAAACCTGAATTTTTCTAAAAAATTTTTTAATTGACATTTTTAGGTTGATCGGAAGGAGGACACGGCTACAGCGAATTCACTGATGGCAGCCACGGAGACTTCAAAGATCGAGGCCGCGGAACATTCGAAGATGGGCGGGAAATCGGAGGAGGCCAAGGCAAAGGTGGAGGAGAAGTCGAAGGTGGGGGAGAAATCAAAGATGGAGGAGGACAAAGCAAAGATGGAGGCCAAGGCAAAGGTGGAGGAGAAGTCGAAGATGGGGGAGAAGTCGAAAATGGCGACCACTGCGAATTCGATGATGGAGACCAACTCGAAAATGGAGGAGGAGGACAAGTCGAAGAGCAGCCAGCAGGAATGATGAGAGGACAATAAAAGAAGCTATAAGTGTTCCAGAGAAGAAAAAAAGATGTGTGATCGTTGAAGAGAAAATTCAAAATATGTAATAATTGTTGTTGTTTTTCCCCAAACTTTTGTTTCCCTGTAATGTTCAATATATATTGTTTGGTATATTGTAATTGTTTGGTATTGTTGTATAATCGTATGTTATATTATTGTATTATATAATTGTAAATAAATTGTTGTGTTTGTAGAAAAGACGAGAGAAAAATAAAAATCAGAATATTCCAAAAACAGCAAAAACAGAACAGTCGAAAACTTGAAACATCTAAAAACAAATCAGAAATATTGCCCTATACCTATATAATTAGACAAATATTTTGTATTTGTAATTCTATATTTGTATGTATTGTAATTGCAAAATAAATTGTGTTTGTAGGAAAGACTTGAGTAAAACAAACATAAGAGTAATACAAACATCAGAATATTCCATAAACATCAAAATCTAAACTGAAAACATCAAAACAATTAAAAACACTTAAAACAAACATCAGAACTTAAAACAAACATCAGAACTTAAAACAAACATCAGAACTTAAAACAAACATCAGAATTTGAAACAAACATCAGAATTTAAAACAAACATCAGAATTTGAAACAAACATCAGAATTTAAAACAAACATCAGAATATTCCAAAAACATTAAAACATCAAATATTCTTTTTTTCTTATTCTCCTTCATCTCCCTTACTTTTTTTTTCTACGCGATCTGTTTAGTGCAAAAACGAAAATTTAATCAATCAAGAAAGAAATGGAGTAGATTGGAATGTTTTTTTAAAGAAAGAGAAAATAAAGTTGTTTTGGATGTTGCGCAAAAATTTTTTTTCTTTTTTTTTATTTTTATTGTTACAGCTCCCATTTTAAAATCTTCATTTTACTCGATAATTTTTTTGTATTCGACGTGTAAATTTTTGAAACAAAAAATTTTTTTTCTAGTCTTCTAAATCGATGTTTTACTGTTCTAATTCGTCTTCTTTCAATTTTGCTATTTTTAAAGATTCCTTAACTTGAATCCTTACCTCCTGGAATATCAGAAAGAAAGCCCCACGTCTAGCTTTAGTCCAGAAAATTGAAAATATTTGTAATTGTTAATGGAAAAATTAAAATTAAAAAAATTGAATTTTTAATTTATTTTTTCTTCCTATTTTTCAATTCCCTCCTTTTTTTAGTTTAAATTCCTTTTATATTTTTTTCTATTATTTTTTTGTCACCCCATTTCTTTAATTTCTTTTTTATTTTTTATTGTTGGAGTTGTTGCAAAAATAAGGTATAATTTTCTTATTATTTTTCCACGCTTCCACACAAAAAAAATTATTTTGAAAGAAACCTAAAGAAAAACTTTTTTTAGTTTAATGTAATCCAATCCTAAATAAGCCTCCAACAACAACAATATATAAAATAAACTTGCCCATGTCCAATTTTCTTATATTTATTTTTTCTACTCCTTTTAAATACACACACTTGTGTTTGGGGGTGTTTGGGGGGTGTTTCTGGTTATTTTTAAAAAGATATTATTTTTATTTATTTTTAGGCTTCTTATTAAATGATTATTATTTCTTTCTTTTTTATTTTACTCAAAATTATTATTTTTTTGTAAATAAAAATTATTTCTATGATTATTTCTATATAATCGGGACACCTCACTTGTGTAGATTAGAGACCGGACAGACTAGATTTCAATAGAAAATCTCGGCTATCGAGGTTGAGAATTTTTCGAGATCTCTTAGTCCGGTCTCTAGTGTAGTTACCCTCCCCCCCTTATATGTATTTGGATTCCAAACTTTTGGATAGTTTTTTTAAATTTATTTTCATGGGCATCTTTTAATGTCTAGAAAAACAATCATACATAATAATTTTGTTTTACTGTGACCTCTTTTTTTTTATTGGGAGATTTTTGAGGAATGTTATTAGCTCTCTCTATTAATTAATTATTCTAATTAAACCACAAAAAATTTTTATTTGACGTATTTTTTGCGCTTTTTATTTTTTGAGAATTTTTTTGGTATTTTTGTAGTCCATATTAATAAAAAAATTTTTGCGAGGAAAAAAAAGTAATATTTATTTTATGGGACCTTTCCCATTAAAAAATAAATTTTTTTGTATTTTTTAAAGCTTTTCTTAATATCGGCTTCTTTTATTTTTTATTAAATATTTTTATTTTTTTTAACCCATTTATTGCTATGGAAATGCAAATATATATTTTTATATTTTATATTGAAAATTGAATTTGATTTTTTTTTATTTTTTGGGGCCTGATACAAAAAAACTTTAAAAAATTTTTTTGTTAAATATTACTTTAAAATATCATTTTTGGGTTAAAAAAATTTTTTTTTGAATTTTCTAGCCTAAAAATTAAGGTTAATTTTTGCTTTCAATTTTTTTATAAAAAATTTTTTTTATTAGTTTTCCTCTTCATCGTCTATTTTTTAAATTTTCTTTTTCTTTTATTGGAGGCGTGTTAATATTTTTTATTTATTCATTTTTAATTAAAGCACAAATTCAAGTTATTTTTAGGTTTAAAAAAAATTTTTTAGCCAATTATTTTAATTTATTTTAGGCTTTGTTTTAATTTTTTTGTTTATTTTTGGCCTTATTTTTTTACCAACTAAAATTTAAATTTGTATTTATTATTATTTTCTGTGTGTGTGGCCTCGCGCTTCTTCTTTAATTTTAAAAAGCAAGTCCCCAACAACAACAGCTTTATTTAAATCTTTTTTTACATCTTCTTTCCCTCTCTTTTTTAAAAGCCTCAAAAATAATTTATAAAATCTCCGAAAATTAAGAAGAAAAAAATTTTTTCTGACAAACTTTAGAAGCTCCTCTCTATAAATTTTCTTTTCTCCCTAATTTCTCCCCTTTATTAATTGTTTATTTGGGGGTTTGTAGAATAAAAATAAATATTTATTTTTAAAGGGGGAGTCTATGAAAAAAATTTTTTTTCTTCTTCTTTTTTTTCTTCTTTTCTTCTTCTTCAAAAATGTGCTCGCGCAATTTTCCTTCCTTCCCTTCATTTTCCTCCTTCCTCTATTTAAAAGCAACATATCTAGTACGTTTTAATCCCCCCGACATCCTCAACAACAACAACTAAATGAGAGAGGTCTGTCCTTTACTTTTTTTGTTTTTTTTGCACATCATCATCAACTCTATTATTTAAATATACCGTATTTACTCTAATTGAATGACTCCTCTATTTGAATGACCCCCCTAATTGAATGACCCATTTTTGAGGCTATTGAAAAATAAAATGACCCCCTCTATTTGAATGACCCCCCTAATTGAATGACCCTTTTAGCGTAGCGCGAACTTTGCGGACCCGAATTTTGCGGACCCGAAATTTGCGGACCCGAAATTTGCGGAACGAAAGTTGCGGACACGAAGGTTGCGAACACGAAGTTTGCGGACCTGATCTTTGCGGAACCAAGATTTTAGGACCGACACTTGAGTAAAAAGGAAAAATTAAAAATTTTACTTTTCGAGGATTCCGGCAGAGTTTACCATAATCCGTACTGGATTCAAGATTTTTTCTTGATTTTTCAAAATTTTTATCAATTTTTTATCTTAAAATTAATCCAAAATTAAATAATCGAGAAAATTCCTTAAAAAATCATTTATATGGCCATTTCATAAAGTCATGATGCCTGAATTTATCCTAATTAACGCCGCAGGGTCTAGAGATTCTCCGCTTGAGTCTAGAGATTCTTTGGTCAGGTAATTCAAAAGCCTTGTTAAGTGTTCAAAATCTACAGATAACTCTCAAATCAATTAATCGGAGATATCAAGGGATTTGTAGGATTAAAAAGGATATCAGATGAGTTGGACGAATATCGGGGAGTTAAAGGGAAGTCAGAGGATCTCTAGACTTCTCACTTCGTTGTCTTGAAAAGGGTCTGAGAATCCTGGGAAATCCCTGGATCCTGATCCGAAAATTTGGAATATTCGAAAAACAACCAGGATTTTATCAAAACGCAATTTTAAGTTGTCTTATTAGGTATTTTATTAAAAATTTTAATGGAAGAATTTCAATAAATTTACTTAAAAATTTACAATTTTGATAAAATTTAAAATAATTGGTTATTGAAAAATAGAATGACCGCCTCTATTTGAATGACCTCTCTAATTGAATGACAAATTTCTGGGGTATTGAAAAATAGAATGACTGTCATTCAATTAGAATAAATACGGTAAATCCTTTCCCCCTCCTCGTCATCGTCCTCTTCCTCCTCATCGTCCTTTACCCTTTTGTATATGTCCTCTATTTATTTTTACAATTTGTATTTTTGTTGTTAATTTTGTTTTTCTGTTTAAAAATTATAATTAGTTGTTTTGGATAGTAGAATTTTCTGTTTTTTAATTTTTGTCAGATTTTGGGAAATAAAAAATCACGGAATCGAAGAAGAGAATTTTCCGGCTTCGGGTCAATTCTGAATTGACAACTCTAAATATGAGAGAAAATTTCTTTTAAATTAAAATAGAAATTTTTCCAAGTCTATACTCGCACAAAAATTCACTCTTATAATTTTTATTTATAATTTTTTTTTAAATTTTTTACAAAATTTTCTTTATTTAGGTATGTAATTTGTGGGAAATTATGATTTTTTATATTTTTTTTAAATTAATTTTTAAAATTTTTTTAGTTTTTATTAAAAATTAATGGAACGACAACATAATTTAATATTAGGACAAGGAATACAACTTTGTAATTTAAAACAAAAACCAGAAGAAACAAAAGTTGCAGCAGCACTTGAAAATAAAAATAATAGTGAAACAATAAAAATAAAAGGGGAAGAAAATAAAGGGGAAACAACAACAAAAACAACAATAAACATAATAAATATTAAAAATAAAAATTTTATTATTAAAAATGTTGTGGAAGAGAACAAATGTGGAACGGAAATTGAACAACAAAAACATCAAGAAAAACAATTAAATAAAAATAATTTAACAAAAACATCATCAAAAACAACAATAAAAACATCAATAAAAACATCAGAAACACAAAAACAACAAAATCAATCAGAAAACAAAGAAGAGGAAAACAACAACAAACAATTAATTAATGAAAAACATCAACAAGAAAAACATGAAGAAAAATATCAACAAAAACATGAAGAAAAACATCCACAAAAATATCAGGAAAAACATCAACAAAAACATCAACAAGAAAAACATGAAGAAAAACATCAACAAGAAAAACATGAAGAAAAACATCAAGAACAACAACAACTAAATAAAATTAGCAAAACAACAACAAAAACATTAAAAACAACAAGAGTACAACAACGAGAAACACAACAAAAACAAGAAAACAAAGATAAAAACAAAAACAACGAACAAATAGATAAACAAAAACACCAAGAAAAACAACAAAAATTGCATCGACGTTTTTCTCTTGTAGAAGCATTAAATAATGGGATTATTGATATGCCTGTATTAATGGTGTGGTTTAAAATTTTATTTTTTTAATTAATTTCTTTTGCTATTTTTTACTTCAAATAAAAAATAGACAGAATGTGAAAGGAAATAGCTTGAATTTATATAAAATGAGGGAAAATTTTGTTTAATTTTTAAAAGATTCCTCAAGCTCTCCTTTTCTTTTCTATTTATTAAAAAGGTGAAGGGATATTTAAAATAAGGGAAACAGGAACACTATTTTTTTACAAAAAAAATTTTTTTACAATTTTTTCTAAGAAGTTTTTTTTCTTTTTTTTATTTAAGCTTTCTGAGAACCATCCTTACTTCATTTTTTCTAATTTTTCATTAAAAATTTTTGATAAGATTTTCTGCTTGATTTAAAACTACATATATTCTTCTTCTTTTAGCGACAAAAAATTTTTTTTAAATTAATCTGCTAAATAATAGAGAATTTACTTTGTACGTTAAAATAACATTTTTATTACAATAATAGTACATACACATTTTTTAAACAAACAAAAAATTATTTTGGACTTTTTGTGGTTATTAAATTATATATTTTTTTCATATATCGATATCTTCAGTATCAGGGATTATTTTTAACAGAGATCTCCGACTATATTCTTCGTCTTTTTTTTCTGGTCAAAATTTTGATTTTTAATTTTTCCTAGCTAGAAATCCTTCTCTCTCTAACTTTTATTTTAAATTACTCCGAAATTTCTTTTTATATTTTCTCCTAATTTCAAACACCTACACCTCTCTCTCAAATTGAGTGCTTTCTTTATTTTTTTTTTAGTTGCCGTGTCCACCCTCCTTTTTATTTTTTCCTCCCTCTCAATTCCCTCAATTTTCAATGCCTAAAAAGCCACCACTCGTTTTAAAATTTTTTTTTATTTTTGTTTTCCTTTTTATTAATTTATTTTTAATTTCCTTTTTTTTTACCCACCTTCCCTTTTTCTTCAATTTATTTATTAAAAATCCAAGTTTCTTGAAGAAAAAAGATAGTAGAAGAGAATTTTGGGGTGGTGGGATATTTTGTCACCCACCTTCTTTTTTTCTTTAATTTTCATCAATCTATTTATTTATTAAATATCTCCAAGGTTTTGTGGAGAAGAAAATATGGAAGAAGGGAGGGTGGGATATTTTGTCTCTTCTACCTTTGGGGTGGTTTGTTTGCCATCTGCTTCATTTTCCTAAACAATTTTTGGCAGTTGTTGCTTTTTTTGACGATTTTCTATTTAAAAATTAAGGAATTTTGTGTAAGAGAGCCTGAAAACGTTTTATTTTTTGTGTTTATTTTTAGGGGAATTTCTCGAAATTTTATTTTGTGCCCAAAAATAATTTTTATTTGCTGAGGTTTAAGTAATTTCAAATATTTTATTATTATTTTTTCTTAAATTTTCACTGAATTTTTTAATTGGAAAAATTTTTTTTCTAGTTATTTGTTGGAGAGGGCACCCTTTAAGCAATAATGTTCGAGGTTTTTTTTATAAAACTTGGCCTGGGTTCTGGTTTTGATTTTTTGACCTAGGCCGGGTCCTGGGCCTGTAGTCCATGAAAACATAGGCCCAGGAAAACCCCCCAGGAACGTCAAAAAATGCTTAGGCCTAAAACCTAGGCTTTAGTCCAGATCCAGCTCGATCTCTACTAAGCACACATTCCTCTTATTTTCTTCCCCCTTTTTTAACTTGATCATTTTTTTGCTTCTTTTTTTTCTACTTCAATTTTGTTCTTCTACTTTTACCTTCATTTTTTAATAAATTCTTTTTTTTTTATTTTTTATTTTTATTATACTTGTGTACTTTTTCTCTTCATTGAATTTTTTTTCTTCTCTCATTATTTTATCTTTTTATTAAATTTTTTAAGAGTAGCATAAGTGGATATATATATAGTGGGGATATCTCAAATAAAGAAAAGATATACCTATTTTTATTATAATTCAATCAACTTTTTATTTTTTTTTCTCTCTCATTTCATCTTCAGGAAAAAATAACAACAACAAATTTTCTCCAAAAAAATTTTTTTGCTATTTTAATAAAATAAAATTACTAGTTTTTTTTTTTAATTTTTACCTCTTATTTACCTTTATTTTTTACGAAAAAAAAATTTTTTTTTAAATATGTAGTATATCAGAAAACCACAAAAATTATTTTGTTGGAGATTCATAAAAAAATTTTTTTGGAGAAATTTAAAAAAAATTAAAGGGTTATCCATATCTCTCTCAATTTTCCTCTTTTTAGATATCCAGTCTTTTTTTTTTTTTGCCTTTTTTTTAATATTTTTTTTCCAGTATTTTTGAAATTATTTTTTCTAATTTTAAAAAATAATAAATTTTTTTATATTAAAATTTTCAATTATTTTTTCCCTAAAATTTTTTCCCTAAACTTTTATTCCCTAAAATTTATTTTACAAAAAAAATGTTATTAACAACAACAACAACAAACATAATTGACAATAACAATAATAAACTTATTGAAGAGCCCTTTCAAACTTTAATAGGACAAAAATTAAATAATTCGACTGTTGTACATATTTTACCTATTTTAAATAAAACAACCAGGGAAGCAACAAATGTTGTTAATTTAAAGGAAGAAAAATCAGAAGAAAATAAAGGGAAGAAGCGTCTGTCTCTGAATTGTTCTGATTTTTTATTAAATCAATTGGATGATTCGTTAAATGCTTTAGAAATAGTTAAGGTAAATTTAAAGGGAGGGGAAGAGTATATTTGGAGTGACTGATTTTTGGTAGGAAAGGGGGAAAATTAAAAAAGGGGGATTTTTGCAAAAATTAAAGTTTATTTTTAATTTTTCTATTATCAATCATAATCAATCAAAAAAATTAACTTGTCTTTATTTTTACAATTTTTCTTGTAGTATTAATTTTTACTGAAAATTCTAATAAATACTTAGGCTGGGTCAAAAAAGTTTCCATTTTTCTCGCATTTTTTCAAAAATAAATTTTCCAATAAAAAACTATTTTTATTTTTATATGATTTTAAAAAATATTTTTAAAAATATTTTTTAGCATATGTTTGCTTTTACATATTTTTTTTTGATTTCTCATTTTTTAATTTTTTTACTAATTTTTTTTTAATTTTTGTTTAAATTGACCCAAGAGTATTTTTCTCTCATTATTTTCTTATTATAATTAAATATGTAATAACTGATCTTTTCAAAAATAAAAGGTAAGGAGTGGGACTAGTATTAAGTACCTAAATCGAGAATATACAAATAAAATAAAGGTGTCAGGTTAAAAATTGAATAAAAAAAATATATTTTTTTAATTGTATTTTTGTATTCCTTTGTGTACATGTGTGTTTACTTAGCCCCCTTTTTCGGATCATTCTTTTTTTGTTGTTTTGGTGTCCTTTGCTCTTTTATAAAATAAATTTTTTTCATGGCCACAAAAGCCTTTTTATTGTCTAAAAAGAAAATTTGTAAAAAAGAATTGAGGTTAACCATTTTTATGTATTTTTTTTGTACTTCAGATTGGACTGAATAAGAAGTATTTTGACCATTTTATTGAATTGATTTTGAGACTAAATTTTTAATATAATTTTTAAAAATTCTTTCTGGTTTGATTTTTACCGTTTACTGTGTGAACTTTCTCTCTTAATTTTTTAAAATTTTCCTTGGGCTCAAAATTTTTCATTGATTAAAGAAGGAAAGCGTCCTGAGAGGAGAAGCAGTCGTTATCGAGAAGCGTCGCTACCACTCTTTTTAATCTCCAAAAAAAATTTTTTTTTCTAAAAAATATTTAAAATTCCTTAAATTTCCCTTTTTTAACCTTATTTAAAAATAATAAAAAAAAAATATTTTTTTATTCATTCATCCAAAAAATTGTCCTTTTTTCGACTTTTCTCTCTACATTTTTTTTATTTTTCTTCCTCCCAGTTTGTATTATTTTAAATTTTTATTTGCATTTTTAACGTTTTTTTACATTTCTATTTTCATTTTTATTAAATAGCAACAGAGAGAAAATATTAGAAAAATTGTTGATGGTGATTTTGTATTGACTGTGTCGATCGGGCTTTTATTATACATATTATTTTTAATATATTATTTATGAAAATGAGGGCATGCTTTTTTTGTAAAAATATTTTTTTTCTAATATTTTTATTTAAATATTATTTAATTTTTGTGTTTAGAAAATATGATTTTTAAAAAATTTTTTTAAGATTTTTAAATATTTTTTAAAATTTTTTTAAGATTTTTTTAAATTTTTTCTTTAAATTTAAGTTTAAAATAATTTCCCTCAGATTTAAAAATTATTCCGGAAAGTTCCGGAAAGTTATTTTTTCCGGAAACTAAAAATTCTGATTTTTAAATATTTTTTTTTAAATTAATTTTTTTTCAGTACTCCAACTACTTTTTGACTAATCAACAACATAATTTTAAAAAATCACATTCACCTTCCCCATCACCCCCACCTCTTTGGAACGAAATGTTTCTTCCATCTGTTTCACCTTGTAATAATACCAACACAAATTTAAATTATTATCAACATTCTCCTTCAACAAATAATATTCGAGATATTAATGCTACTAATTCACAAACAACAAATAATTGTTTATTAAAACCTGGAAAATTTCCTGTTCAAAAAGTAAGGGAAAAAAATATTTATTTTGGAAATAAATGAAACAAAATTTCTTTGAAAAAAATTTTTGATTTTTTTTTTTAATTTGAAAAATTTTTTCGAAGAAATTTTTTTCAAAAAATTTCTTCAAAAAATTTTTTTTATAAATTCAAGACGAAAAAAATTTTCAAAAAATTTCTTCAACTTTTTTAAAAAATTTTGTAAAATTTTTAATTTTGAAGGAAGATATTGTTGCTGCTTCTGCTTCTTCATTTTCCTCTTCTCTTGGTATGGATACTCTTCGACAGAAAAAACGTTCACGATCACAACCTGGAATTTCTCTTATTTCAACAATAAACAATCAAAAATCTGAAAATTTAATTCAACAAGATGTTGATTTTATCGAAACAGATTGTTGTTGTTTAGCAGAAACTAGCCAAACTAATGCTACCTTGCTTTGGTCTGCTTCAACAACAACTGAAGCAAAAGGAGAAAGAAATTCAATAATTACAATATCTCCACAAAATAAAATAAATATAAATGGATTAAGTAAAAGTGTTGTTATTATTGATAGAAGAAAAGGAGGAGGAAATGATAGAAGAAATAAAGATGATGAAGAAGAAGATAATGGAAATGGGGGAAGTTGTTGTTCACAAGATAGCGGTGTAAGAAGCAGGTTAGGGAAAGAAAGAAATAATAAAAACCAGAATTTTCCGGAATTAATAAAAAGAAATCAGAATTTGTAATTTTCCGGAATAATAAAAATCAGAATTTACAATTTTTCGGAAAAATAAATAAATATCAGAATTTGTAATCTTCCGGAGAAATAAATAAAATCAGAATTTGTAATTTTAAATAAAAACCAGAATTTGTACTTTTCCGGAAAAAATAAATATAAATCAGAATTTGTAATTTACAGAAAAATAATTACAAACCAGAATTTACAATTTTCCGGAAAAGTAAATAAAAACCAGAATTTGTACTTTTCCGGAACGAATATAAATCAAAATTTACAATTTTCCGGAATAATAAAATCAGAATTTGTAATTTTCCTTAATGAATAAAAGTCAGAATTTTCAATTTTTATATAACAAAATTACAAATCAGAATTTTTAGAAACAGCAATTAAAACCCCCACTTTTTTAAATAGCACTCATTCTACTGGCAGTCTAACAACAGCTAGTAGCAATGGTGGTGGATGTATTATTGAAGAAATTGATTCAGGAATAGCTAATTTAAATTGTAATTCTGAAGATAAACAAATATTAAATCAAAAACAACAATGTTTTTGTTCAAATATAGCAACAACATCAAAAGTTTTACCTCCTTTTCTTCATTTAATTTCTTGTAATAGCAAAGAGAATGGTTGTAATGGTGGAGGTGGTGTTTTGTTTACTGCAGAAGCTGTTTTTGAGAATGTGGTAAATAAATAATTATTTAAGAAAATCAGAATTTAAATTTGCAATTTTCCGGAAAAAATTTAAAATTACAAATCCTGAATATTTAAACCAGAATTTTCCGGAATAATTATTACAATGCGCAAAACCTACTAAACCAGAATTTTAATATTCGTTATCAAAAAAGAAAATCAGAATTTAAATAATCTTCCGGAATTAATATTACTTTTCCGGAAAGTTTAATTCAGAAGTTTTACAATTTATTAATCAGAATTTGTATTTTTCCGGAAGGAATAATTACAATCCGGAAAATTATATATAAATCAGAATCGGAATTTGTAATTTTTTCCGGAAGGAATATTTTACATTCCGGAAAATCTAAACCAGAATTTTTCTAATTTATTAGACTAACCGGAATCAGAATTTGTAATTTTTTGGATCAGAATTTTTTATTCTTTTTAAACAAAAAAATCAGAATTTGTAATTTTAAATGAATATTACAATCCGGAAAACTTTTTAAATAAACCAGAATTTTGCTAATTTTTTTAAACAAAAAATCAGAATTTACAATTATTTTAAAAAATATTCTGATTCTTTTAAAAACAATTCTTTTTTAATAAGGCAATGCTTCGGGATGAATTACCATTCTCTCCTGGAGACGAAGTTGCAGTTCTTGATTGTCCTTCTGATGAGTTGTGGTATGGAATTTGTGGGCCTAGAAGTGGGTATTTTCCTGCTGCATATATTCGAGTAATTTTTATTGAAAAAAAAATTTTTTTCAAATTTTTTTAGCCCAAAAATCGTGATTTATGTTGCCTTTTTTCGTCTGATTGTGGAAGTGATAGTAATAATTATTTAATAAATAATTCTTCAACATCTTGTGAATTTCCGTCTAATGAGATGCGTAAGTTGAGGAAAAGAATAATTCAAGAATTGGTGAATACTGAAAGAGAATATGTTAAATTACTTGAACATCTTGTGATGGTAAGGAATAATTTTTTTTAATAAAATTTAAAATAAATTTTAAAATAAAAATAAAATTTTAAAAAATTCAAAAAAAATTTTTTTTTGAAAAAAATTTTTTTTAATTTATTTTGGGGTTCAATTCAGGTAATTTTCTAAAAAAATTTTTAAGGAATATTGTTGGGCTAAAAAATTTTAAAAAATTATTATTTTGGGACCATTCATATACTAAGGTTGGCCTATCCGGAAAAAGGCGCAGGATATCCGGAAATTTCCGGTTCGGATATTTGATTAGGATATCCTAAGGTTTTCAGCTATCTGCCAACCTTATTGTATACTACTAAAATTTTATTTAAAAATACTAATACTTTATGCTTCCAAAAAAAAAAATTTTTTTTTTGAGAATCCTCTAAGAAAAAAAATTAGAAAATAAGCTAACTTGTGGATGAAGGCATAACCGACACAGATTTATTATAATTTTTGATTAAAAAAATTTTTTTTTAATATTTAAGGGCTTCCTAGAGCAATGCCGTCGTCGCCATGAATTATTCCCCGAAGAAAAAATTTTACGAATTTTTGGAAATTTGGAATTAATTTATTCCTTACACACAAATATATTTAAAGAATTATTAAATGTATTGGATGATGAAAAGCCTGAATTGACTTGTTTGGCTAATGTTTTTCTTAAAAATGTGAGGGGAGGAAATTAGATTTTTTTAATTAAAAAAAATTTTTTTGTAGAGTCAACAATTTGGAATTTATACAGATTATTGCAATAATCGAACACTTTCGTGTACTGAACTTGCACAGCTTGAACAACAATCACAATATTTTCATTTTTTTGAGGTGTTCTTTTTAATTGGAAAAAAAATATTTTGGGGGAATTAACAAAATTCATGAGGGGATTTTTTGGTAAATACAAGTGTCGCCTAAGTACATAGCAGGAATGGGAATGGTTGAGAAAAAAGTCGGGTCTGACTTTTCGGATCGGATTTTCAATATTTTCCTCGGATCGGGTTTCGGGTCGAAAAAAAGACCGGGTATCGTGTTTCGGGTCGGGTAACCCGTCCCATCCCGGGTACATACATATACGATACACTCTATACTGAATACTACTAATGTTGGATGCGTTTTATAAAATTGGTTAAACAATGGTTATGTGGGAGCTTGTTAGGCAACACTCTATTTAAAGATTTTAACATACCGAGGTATTATTGTTAGACTGGGGTCGGGTTTTGAGGGCTATGAGGTGATGTATGTATGTGCCAACTTTTTAGCCTTTTACTGATTCCCCCTCCATTTAAGAGAGGTTTTATAAATTTAGTGGGATTTTGGGTAGAGAAGCTTCCCAAGCGATACTCTCTATCTAAGAGACGTTTCATTATAAGATTCAAAAAAATTTTTTCAGTCTCAAAAAGAGCCCTCTTTAGTGAGGTCCTATTAAAAAAAATTTTTTTTATTTTTTGAAAATCTTCTTTAAAAAGGCTTGTCGTCTTTTACGTGCCTTGCCAAAACTTTCATTAGACGCATTTTTATTAACACCAGTCCAACGTATTTGTCGTTATCCACTCCAACTTTTGGAACTTTTAAAAGCTACCCCTCCAAACCATCCGGATAGATTGGCATTAGAATTAGCTCAAAAAACAATGAAATTAATTGCCTCAAAAGTTAATGATGGAAAAAGAAGAGTTGATGCTATACAAAAAATTTGGTTATGGCAAAATAGTGTACATGGATTTAGAGTAGAAAATTTTTTTTTAAATTTTAAATTAAAAAAATGATAAGAATGTCAAAGATCGGGTGTCGGTTCATGCAAAAATCTTCGGACATCCAGAATTTAAAAATCCTCGGTTCTAAGGGTCCGTCACCCTAGCCATTGACTTTCCCCATTCAATTGGTGTTATTCTGCATCCTTTCCCTACTTCAAATAACCTGCCTTACCCCCAACTCCTACTGCTCGTGCTAGAAGACCTCCCCATATTTAACTTGAACCAAAATATTTACATTAATAAATTAATAATGGACTTGTCGAGAGCGGTAGGTTCCCCCGAAACCTTTTAAAAATATTTTACGGAATTAATTTTTGTTTTTGATGAGCGACAGAAAATGAAAGAAATTTTGTAGAAGAAAATAAAAATGACAATTCTTTTTTTTTCCAAAAATTTATTTTTCAAAAAATATTTTATTTTTCAAAGAAAAATTTTTTTTCAGGGCCCAAACTTAATAGAAAGTAATCATCGTCTTTTAATTAATGGGGAATTACAATGCCGTGCTCTATGGAATGGACAATTACAATGGTCAAAAAATGGATTAATAATTTATTTATTTGATCAAACAATTGTTTTGTGTAAAAGGGATGTTTTGAGAAGAAATAATTTAATTTTTAAAGAAAGAATGGGTATGGGTGGAACTACTTTGTATGATTTACATGATGGAAAAGGTGTGCTTTTTTGTGATTTAAAAAAATTTTTTTTTGGGAGTAATATGTATGTACTAGGGGCGATGGCCTGGATAGGATCCTAGGTTTCTACCGGATTTTTTCCAGAGCCCGGGCTCTGAACCTGGGGTTTTATTCTCTCGATCTTTGGATGTTTCCTGGACAGAGTTAATCCTTCAAAAATCCGGCCGGGTCCTGTCTAGCTTTTACTTACAAATCCGGATCCAGAAAATCGCGATTTTGCCGGTCACTAAGTATCAGGGATGGGCCGGGTTACCCCATACCCGGCCCGACTTTTTTCTCAACTAGGCCCATCCCTGCTAGGTATTATTACAATGGGGAATCTCACTTCCTCTATTTCGACTTCCCATTCTCACATGTTACCCCACGTACTCCCTTTTTACCTTAGCTTTTTTTCAGTCCGGGGCACTAACAAACGACATCCTATTAAAGAATATTTTTTTTGAAGAAAATTTAGGATTTTATGAGGAAAATTTTTTTTTAATTAGGGTGTTGAGTTGAAACTAAATTTTCTTTTTCCTAAAAAAATTTTTTTCCTCTTTCTTTTAAAGATCCCTTAACTTGTACAACACTAAAAAATGCTTTTAAATTGTCTGGGCCAGCACGAGAATATATTTTTTGTTGCCAAGATGCTGCAACCAAAAGTTTATGGTTAGAAGCTATACGTAATAGACCTAGACCACAACCACCTAGTCAAGCAGAAAGGCGTTTAGCTATGTTAATTTAGTTGAGAGAAATTTAAAAAAAATTTTTCTTGGAGAAGAAAAAAAATTATTTTTTTAAATAATTTAAATTTTGAATTAAAATAGAGAAGAAGAAGGATAAACAACAAACTTAAAAATTAATTTTTTTTAACTGCCATTATTTTTTTTAAATTTATTTTTTTCTAATTTTATTTATTTTTGTAAAAACCTCATTTTTTAGATACCTATTCCCAAAATTAAATTAATTAACAAAAAAAAATTTTTTGTTAACTTAAATTTGGTTGGTTATTGGGAGAAGAGGTGTATCGGAACAGTCGGAGGTGGGTCGGAAATCAGAATTCTGACCCACCTCTGATAGGGAGGAAAAAGGAGGGAGAGGGGAGCTTTTTATTAAATACACACACACACACACACAACTCGAAAGGTGAAAAAAAATTTTTTTAAGAAATTTAGGTAGGAAATTTTAGGATAGGAAATTCTACTCGAATACTTGAACTAAAAAGGGACAGAAATCTCCAAAAAGGGAAACGTGTATCTAAAAATTAAGGTTCACTTTATATTTTAAAAAATCTTCAATAAAAAATATTCCTCTCAATTTTTTCTTGTGCCTTTCACACATTTTAATTTTAATTTTAAATTTTCTTTCATATAAAAAATATTTTTTAAAAAATAATGTAAATTTTCACGTTAATTTTATTTTTTTTTAAATTAATTTAAAATTTTTCCCCCTTAAAAAAATTTTTTTTTCGACAAATTAAAAAGTGGACATTCAAAAATCTTTTTTAAAAACCAGCACAGTTTGTCCATTCCCTTCCCCTTATTCTCCACTTTTAATAAATTTATATATTGATTATATTGGGGTTGAGCAGCGACCGACAACACAACACTAAGTACCACCAACCATCAACGCTATTTCCCTTCAAAACCTTATTCCAATTGCCGCGCTCTAGTTTCTAATTTTTTTATTTTTTATTTATTAGGGCAGCCCCCAATGTCGATTTTATTGAATAGCTTTTAAAGTATTTTTGTGTTGAATTGGGGGGTGTTGCTGCTGCATATGTTGGTGATGTTCATTCAAGTGTGGGGGGTCTGTTGAGAGAGTTGTGTTGGTTCATATCGGCATACACAACTATTTATTTATTTTTATGTGTATTTCTATTTTTTTAATTAACCACACACAACATTATACGACTTATACACACAATTTTTATTATTTTTAACTAAAAAAATTTTTTTGCGCGAGATTTTTGTCGATTTTAGTAGAAAAATATATCCCCCTATTTTTTAAAAATAAATTAATTTTAAAAAATTAATTTAAAAAAAACCCGCTTTTAAAATTTAAATTTTAAAAAAGTTTGTCTAGTAAAATATAAATGTGTGTGTATTGATCAACATAATATGTAGAGAAACATCTGTTTTGTTTACAAAAAATATAAAACAAAGTTTTGTTCTGTTTACATAAAAACATATGTATCGTTAAATAAACATGTTTGAAAAACATGTTTGTATTAAATACAATTTGTAAAAATCAGAATTTGTAATTGTAAAATTAATAAATCAGAATTTACAATTCCCTGAATTAAAATTAAAAATCAGAATTTTACAATTTCTGAAATAATTAAAAATCAGAATTTGTAAAACTTAAATCAAGAGCATTTTTCAAATCAGAAAATAAACTTGAAACATGCTTAATTTTAGAAAAATAAACTTGAAGCAGGCGGATTTTCCAAGTTTTATTTTTTAAAGTTTGTTTTAATATAAGCGTTGTCCGCAAGTTTTATCCGCAAGTTTTTTAATTAAATTTTTTTATTTTTTACAGAAAGTAGAATATTATCAAATTAATTATTTATTTATTTATTTTAAAAATGCTTCGCCGACTTTTATCCAGTCCCTTGTCTATGAATGGAAAGGTGGATGAAGATTTGTATGGTGCTGGGGATGAACCAAAGGAATATGTATGGGGGAATTTTTTAATTTTTTTTTAATTCTAAAAAATTTTTTTTCAAAGTTTCTTTTATCAAAAATGCAGCCTTTGCCTCCTGAAGAATTTGATCAAAACGATTTACAAAATTATTATCAACAACAACCAAATTTTGGGAATAATCAACAGCAACATCAACCAGGTTTTTCAACTGTGGCAATAGAAAATGATGTTTATTGGCCAAAGTAAGTGAGAAAAGTTTTTTTATAATTTCTAAAAGAAGAATAAATACTTGGAGAAAATTTGCAAAAATTTAAAAATTTGTACTTTTGGTTAAGTGGTTTAATTTTATTTTTTTGATGTTAAAAGTTCGATTCCTACAGGAGCTACCATTTTTATTTTTGCAAAATTGGAAAGTATATTTCGGAAAATTGCTTTTTTTGTGTAGCTATTTTTAAGTTATAGTCCGCAAAAAAATTTTTTGTCCGCAAACTTTGTCCGCAAAAAAATTTTTTTTCCGCAAAAATTTTTTAGTTAAAAAATTTTCTTTCTAATTAAATTTCTTTTTATAAAAAAGTTTTATTCCTCTTGACCAATGCAATAATGGAAATGCTTCTAATATTATTACAATTAATTCAACAAGTTTACCTCCACCAACACATCCTCCTCAACCTTTATTTTATTCTACACCTTTTCATATTCCTTCAACAAAAAATATTTTGGAAGAAAAAAATTTTCAGAATGACGATAATTGTTATAAAAATAATTTTGTTTATGAATCTACTCAAGGTTCTTTTTAATTAATAAAATTTATTTTTTTGTTTTTGTGGACAAATCCGCTAAAGATTCTTTCTGACAATTTCTTGGACATAAATTTTTAAAAGAATAGAAACGTCTTTAAAATATGTTTTGGAGTTAATGGAAAATGAAAAAAATATTTTTGGGTAGAATTTTATTTAAATTAAAAGTTCTTGAAAATAAAAATGACCGTAATATTGGAAATGTCCGCAAAAAAGATTTTTTGTCCGCAAAAACTTTAAAAAATTTCCAAAAATTACCATTACACTTTTAGACGGTCTGCAATTTAACCCAGACTCAGAAGCTATAAGAAAAATGTCTAAAAGATCTTATTATGGTGATGGAATAGAGCGAAATGGAGAGGTTTGAAATTTTTGCTGTTTCTAATTTACCTCATTTTTGATGTTTTATTCATTCCTCCTCAATTAAAAAAATTAAATTAGTTGGAAAATTATTTAAAAAATTTTTGGAAATTTAATTTTATGGTTTTTTCGCTTTAAAAATTATTTTAACCCCCAAGCGGATTCGAACCCACACCCATTTGCCCCTAAAGTCGAAAACACTAACCACTTGACCATCATTTTTGCAAGTGAAAAATTAATTTATTTTTGCTTCCCTTAAATTTTTAATCTTTCAAAAATTGATAAAATTTAAAAATATTTAAGAATTATAAAATTTAATTTTCAGAGTCCATTACTTGATTGTGACAGTAATGACGTTTTTTATTGTCATTATTGTAAGTTTATTTTTTAATTTTTTAAATTTTCTAAAAAAATTTTTTCAAGGCAGTCGCTCTTTCCCACGCTCTCGTATAAGTCCAACACGTCATGTAGCACAATGTAGACGTTTAAATACAAATGAAGATGGTGGTGGGGGGTCATCTTCTTCCTGTAGCGGTGCTTTGATGGAAAATTTTGGTTTATTTTAGTTTTATTTTTAAATTTTTTAAATGCACTGGGGCTCATTTAGAATTTTTTCAAAAAAATTTTTTTGTTCAAAAAATCATTTAGAACCTTTTTAAATTCATCTTTGCATTTTTTTGCACTTAAAAATTAATTTGCCTCCAAACGGGTTCGAACCCATAACCATATTTCCCTAAAGTCGAGAACACTAACCACTTGACTATCTTTTCTAAAATGTGAAAAAATTTTTGTTGGGAATATTTCTGAATTTGACCTATTTGTTTACCTGTATTTATGTTAGATTCCCTGGATTATGCTTCCCATTTTATGTAATTGTCCGCAAAAATCAATTTTGCGGACGTTTTTCTAAAAATCCGCAAAAGTTATTTTTTGCGGATTTATGGAAAAAGACTCAAAATGGTCAATTTTCAAAAATCTTAGTTTAAAATTAAAAAATAATTTTTGTTTAAAGGTTCAAATACTCAACAACGACAAAACACCCCAACTACAACAATCGACTTTTCTTCCTTAATTAATGCCAATTCTTGTTCTTCAACCTCTCCAGCACCTGGAGGAATTGGTAGTGTAGATCCTACTGATCCTTATCAATGTAGTTGGTGTCAATTTAATACTTTATACAAAGGAAATATGAAAAGACATTTAATGTGTTGCCATCAAGGTTTCTTTCGAAAATTTCTGAAAAAAATTTTTTGTCCGCAAAATTTGTCCGCAAAAATTATTAAATTTATTTTATTTGTTTTATGGTTAGAAATTGTTTGTCCGAACTAAAATTTATGAAAAATATAAGAAAATGAGACTTGTATCTCAGTTTTAATAGAATTTGGATTTATTACGGACATAATTTGCGGACATGCTTTTTTGTCCGCAAATTTGTTAACTTCTATTTTTTAAATTTTTTATCTTTAGAAATAAATAATCTAACTAAAAATAAGTCAAAAATGAGGAAAATAAAGCATTTTTATTTCAATTTAAAATTATGGCATTTTATAAAATTTTGAATTTTTGCGGACAAAATTTGCGGATTTTCTAAAAAAATCGATAAAAAATTTTTTTCTTTATTTTTCAAGTTTCTCTCGAATCACTAACTAATTTAAACTTCAATATTGAACGTTTACGTAGACTTTCAACTACGCGTCCTTCATTAGATGAATTGCCAATATTGCCACGTAGAGATGGGAAAGAGGCAAACAACGTTACTGTTTTTAATAATAACAACAACAGCAGCAGTAGCAATATTTTAAATAATATTATTATTGTTAAAGAAGAAATGGGTAATCTTCCTCCTCAAAATAATTTAAATTTTGACGGGAAAAATAAAAATAATTTTGCTGTTGAAGAGAAGAAAAGAAAGCCTTCCTCAAATAAAAGAAAAATGACGACAACTTCGGAAAGACGTCATAATAAACTTTTGATACTTGAAAAACAACAAGGAACACCAGCAACAACCTCTTCTACCAACAATAAGGATGACTATTCATATACTTCAAATAGTACAATCAAATTTGCTCCATATATTTAAATTAATTTTGGAGGCTAATCTTTTTTTGGTGGTAATGAATGGTTTTTCTTAATATTTTTTAACTTTTTGTATCGGTTGACAACTTTAAAAGTTTTTTGGAAAATTTTTTGGGACGTTTTGAAAGTTTTTTGAGACTATTTTGAAAATTTTTTTAAAATAATGACCGTTTTGGGAATTTTTTGGGATTGACCATTTTGCAACCTTTTTTTTAAAAACATTTAGTCAACTGAAATTTCTTGAGTTTTTTTGGTACTTTTCCGTTATCTCCCCCCATTTTCCTTTCCTTCTTTTTCCTTTCAAAATGGTCAAAGTCAAAAAAGTTTTAAGTAATTTAAGGAGTCAGTAAATACGAGGAAGGAGTTGATATTACATTTTGTTTTTTAAATTTGTTTATAAACCAATGAATATTTTTAACCCTCAGCAAATTAAAGAAGCTGCAATTCAATTAGATAGAACTGCCGAAAAGCTAATTGTCGTTCGGAAGTCTATTTTTAGACGGAAGTCGGTTAGAAGGACGTCATATTCCCTTTGCAATAATTGTCTTTCGCTTCATCTACTCATGGTGTTTTAAAAGGATTTGTAAGAAAATAAAGAAATTTTGCCTCCAAAATGATTTTATTATTTTGATAAATTTTATTTCCTTTTATTCTTCTTGCCTGACCATTATTTGTCTTTGACCATTTTTAAAAAGAAAAAAGGAATGGAGTAGAAAAGGAGAAGGAAAGGATGGGGGGAGATAACGGAAAAGTACCGTTTTTTTTCTTACTTAAACGATATTTATTTGATAATCTTCTCAATTATATTTATACTTATATTTTCATATCTTTTACAAAACTAAATAATTAATTTAATTCCCAGCTTTTTTTCCTCTGATTGAAGGAAAAAAATAATTTTTTTGGTTATACCAGGGCTTCGATATCCTCAAATCCTCGAAATTTTGCCCGCGGCGAAAAAAGTGGATTTTTTGGCGCTGAAAAGCTTTTGCAGATTTTTGAGATAAAATGCGGATTTTTCGCTCAAAACTGCGGATTTTTAAAAATTTAAGATTGAAGCCCTAGGTTATACTAATTTTATATTTTTTTTTCTAACGTTAAACCAAGCCTTGAACACTTAAAACACTTAATATTTAATTTTTTTGTCTTTCCATTAAAATTTTGTTTTTTTTTTAATTTTTTCTGACTTTTTTAAAAGTGCCTTCTCACACTTAAATTATTATTTTTTTAATTTTGCAATAAAAAAAAATTTTTTGACATTTTGGTCATTTTACATTTTGAAATTTTTTCAAAAAAAAATTTTTTTGAAAAATTTTTAATTTTCCAACTAAACAAATGTTGAAAGTTTACCCTTTAATCGATTTTATCCCTTTGCTGAGATTTCCTCTAATATACTAAATCAACCCCTTTCTAATGTTAGCAAAACTTGTGTAGTTAGCAAAGCTTTCCAACAGCAGCATAACAAAAATAAAATGGGGTGTTCCAAAAGATCACCGTTGGGTGCTTTTAAGCATTGTGGTGATCTTTTGGGTGTTATTTTAGTTTTTTGTTTTTAAGTGATCTGCTGCTAGCAAATAAGAAAATCCTTTTTTACTTATAGCAAAAGAGTTGAGAATAGCAACCTACTAAAGCTATAATTATTATAAAGAAGCTTGTGAGTCTCACATTTATTCAAAAAAAGAAAATCAATTGAATACTTTTGAACAATTGAAAATCAATTGAATATTTTTTTAATTCACTCTACTTGAAAATTTTTTTCTTTAAAAATTAGGGGTTATTATTAGTAGAGATCGGACTGGTATTGTCGTACGAGAATCGGGATCGAGGCCTCGAAAAATTCTCGACCTTGATAACCGAGATTTTCGATTGAGATTGCGTCCCGGTCCGATCTCTCCCCCGGTCCGGTCTCTCCCCCAATTCCCTATTATTAGTCTCATTATTATTCCCCCTATAAAATTAATTTTTAATTTTCTGTTCAACTTCCACCTTTCTAAAAACAATTTTTTTAATTGATTAGAACAGCTTCTATTTTATTTTTTTGAGAACTTTCACAAAATTAAAAAAATTATGGATCAAAATAAAGAAGGACAAGTTCAACAACAACAAGGAGGAGGACAACAACAAGAATTGGTAATAGTAATTTTTTAGAAAATACAAATGTGTTTCTGAAAGTACAAATGTGTAGCACCGTCTCCCCCCCCCCCTAATAATTTATTATTATTCTCAATAAACTCGTGTGGTATTTCTGACTTATCCTCCCACATAATTACATACTTGCAATCTTCCCCAGTTTCCAATCTACGAAACACGAAACGGAAATTTCCGTGCAGCTCTGCTGAGGGTGGGATAAGTAGGGGGGATTCTGCATTTTCTCTCACTTCTCTCATTTCTTTCTTATCCTACTTATTTCATTCATATCCTTTTTTCTATATTAGCCAGTCGCTGAAATTACTTGCACTGTTCAATTTGTAAGCAACCGAAACAATCAACAAGGGCAAGCAGTTCAACAACAAGGACAACAACAACAACAGAATTGTGGTAATCGACAACAACACCAAAATGGAACTTGAAAACTTGTTTAGAAATTGAAAAATTTAAAAATGAAGAAAATTGCCTTGACCGATTGCCTCGAAAATTTCTTTTTAAAAAATGCCTCTTTCATATATTATTTTATAAAAATTCTTTTTTCCTTTAATATTTTTGTGGGGAGTCGGTGCTACTAAATAAAATACTATCCCTTAATTTTGAAGCAAAAAATAGTCGGAAAAACGTTTCTAAGAGACGAAAAATAGAGGGGAACCACAAGTCTACCTGTAAAATTGTTTAAATTTATGCTAAACACAATGCCAAAATATTAAAATTAAAATTGGGATAAATTGTCATTTTTTAAATTTATGTTTATAACATAAATTAGAGAAACAGAAAAAATAGTATAGAAAAAAGAGAGACGGCAGAGAATTCTCTCCTTATTTTACATAGTCTTTTTTATTTCTCTGCTCTATTTAGCTTAGAAATAAATTAGGGGGAAGAAGCCTTTGTTTCCAGTTTTTGCTTCAACTAATTTTTGGAAGATTGATAAAAAGACAATTTTTGATTATTTGATAAGATTATTTTTTTCTGTTTTAAGTTGGAGACAACAGATTCTTCACAACAGCAACAAGGGCAACATGCCAGTAATGAAGATGAACAACAAAAACAGACAATCAAGAAGAGTTGTGTTAAAGATGAAAATGGGTTTACCTACTATAAATGTCGTTTTTGTGGATTAACTTTTAACTTTATGGTAAATTAAGAAAAAAAATTTTTGAAAATTTTTTTTATTTTTTAAGACGACTTTAAAGGTTGGTTGGTTATTGTGTTCTCTCACCGCAATTTTAAGAAAAAAAAAATTTTTTTGATTTTTTAGGCTCATGAAAGGGTACATGATATTATCCAGGTTTTCTTTTTAATAAAAATTATTTTTTAAAAAATTATTTTGAAGCCGTATACTTGCAATAAGTGTGGAGAAGCGTTTCATTATATGTGTGAATTGGAATATCACGCAAAAAGTAAGTTGAAATTTTTAAAAATTTTCTAAAAAAATTTTTTTAAGCTCATCTAACCCAAAAGGGATACAAATGTGAATGTGGACGAACGTTTTTTCAAGTTTTTAATTTTTATTTTGGGAAAGGGATCGAACCTGGGACCTAAATTCTGTAAAAGTCTAAATCACTAACCACTCGACCAGAAAATTTTTGGGGGAGAAAATAGGGGGAAAAGTGATTTTTGGACTAAAACCTTGTCTAGTTTAATGGCATGTAACTTTGTTTGAAATTGCTCTATAAATTTAAACTTTATGTCAAATTAAAGAGCGAACTCTGGGCTACAAAAATGACTAAAATAAATATTTAAGTTTTTGGTTTTAAAAAAGTTGTGAATTTTACTAGTGTTTTTGTCACTATTTTTGTTAGTTTTCAACTAATATTTTTGTTATTAATTAAATTTAAGAGTTGAAATAAAATTTATTGGATAGCCAAGAGTTTTCTCTATAATTTGGTTTTTAGTTTAGATTTGTAGCTTTATTTAAAGAAAAGTTGTGATTTTTGAAAGGTGGTTGGGTGTGAGGGGATTTTGGGGAGAGTTTTTCGATTTTTAGTCAAAAAAATTTTTTTATTTTTCTATTTCTTATTTTGTTAATGTTTTTATTTTAGTATACTGATCTTCTTAATCATCGTCACCCTGGAGAGGACCCGCCAGAACCAGCAGTTCCCCCAATACCTTCACTTGTCGAAGCATTACCTCAATTAATTTCTTCAGCAACTTTAAAAGCAGAAAGAGAAATGGAATTGCCTACACCGGAATTTAAAGAAAAGGGATTTGAACCAAAGGTTTTCTTATTTTAAAAATAAATTTAAAAAAAAAATTTGTTTTTAAAGTACCAAAATCGTGTATGGACTGATATTCGTTCAAAGCCGTATATTTGTCAATACTGCTCTAAGGTAAATTTTATTTTTGATTTAAAACGATGAAAAAAATTAAACCGGTCAAAAATTTAGTTAAAAAATGTTTAGAAATTTAATTTCTACATTTTTTACACTTAAAAAATTAATTTACCCCCAAACGGGTTCGAACCCACACCCATTTACCCCTAAAGTCAAAAACACTAACCACTTGACTATTACTTTTATAAGGGAAAAATTAGTTTGTTATTGCTTCTCTTAAATTTTGCTGCTTTTAAAAATTGATAAAATGATTCGGAAGCATTCAAAAATTATAAAATTTTGGATTTTTGCTATTTAAGGGAGTATTTATTAACTTGAAAAATTTGGGAATTTTTGGGGAAAAAATTTTTTTTTAATTTTTTTTTATTTTTGTAGAGCTATTCAGACAGTCGGTTGGTTTAATTTTTAAATAAAAAAATTTTCTTTAATTTAAAAAGGCAATTAGCCTACCATATGTATAGCCATCGTGGAGAAAGAGCATTTAATCCAAGGGCCAGTCGTTATTTGATGTGCAGAAATGAGTTAATTTTTAAAATAAAATTTAAAAAAATTTAATTTTTAAAGAAATTCCTACATATCTTCTGGAATTGATCTTAAAGATGCTTAAGTGGAGTGATAGTTGTTTGTGTGTTTTTAAGAGAGAGAGAGAAAAAGAATGAAAAAAGAAACAATGAAAAACATTGTTTTATTTAGAAAATATAAAGGATAAAAAATTAAAACTTGGTCAAGTTTTATTTGTGTTTCAAGTTTGCAATTCAAGTTTTAAGTTGATTTTTAAGTTCTAAGTTGGTGCTTCAGATTTTAAGTTTATTTTTTCAAGTTTATTTTTAATTTTTATTTTTCAAGTTTGCGATTCAAGTTTTAAGTTGATTTTTATGTTTTAAGTTTGTGCTTCAAGTTTTGTATTTCCTCTAAGTTTATTTTTCGATGCTTCAAGTTTTTAGTACTAACAATAAGAAATTTAACTAATTTATAGAATTACAAAAGTAAAGAATTTAAAAAAAGTTTGAGACTAGAATTTATTACAAAAATAGAGTATATTTTTATTAGAAAATTATTTTATTGCTTATATTTCTAAAAAATCCGTATTTATTTATAATTCAGTCACTTCATTAACTGTTGTATTTGAAGCATTATTTGCATTCTCATAAGCTTTTTGTTTCTGCTCTTCTATAAATTTAAAAATATTTGAAGGACTACGACTGTCTGTTGAAGAATTCTTTCCTTGATTTATAGCATTTGAAATTTCTGTTAATGATAAATCTGAAATGAAAAAAGGGGAAATTATTTTTAAGTCTTGAAACTTTTTTCAAGTTTGAACTTAAAAATGTTGAAAGTTAAATTTTCAAGTTTTATTAAAGTTAAAAGTTTATTAAAGTCAAGTTTGAATTTAAGATTGTGCTTCAAGTTTTTTAAGTTTGTGTTTCAGATTTATTTTAGGTTTGCTTCAAGTTGGGATTTTAAGTCTGTGCTTCAAGTTTGAATTTAGGATTTGCTTCAAGTTTTTCTAAGATTGTGCTTCAGTTTTATTTTTACGTTTTACTTCAATTTCGAATTTTATGATTGTGCTTCAAGTTTGAATTTTAAGTTTGTGCTTCAGTTTTATTTTAGGTTTTGCTTCAAGTTTTTTTAAGATTGTGCTTTATGTTTGAATTTAGGATTTGCTTCGAGTTTGGATTTTAAGTTTGTGCTTCAATTTTATTTTTAACAAGAATTATTAGCACCTATAGAAGAATTGTCAGCAGTGTCTTCAAATTCGGTACG
This sequence comes from Meloidogyne incognita, assembly GCA_036172945.1. Lineage (NCBI taxonomy): Eukaryota > Metazoa > Nematoda > Chromadorea > Rhabditida > Meloidogynidae > Meloidogyne > Meloidogyne incognita. Next base: position 3,098,880 of record JARQAC010000010.1, read on the forward strand.
ATGCCCAGAAGGCGTGCTACTTTGACTTAATTGTCCCCCACCCCCAAGTTGGATTCGGCTTAAACTTTGTTGTCGTTGAGGCATTCGGTAATGCCGACGTTTTTTATGTGTTGTTAAAGGATCAGAATCTCGAAGTAAAATTGGGTTACTAAAAGCATCTTCTGGTGGTTTGCTAGCACTTTAAATTTGAGGGGAAAATGTGTAAAATGAGAAATAATTAGTAAACTCTATTATGTCCTCAAAATCTTCAGCTTCCTCATCTACAATAAAATTTGGTGGTTTTTGTTGTATCATCATCAATTCTGCCTGTTAATATTCAAGTTTAATTTTAAGTTTCACGTTTTTGCTTCAAATTTTCTTGTTTCAAGTTTTTTGTTTCAAATTTTTTGTTTCAAGTTTTGTTTCAGGTTTTTGCTTTAAGTTTTTTTGTTTCAATTTTTAAGTTTCAAGTTTTTGCTTCAAATTTTCTCATGTTTCATGTTTTTGCTTAATTTTTTTCGAGTTTATTTTAACTAGTTGCTTCAAGTTTATTTTTTAATTTTTCTTTGTTTATTTACTTCAGAATCCTGGTCATCATAGTGATTTCTATTCAATATTTCCATTCCGCTGTTTTCCATAGTTGGAATATCCAAAGAACTTCCCTGGAAGAGTAACTGCTTCTTTGCTGCTTTTTTATCCCAAAGTGTATTATCGTCTTCAACAAACTGAAAACAAAATTTTTTTAAAAATTCTCGAGATTTTGAGGACCTCAGGTGAAGGTAGTCTAATTTCTTTATATTCATCACTGATTTTACGCCGTGCTGAAGCTTTAAAAAATAGTAGAAATGTTTCAAGGATTGAAACAAGTTAAAATACCAATTATATCGTCTAAAGTAACTGAACTGCTTAACCCGCTTGCTTGACTTGTTTGGCTTACAGCCGGACTTGTTATTGTTGGTGGTTGAATGGTTGGCATAAGAGAACCATTCGGAATTGATTCTCGGGTATTTTCTGGGTAAAAAAGAGAAGAATAAAATATATATGTTTGAGGGAAGCAATTTTTGTGTTTCAAGTTATATTTTTAAGTTTAAAGTTTTATTTTAGTGTTTCAGGTTTAATTTTAAGTTTCAAGTTTATTTTTATTTTTCAAGTTTTTTTGTGTTACAGGCTTAATTTTTATTTTTCAAGTTTAATTTTAAGTTTCAAGTTTATTTTTATTTTTCAAGTTTAATTTTATGCTTCAAGTTTTACTCCTAAGTTTTAAGTTTAATTTTTGAGTTCAAGTTTTATTTTTATATTTTATGTTTCAATTTTTAAGCGTCAATTCTTTTGTGTTTCAAGTTTATTTTTAAGTTTGTTTATTTTAGTGTTTCAAGTTTATTTTTATGTTTCAAGTTTTATTTTAACTAAAATGCTTCAAGTTTGCGCGTTTCTTCATTTTCCAATATTAATTCTATTTATTTTTCATGTTTATTTTTTAACTAACTATTAGTATTTTCATTTGCCGTAGTTGTTGCCATTTTAACATTTATTGGCGTCAAAGCATGTCTCTTTAAATTATCACGAATAAAGCTTAACCGCCGCGCATGAAACTTTCCACAATTTAAATTACACCATTCTTCTTTTGTACAATAAATTGAAGGAAGCGGACTTTGCTGCATCATTTTACGATACATTTTTCAATTTTAAATTTTAATGAAATGTCTTTTCAGAAGCAGGCGGTTTTAATTGCACAAAAACGAACTTGAAGCAGGCGGAAATATTTTATTTAAAAATTAAATAAACTTGAAGCAAGTTTATTTTTCTGCTGTTGTTGTTAAAACTTAGTCCAACATTTTTGTAAACTTAAAAACTTGAGATTGCAAAATTGAAAGAAACTTAAGATTGAACTTAAAAATAAATAAACTTGAAACAAGTTTATTTTTATGTTGTTATTAAAACATGTTTTTATTATTTGAAAACTTGAGTTTGTAAAATTGCGAGAAACTTAAGATTGTAATTATTTAAATGTTTATTGGGAAATATTATATTTAAAAAGAAGCCTTAAAAATATTGTAAATGAAGAAAAATAAAATGAAAGAGAAAAGCTAAAAAGGGAAGCTATTTTGAAGAAGCGTATATGTGTGTCGTATAAAATAGGCTAACATTAAATATAAAAATGTTTTAAAATATATTACAGAGAATATGACGATAAAAAAAGATTAATATTAAAGGAGATGAGAGATAAAAAAAATATTTTTAAATAAATAATAATTTTTTTTTACATTGACGATGCTTATATAATAAATAACTAATTATTTTAAAAAGAAATATATTTTTTTTTAAATCTTTTTTTTATTCTATATAAAGGGGAGGAATATTATTTTTCAATCTCTTTTTAAAATTAAGAAAGGGAGAGCGAGAAAAGACGACATATGTATATACTCGTATTTAAATTTTAGGATTAGAAAAAAAACTTTTTAATAAATTAAAAAGTGTAAGATAATAAGGAAGATACGGTTAAGTATAAAAAGAAAAAATCTAAAAAAAATAGGAAAATTTTTTTAAAAACTTAAAAACCATTTTTTAAAAGTTACTTGGATCCGGGTAAATTCAACCGGAGTCCAGAAATTATTTTCATCGGGTTAAACCCGGACCGGATTAATCCGGAAAAACCCCAGCCGGATCGGCCCGGCTCAAGTTTCAAATCCCAAATCCGGCTACGGAAAAAGTGATTTTACCGGTCCTAGTTGTTAAATTAAGCTGTGATTTGAATTTCTTTTTTTTTTTTGGCGTTTTGTTTTTAATAGACAATTAATCTCATGGTACAGTTGAGTCTTATTTATTTATGTTGAACTTTTAGATTTTTATATCACTCTTTTCTTTTTTTTTGTATAAATTTTTAAAAATGATTTTTTTGTTTACTTTTAATTTGTTTGGTTTTAAACTAAATATTGATTTTTTTGTTAAGAATATTTCTTTCATACCTTTTTAGGGCCTTATTAAATCGTTATTTACAAGACCTTTTCTTCAAACAATTTAAATGGGAACAAACAACCAATTCTCTTATGCCTCCGTAGTTAGACGAAGCCAAGCAAACAGAAATTTGGGTGCTTTACAAATCGAAGCAATTCCTTGGACTGTTGAAAATGAAGGGTTTAATAATGTTTTACAGGTTGAGATTTCTTTTTAAATTGAAAAAGATTTCAGTAGGTTCGAGCTGTACCCCAATTTTTGTATTTTTACGCTTAGTATATTCATTCGAACCTATACCCCCGTCTTAAATTTTATAAAATTTAGTTGGTCAGTCCGCCTCCAATTGTGATTGCTGAAGAATCGGATAGTAGTGGCTCTCGAGAGAGTGAGGATTCGTTAGAGGTTTTTAATATTCTTTTAATTTAAACCGGTTAGTTGGTCAGATTTAGTTGGTCAGTCCGCCTCCAAGAAATCGGATAGTAATGGAATCCATGCCGGTTAACTTTTGGAATTAAAAAAAATTTCCCTGCACTGTTTCGAAGACCAACCATTTTTTAGCTTTCGTCCTTATGTTTTCGAATTTAATTCTTTGGCTTACTTAAGATAAGTTAAATTAAATGCAATCTGACAAAGAATCTTTAATCTGACAAGGAGACCTTAAAATATTTAAATTTAATATTTTTAGGCTTGTCTTCATGTTAATTCTGGACCTTTGGAACTGGAAAGATTAATACCTGAAGACATCCACAAGAAGTTAAAAACTGACTTTGAGCGTGATCCTGTTTCGTTCAGGGAGATGCTGCAACGATGTCTTGACACACCTTATGTTGATTTGAGGCGAAGGGATTATGATATGGTTTATTTAATTTTTTGCTTTTGTTTCTAATTTTCTTTTAAATAAAGCGAACTGATTACTCACCTAGAGTGTTTTTGAAGGAGTATGAAGTTTATTTGTATCGTGGTGATTCAATTAAGTGCGCGGATATGGTTTGATTTATAATAAATAAAAATAACAAGATTCTTTTTTAGCTTTGGGCGGCTTTCTCGAATGCCCTGTCTCTTTTTTACCAGAAAATGGGGATCAATATAATGGCACACAGCGCTGCAAAAGTGCTCTTTACTTTTGCTGTTCTTGTTCTTAGTGAGGCTGATTTGTTGGAAGATTATCCTGCTATTGCTGATACATATCCTGCTATTGCTGATACATATGACCGCGCAAATACGTATTTTAATTCTTTTTATGAATTATTTCATTCTTCTATAGGGTCCATCACTACTCTTACAGGAGTGCGTCCTGGCATGAGCTGGAAGTGTGTGCTGGATTAATTACAAACTTTGTCAATGCCTCAGAGTTTTTTGACGTTGAATTGGTTGAGAGGGAATTTAAAAGTTACATTGCTCCGTCTTCTTGGAAGTGCAATGCTAAGTTTACAAGAAAGTTTGGGAGGTTGGACATTTTGTTTGAACCCCATTTGGATAAGATTTTCGGCAACCACAACAATAGTAAATTTGTGAAGTATGAAAATGAGGATTCAAATCTTTTCCCTTTTGATTGGAGGGCTTATTAAATTGTCATTTATAAATCTCAAAATAAATATACTTGCATATATATAGGCACCTCTCTTTTTTTTCTATGACTTTGTGCCTTTATTGTCTTTCTAAAACAAAATTTACGTCTATACATTAATTTATTATTATTTCAAATTTTCTAGGGTATATTTTTTCACAAATTTATAAACCTTAAAAAATATACTTGCATAGGGATTTTTATTTGACTTTGATATTGTGTCTCTATTGTATTTTATATATAGAGATCTCTTTTTTGACTTTAATTTTATGTTTTTGTTTTTCCGAATATAAATTTTTTAAATAATTTTCAAAATATAAAATTTTTAAATTTTTCTTTAAATTTTTTTTTTAAATTGTTTGGAAACAATTTTTAAATTTTTTTTGTATTTGTGTGTTAATCTTTTTTAATACTTAATTTAGGGGAGTTCTTATTTTGCTTCTGAAAATTTTTTTCTTAATCAAAAATGGATTTGTCTCTAATAAAAATAATTGAAACTTTAAATGTTGACGCTGTTCAAGAATCAATTACTTCATTAAAGGATAAAGGGTATTTTTTTAATTTTAGTCTTTTAATGTCTTGAAGACCACAAAGTTTTTATGGTGCTTTTTTCTCCACGGAATTTTGACTTGCGGACATAATTTGCGGATTTTTTCAGTTCGCTTGATCTACTTGCTAAAAAAATTTTTTTATGTGCTTGCATGTAAAAATCGGTGCTTGCATGTAAAAATTAATGCAGAGAAACCCGATAGAGAAATATAGGAAAAAGTCCGCAAAAAACCCTCGTCTTTCTTACAGCTACTAATTTACTTATATTTTTCAGAACAGATTTGGAACGTATAAAATCATCAGTCGAACGTGTATTGCGAACTAAAGCTTTGGAATTTGGACGTTCAGATATTCCTGTTGCAGATGTTGAAGCTTTTGTGAAATTTGTTATCGGATTGGCAGAAAAGGATATTGGAGGTTCTAAGGAAAATGATAAAGACAATAGTATATTTTTTGGGAAATTTTTAAATGTTAAATGTTTGGGGGAATTTAAGGACGGTCCAATTTTTTGACGGGCTGAATTTGGGAATTTGATTTCCTAGATTTTCGTTATCGTCATACATTTTGCCTGATTGGGTTCGTTTCAAAAATACTTTAGTTAAGCTTAAATTTATTGAGAACTTTCTGAATTAGTGCTGTGTTCTTGGGAAATTTATACCCAAATTAATCTTAAATCCAGTTCTAGCCTAAAGATATAATTTCCTGATATTCATATCAAACGTATGGAATTCATTTCTCTATTTATTTTTCAGAAATTTGCACAAAAACGTTAACAATTCAAATACTTCAAGACATTTTTGATGTTTCTACAACTCAACGATGTGAACAACTTTTTGGAATTGTTGAAAATAACATTCATATTTGGAAAACGGTTAATTAAATTTTTTTAAAGAAAATACTTTTTGGCTATTTAAAAAAGGCCATGGCCATTTGTTTAAAATTTTAGATGGGGGTTGTTCCAAAATAAATAAATATGTAGGAATAATGCATGGCTCATCGTGAGCATCCTTAAACTTTTTTTTCAAATCTTTGTTAGATTTGAACTTATTATTTGATTTTGGACGAATTTATTTTATTTTTTTCTTCCTAGTTGATAGGAAAAGTCTAGTTGTTGTTCTAGTTCTTTCCTCCATTATCTCTTGATCGGTTAGACACGATTCCGCGCCCACATTCTTAAAATTAGTTTTCCGGCATTTTTTTGTCCGAAACATCAGTATAAATACAGTTAAGCCCACTATCTCTTGATTGCGACATTCCTTTAAGAATTTGCCTCTAAAATTTGTCTAAAAACTATTTAAAAGAACCTTAGATCAGCCAGATTTTATTTAAAATTTTAGTAATTTTTTAACACTATTTCTCTTTTTCAGCCATTCTTCTTTTCTTCATGCAAAAATATGATTTTACGTCTTTGCAATGATTTACTTAAACGACTTTCTCGTTTTATTGATACAACATTCTGTGGACGTATTTTAATACTTTTGGCTAAGTCCTTACCTTTAAATGAAAAATCTGGATTAAATTTGCCTGGACATTTTAATACACAAAATGTTACTGTTTTTGATAGAGAAAAGGTTTTTTTAATTAATTTTTGTTAATTTTAAAGTGGTTAATAGGGTTTTTCTTGTAATTAGTAAATTTTCCTGAATAGTGGTTAGCCCTGACTTTTTGACATTACTATAGTTTCTAGTTTAAAAATTTGATGAGGGTTGATCCTTGCCTGGGGAGGACCTTGACTTTTTGTTTGATTTTATGTTATAAGAGTGATTTTGACTTTTTTTTTTGATGATCCTTTCCAATACTGATGAATTTTCTCGAGGCCTCCCCCTCCCGTCTTTCCCTCTTCTTCCCCATCCCTATTTTATAAGTTGGGTTTACTAGTATTGAGTTTTGGATTGGAGGTCGAGGGTATCCCCAGAAATCAAAATAAAAAATTTTTAAATTTAAATATCATAGAAAGATCAACATTCACAACACGAAGAAAGCGAACAACGGATGGAAGAAGGGCCAGAAGAGCCTCCACAACTTCCATCAGTTTCTTCAACAGCAGGAGGAGTAGATGATGATATGGAAGTTGGGGAAATTAGAGATCATCGGTATATATTTTTTGAATTTTTTAAAAATTATTTTTTTGTAGTGATTCATTTGGAGGAACAATTCCAATGGATTATAATTTGTATTTCAATTTTTGGGATTTACAAAGATTTTTTTCTAATCCAAATTTGTTGTTTGAAAATGATAATTTTACAAAATTGGAAAATGTTTGTTTTTTAATTAAAAATTTTTTAAAATTATTTTTAGGATATTTCTAATGTTTTTGCATTATTTTCTGCCTATAAAATTGAAAAGCCACAACGTCAGGAATGTAACGGTGATGTTTCTCCCCAACATGGAAAAGCTTATAATAATTTTAACTACAAACATGAGGTAAATTAAATTAAAACTTTGTTTGTTTTAAATTCTGAAAGGAATAAAAATCAGAATTCCTACAAAACAGTTTATATTAAATCAGAATTTTTGCAAAACACGTTTTGTGAAGAAAGCCAGAACTTTTACAAAACATTTTAATAAAATCAGAATTTTATTTAAACACAAATAAAATCAGAATTTCTTTTAAAAATTTGCAATAAAAAATCAGAATTTCTTTTAAAACATTTTTATTTAAAATCAGAACTTTTTAAAAACATATTTAAATAAAAATCAGAATTTGTACAAAACATTGTATTTTTCACTAAATTTAATTAAAAAACTTTTATTATTAAAGAATTCAATGGAAATAGATTATGATTGTGATAATAAAAATGATGTTAAAATGATTAATTTGGACGACAAAAATTCTGATAATTCATTTAAAAATAATTCAAATATTGGACAACGTTTAAATGTTGATTTATCTGAAAGGACATTTTGTGCTAAATATTTGACTAGCGAAAAGGTTTTTTTGAAGAAAAAAATTTTTTTCAAATTTTAAAAATAATAAATTAATTTATTTTTTTTAGTTATTTCCTTTTCAAATGTCTGATTCACAATTTCGACGTTATTTTCTTCTTCAATTTTTAATTATTAGCAATTATCTGGCTTCTAGAACGAGACCAAAAGAGTTTGGAATTTTGTAAAAATTTATTTTGAAAAAAAATTTTTTTGTTCAAAATTTATTTTTTAATTTTAAATAAATATTTTTATAGAGCTCTAGAATTGAATTCAACTCAAGAAGAAACTTTACAAGGTTTAATGGATAAATGTTACAATCTTTTGAGGGAGACTTATCCAAATGGATCACGTTTTGCTTCTTCTGTTAAGGTTTAAAAATTAAAATTTTTTATGTATTTTTTTATTATTACAATCTCATTCTTTTTTACTGTCAATATTGAGTACTCCTAAGTTAATTGTTAAATTTGTTCCGAGTATTGACGGCATTTTTGCCTCTAAATTTGGCCAGTTTTAAAATAAGTTTCAACTCCGGGCGGAACGTTAACTTCTAAAACTGTTTATGTTTTTACCCCTGGTTAAGCCACATTCTTTAGATCTGTCTGGTTATTGAGTGGTTATCATATGCAATTACGAATTACAATTTTCTCTCTCCAATGTGTATCTAAAAATGAAAAATTTTTCAATTTTTTCTATAAATTTCAGAAATTATTACTTCGAGAAAAGCAATGGTGTTCTTGGAAAGCTGATGGTTTTCCTGACTTATTTAATAATAGCAACATACAATCCTCTTCTTCTTGTGATGATATTAAATTTGAAAGAAAACAAATTTCTACAAGTTATGTCGCTAATTCTATTGATCTTGGAAATTCAGGTTTTTTAATTTAATATCCTTATTACTCCTATATTTGAGTTTTGAGATTAATCTTGATGAATCTTTTTGTTTTTCCAAAAAACAAGATAAGGAAAGGGAAAAAGATTGTAATTTTTTATCTCCTCATTTTAGCCGTGTTAGCTAGTTCAATCTCTTTGAATTTTGTCAATTCCTTAAAAGAATTGGATTCCTTACATCTCTCTAGCTTGTTCTCTCCAAACTTTCATTTTTTGTTCCTCAATTTTATCAAGTGATATATCTGTTTGATTTAACTTTTACCCTTTTGATTGACTACAAGATAAAGGATTAATCTTGAAACTCTAAATAGGGATGAGAGGTTATAAATTAAAAAAAATTTTTTTAAATAGAATTAACACGTTTATGGACAATAGAAAAGGATAATTTAACGGCCTGCAAAAATGTTAAACGTAATTGTATTCCAAATTTGAAAAGTTTTTTGGAAGAGGCATTGGATGAATTGGATCCAGAACAACAAGTAGAAGAAAAATATCAATCTGTAAATGATGAACATTATCAATGGATGGCTAGTAGATTTTTATTAATGAATAGTGATCAACATATAGTTTGTTGTTTTTAATTTTATTTTTTAGAAATTTGGGGGTAAACAGAAAGAGAGTTGGCGGATCCGGAAAGCAAACAGACCGAATATTCTAAATTTTCAGATCGGATCCGAATATTCCTGGATTTTCCAGGATTAGCCAACACTAACAATAAGTATGCCAGTTGGTTACTGGCTCTCTCTGGCTCACTGTGAGCTCGCGGGATAGACTAGTTTTGCTTTATGAATTTATTTTTGGGATTATTTTTTTTGTAAAATTCATTTTTGGGGAACAAAATCATCACTTTTTAAATTTAATTTGACCTTAAATAATTTTTTCTTTTAAAGAATCATGCTTCGCAAGACGCCAATATGAAAATGTTTGAAAAACCTTCAGAAAAGGATGCTATAGCTGTTTTTCTAAGAAGATCAATACAAGTAGCTGCAGAGAATGTTCCGGTATTTTTTTTAAATAATTTTCTGAAATTTTTTTTAATTTTTTTAGGAATTAAAATCAAGAGCTCAACAAATTCAAGCATCAATAGAAAAAATAAAAAAACAAGAAAATGACCGATTGGAAGAACAAGCTAGAGTAGCAAAAGAATTGGAGATAGCTAAAGCAAAAGAATTGGAATTGGCAAAAGTAAGGGAAATGGAATTGAGATTGAAAGAAGAAAAAATTAAAATACAAGAAAAAGAGCAACAACAGCAACGTTCTTTGCCAGAAGATGTGTCAACTAAAAGTATTTCAAAATCTAATAATAATAATAGTAAGGAGTTGGAACGAAGAGGAGGAGGAGGGGGAGGTGGAGGAAAGGATAAAACAACACCTACAACAACAAAAACTGAATTGGAACAACAAAGACGTGGAAGAGAAGAAGAAAGAAGAAGAAAAAGAAGAGGTGGAAATGAAGTAAGTAGTGGAGGAAGAGGAAGCGAGGGAGGTGGAAGAGGTAAAGAAGATGAAGCAAAGAAAAGGAGGAGTGAAGAAAAACGAAGAAGCAACATTGAATCAAGTAAAGTATAAGTTGAATTTTTTTTAATTTTTTTGTGAAGTTAATTAAGAGAAAGAGACATTTTAATATGGTTAATTTTTTTCCCTCAAAAAAATTTTTTTTATTATTATTAATTAAATTTAGCCTTGAAAATAAAAAAAAAAGAAAAGAAAAACAAGCTATAGAAAAATAATGTAAATCCAATTTTTAAAGAAAAATTAACATAGGAGAGAGATTAAAAAATAAGCCAAATAATGGAGCCAATTTTTTGTTTTCTAGCGGCGATTGAATAATAATAATAATCATCTTTACCTAATTTTAGTTAAAACTGGTTTAACTAAAATTAGCGGCTATCTATGCTTTTCTTCCAAAAATAAGAAGAGGTTTGTTAGAAAAGCCAGAAAGCCCCTCTCCTTTTTTGGGTGTCCACAGTCCACATCTTTATATTTGTTGTCCAGTTATGTCTGGGTGAATCATTTTTAGAGGGATATTTTTTGTGTGTTGTCCACACAGATTATATTTTTTATAAGAAAAACAACAAAAAAATGTAAAAAAACTTCTCCATTTATAGATAAATGGATAATTTGGGAGGGTCTAGTTTTAGAAAAATATTAAAAACGAGTTCGGATTAGTTTAGTTAGCCCACCCCTAAGACTTTTGTCTCATTTTGTTAATTAGAATAAGGAGAAAAATTTTTTAATTTTTAGGTTTTTAAAAATATTTTGGAAAAAAATTTTTTATTCACTGGGAAAATTGTTTTTGCTTTTTCCTAGGCAATTTGGTCATAATATAATTTATTTAGAAACTAGGTAAAATAAATAATATCTTGTTTTTTCAACTTCTCTATTATTCCTTTACTTTTCCCTCGCAAAAAGTTTACGTGAGAAACATGGAAAAATAATTTTAGGTAGATGGAGAATAAACAAACCCCTTTAGCGATCACAACAATGAACATGTCACTCAAAAACCTTTATTTTTCTCCCTCAAAATAAGATTTTTTACTCCTTTTTTTAATTTTATATTAATTATTAATTGTGTGGACATGAAAAAAAAGAAAGAGATTTTTATCTTTTTAGCGCTTAATTATTTATTGCGTTAATTAAAAAATCAGAATTAAAAAATCAGAATTTTTTGGGCTAATATTATTAAAAATTAGTTGTTGTAATTTACCTCAAACATTCATTTCAACATTCATTTATGTTTTTATTATACCCCTATGTTTGTTTTATGTACAAAAACCAGAATAAAAATGTTGTTTAAATAATTTGTTGTTTTTCTTCTTCTAAACATTTGTTTTTACAAATTATATTATATTTTAAAAAACATTTTAGCTTCAAACAAATATGTTGTACAAACATTTGTTTTACAAACATTTGTTGCAAAAACATTTTTATTTTTATCATGTTTTGTTGTTCATCTCAACAACAACAACAACATGTTTGGCAATGCAAATACCTTGTGGGAAAAGTTTTTTCCCATGTTTTGGAGAAAAAGAAGGAACAACAACAAAACAACAAACAAACACAAGAAAACTTTATGGAATTACAATACATCAAGATGCTAAAATTTCTGATCAAATATTGAGAACAGCAGCAAAAGAAGCGCATGAAGAAACTGATGTTTTATATAATGAATCGGGTGTAAAACAATTGTTGGATTCAAGTAAGTTTTGTTTTTAATAGAATTAGAATTACAAACTTCCAAAAAAAGAAAATTAATCAGAAAAACAAACAATGTTTGTAAGAAAAACATGTTTTTTACGATTTCAGAATTAAATTTAAACATCAGAATTAAAAGGCAACTTATGAACAATAATAATAAAAACATGTTTTTCGGAATTAGAACTAAACTTGATCAGAATTTAAATAAACCAGAAATGTCAGAATAGCTATGTTTTTATAAAATCAGAATTATGCAATCAGAATTTAAATTAAGCAGACAAACCAGAATAAAAATCAAACATCAGAATTAAAACAAAAACTTGTTTAAAACATTTAGTGTCTTGAAAACATTTTTTAAGGAAACCCATTGTCTGCTTCATTAATGCAATATAGTAGGATGCATCCACTGACTGAACGAGGAAAGCTGGTAAAATTTAATTTTAAAGTAAATTTTTAATTAAAAAATTTTTCAGTTTAGTCAATATGCTTATGTTGCACTTGCTTTAAGCCGTCGTCTTTCCCAAAAAATGACATCAACAACAATGCAGGGAACGGCTGCTTCAGTTCCATCACACACACTTCTATTACATTCTCCAGGGTTGTTGGCACGAGTTAAAAATAGTACATCACTTGGCAAGGAATGTCCAACAGATGCAGAGGCACATTGTCCAACTAGTAGTTCACAACTTTTTCGATCGCTTTCTGGTAAAAATTTTTTTAATTCTGAAAAAAAAAAGTAAATTTATATTTAAAAACATTTAAAACAAACATCTTATAAAACCAGAAAAACATGTAAACAATTAAATATCTAATGGGATAATAAACATGTTTTTGAAAAATTAGAATTACACAAACAATTTCAGAATTAAAATTAAACAAACACAAATCAGAATAAAACGTTTAATAAACAATTTTAAATCAGCCAAACATTTTTAAAAATAGTCAAAACATTTACAAATGTTTTGGAAACATTTATAGATGTTTTACAATTTTTAACAAGTTGTAAAAACACTAACAAATGTTTTTGTAAAATTATAAAAATTTACAAATGTTTTTACAACTCCAAAACATTGATAAATGTTTATATAAACTAAGAAAAAAACATGTTTATAAACATTTTACAACTTGTTTTTACAATTTGTTTATAAATGTTGGGAAACATTTTACAATTTGTAAAAACTTGTTTAAACTTTAGGTCAATGTAACAATGTTCGCCGCCCATTTATTGGTGCAGCAGGCCAGCCATTATCGCGCCTTTTCCCTTCACCTACTTATGCTGACAATGGATTGGGTGTACAACCTAGAAGACAAATTTCTCAATTTGGAGGAGGAAGTAATGCTGGAGGAGGAGAATTGCCCTCTGTTCGCCAAATTTCTTTAGAACTTTTTCAAAATCCAAAAGAAACAAATCCTTTTGGAGTAAACGAAATTGTTGCTTATTGGCTATATTTTGTTGGATCTGATTTGGCTAGTATTGCACCTAATCAATGTTTAATTAAAGGTTTTCTTCTTTACTTTTTTTTTTGAATTTAAAATTTTTTTGGGAATTTTTCGACTGACGAACCCGATTTTCATTTATTTTTCTTTTTATGGTTTTATTACCTCTGACAATTTAATCGATTTATAATAGTTGTCATATAGGTAGCAAAAGAGTGAAATTAATAATAAATTGAAAACAGGGATTATCTGGCTTCCAATTCACTGACAAATTTTCGATTCGAAATTGAATACCCGATTTGTGAAATTTTTAGAAAACTCCGGTCCGAAATCCTACGACTTTTTTTGCCCGTTCCATCCCTGCTGAAAACCCTAAAATTTTAAATTCACTAAAACTTTTCTTAATTTAAAAGGAACTTCTGTTGCATTTCCTTGTTGTACACCAGGTTTTGCCCATGCTGATTGTGATCCTATTGACATACCTTCTAATGATCCGACATATGGGTATGTTTTATTAGGAAAAATTTAAAAAATTTTCTTCCAGACCCGCTCATATAACCTGTATTCCACATTCTCGTACTTTGCCTGCTCCACGTGATCAATGTGCTTTGGGTCCTAGAGAACAAGCCAATCATGTTTCAAGTTTTTTGGACGGAAGTCAAATATATGGTTTTTATATTTTTTTATTTAATTAAACAAAAATTTTTTTGGAAAAATTTTTAAAGAAAATTCTTTTTGGAATTTCTTCGAAATTTTGTGAAGAAAATTTGTTTAATTCTTTTCTGAAAAATTTTTCAAAATTTAAAAGGTTCTTCTTATGAAACATTGGAACGTCTTAGAGCGCCAGGAGAATCTGGCCGATTATTAATTTCTAATAACGAAATTAATTTGTTAACACTGGTATTTTTTGAGAATTTTTTAGAACAAAAAAATATATTTCTTAGGATCCTTTAAGCAGCGATTATTGCCAATCTTCCGACAAACAAAAACAACGTTGCTTTCTTAGTGGAACTCCTGATGTAAATTTACTTGTTGGTATTACTCTTTTACACACTATTTGGGTTAGACAACACAATAAATTGGCTGTTGGACTTAGAGTTTGTTAATTCTATTAATAAAAATTTTTTTATTTTCATGAAAATTTTAATTGAGTTTTTTTTTAAATTAAAAAAATTTTTTTTTGGAAATCTTCCTAAATTTTTTCCAATTAAAAAAAATATTTTTCTCAAAAGGAAATGAATAGGCATTGGAATGGTGATAGAATATTTAATGAAGCTAGACGAATTGTAATTGGTATAAATTTATTTTAAAAAATAATTTTTTTCTAATTTTTAATTTTGTAGCTCAAATGCAACATATTACTTATGCAGAATTTCTGCCAATATTATTAGGAATTGATGCTGTTAGGTTATTTGAATTTTTTTAATATTTTTTAATTAAAAATTTTTTTTATGATTTTTTAAATTTTTCAAAAAAAAAATTTTCAAAAAAATTTTTTTATTCTTTTAGAAAATTTCAACTTAATTTAACACCTCCTGGCTCATTCAGCAGTGACTACGATATTGATGTAGATGCAACAACATTAAATGAATTTGCATCAATTGTAATACCTGTCGCTTTTTCTTTATTACAGTCAAGTAATGTTTCTTCAACAACACCAACAACAACAACAAATTTATTTAATAATCCTTCTCGTCTATATGAACAACAAGGAGTTGAACAACTTGTTAGGTAAAATAAACTTGTTTTGTAATTATGATTTGGCTTAAAATGTTTTGCAAAAATGTTTGTGCGTTGAGTTTGAGTTGTTTTTATTAAATTCTGATGTTTAAAAGCTTGTTTGGCGATGTTTTTAATGTTTTTACTAAATTCTGATTTTGTTGTTTTTATTAAATTCTGATTTTTAAAACCTTGTTTTACTAATGAGGTTTTTATGTTTTTACTAAATTCTGATTTCGTTGTTTTTATTAAATTCTGATGTTTTTAAAACATTTGTTTTACTGATGATGTTTTTAATGTTTTTAAAATATTCTGATTTTGAGATGTTTTTATTAAATTCTGATTTTTAAAACCTTGTTTTACTGATGATGTTTTTAATGTTTTTAAAATATTCTGATTTTGAGATGTTTTTATTAAATTCTGATTTTTTTGTATTCTGTTTGTTTCCATTTAATTCTGATTTGGATGTGTTTTGTAAAATTCTGATTTATTTCACGTGTTTTGCGAATATGTTTTGTCTTTAAGTTGTTCTGATTTCAATGTTTTTAGTTTATATTAAAATGTTTAGACAAATCATAACTTTTTTTAAATTTAAGTGAACTGCATAGCCGACAAGCTGAACGTCCCGGACTTAAAATTGATTTAAACTTTCGTGGTCATTTTCTTCAATCAAACACTGCTAATGGTATTGGATTAGACTTGATATCTATTGCTCTTAAACAAGAAAGGGATCATGGCCTTCCAAGTTATAATTTAATGAGGATTAATTGTGGACTTGAAAAGTTACAATCATTTGGAGAAATGCGTTTAATATTAATTAATGAATCTGTTGCTGATCAATTGGCTACAATTTATGAACATGTTGATGGTTGGGGAATTTTTTTTTGAATAATTTTTTTTTATTAAATTTTAAAGGAGTCATGAATTCTCGATTTTACAGGGCCCATTTTTCATTCTTTCCTTCCTTGTTTTTCGTCTTTTTCTCGAGGAACCTACCTTAATTTTCCAAAATTTTTCAGCATAAGTCAGAAATATGAGGGAGTTAGCTACTCATACGCCGATTTATTTCTATAAAAAAGTCCAAGTGTCCCTCGAGTCGTGCATTGCCACTAGAGGTGTTAACCTCAATGCATGCATGCATGCATGCATGCATTAACCAGAGGAAAGAAGAAGTAAAATCAGAGGAAAAATTAAGGAAAAATAGGGGAAGAATAATTAAAATGGGAGCATCCAGAAAAATTTTTTTCTAACTTAAAAAAGATTTTTTTTAATTTCTTAGATATTGACTTGCTTGTTGGAGTGTTAGCTGAACGTCCATTAAAAGGAGCATTTTTAAGTCAAACTTTAAGTTGTATTATTGGACGTCAATTTCAACGAGTAACCGAGAATATTTTTTATTTTTATTTTTAAATTTATTTTTTAGACAAAAATTGGTGATCGTTATTGGTATGAAAACTTTTTTGCTCCAACAGCATTTAGTGAAGAACAATTGGCACAAATTAAGAAAACTACTTGGGCTAGAGTGGTAAGAAAAAAAAATTTTTTGTCAAAAAAAAAGAGAATGTTTTAAGCTCTGCAATGTGACAGCAATTAAACAAATTCAACTTTCTTCATTTTTACATTCTGATATTTTTGAGTTTGTTTTCTTACTTTTTTTTATTGAAAAATAATTTTTATTAAAAATTGGCATGGGAGGGGTCGGGATTTTAAGGGATCTTGTCACGGAGTCCAAAGTTTTAAGCTACGAACTAAAAATGGATTTTCCCTGAAATGTTTGTGTGATCGTGGTAGGTTTAAAAAAATCAATCCACTCAATCTCATTTTTTGGGATCATAAGAATATCAGTGTTGAATTGGATTACCCGAAACCCTGAGCTTTTTTCTGAAGATAATTTTGAAAAACTCAATCCGACTTTTTTTCTCGACTCGATCTATCCCTGTCTGATAAAAATGCGGGATTTTGTCTATCTTTAATTTCTACTTATATTTTTTTTGTAGAAATACTCCTTTACCTTGTGAATCATCAATTATTCCAAATTTTGATTTGGAACCTTGGCGTGATCCAGAATCGCCATTACGTTTACCTATAACTGATCAAACTATTAAAAAAGTTGTACAATTGGCAGAATTAAATTTACAAGAACAGAGACGTAGAGAAGCTAGAAATATACAGAAAAGTAAGGAGAGGTTTTTTTTTAATTTTGAAATGTCATAGTTAAGAAAAATTATTTAACGCCCATTTTTAATGCCCCATAAAAGGCGAGAAAGAACCGGCCAAATTGGTTCATTCGCCCAATCTCAAGTCCGACCAAAAGTTGGCCGGTTCCTTCTCCCTTATATTTTATTAATATATTTGTTAAATAAAAGTTTAAAAAGAAAGCTTTCCTTTTAATTGGTGGATCGGCGCGCCCCAAGGGTGGGTTACCACTCTTGGGGCCCAACGCCGACTAACTCCCTGAAAAAGGGGTTAGGATAATAATATGGTGCTCCCAAGATTCTTTTTATCTCCACCCAAAAAAATATTCACATTTCCCCACCTTGATTAAAAAAAAAATTATTTTCTAAAAATATTCAAAAAATATTTTATTTAAAAAAAAAAAAAACTTATTCCTTTTTGTCATCAATCAAATCTAATTCGGCGAAGAAAATTTTTTGTTTATTAAACTTAAAATTCTTTTTGGTTATTAAACTAAATTTTTTCTTCAATTTCTCGTGATTTGTGGCCGGAAATTGGCAAGTATTTGGAAAGAAGGAAAAAAGGAGAAACGCCTAATTGTTGATCATTTTGTGACAAATTATTACAACACCAAATTCGCCAAATTGGTGGGCGAGTCAATCTTTTATTTGGGCGTGATCATGCGCTCAAATGAAAGAAAAATTCCCATAAATATGAACAAATCGGTTACCAATTCGGATCATTTGATCAAGAAGAGCCTCAAACAAGCAGTCAACACTAGAAGAGCCTAAAGAAGAGCCAGAATAATTTTGGAAAAAAAAAAAGAAACCAGTGGACCGAGGAAGCTTTGACAAACAATAGTCAATCGAAGTTTTAAATATTTGGATTTTTAAACTTTGATTCGGCTGATCTTGTTGGTTTGACTGAGCTTTGAGTTGGTTGATCTGTTTTGACTGGCTTTGAGTGGGCTGATCTGGTTTGGCTGAGCTTTGATTTGGCTGATCTGATTTGGGGGCTGAGTGATTGATTTGGCTAATCTCCATTTTCAGCGATTTGGCTGATCCTTGGCTAATTTGATTGAGTTGGCTGATCTGATTGACTGAGGCTGATCTGATTTGAGTTGATTTTATTTGATTTGGCTGTTTTTTGGCGCATCTTGGATTTTCTATAGGGAGGCACCTGATTTTTCTGATTTGCTGACCTTTCGCTGTTGCTGATCTCGATTGGATTTTTTGAAGGGGAACCAGTTGATCTTGATTTGATTGAGCTGATTTTTAATTTCATTTGACGATTTTTGGATTAAAGCATTCTGAAGTTTGCGGTTGTTGCTGAAGCTGAGACCATTGAACAGGAGAAAAGCGGATTTTGGACTTTGTGGAAGGAAGCCGCTTAATCGTGGACCTAAAATTCGAAGTTCTGACCTCACATTCTTTTAGACGAGCCTCTAAATTTTAAACAGTGCCTCGGAATTAAATTTGAAACGTGCACGTTAAAAAAAAAATAAAGATAAAAATTTTTGGTTGATTAAGAAAGGAATCCCGAATCCCTGCCTAGCAGTTTAGTGGACTAACTCGGCCGGTTATCTACTAAATCCCATTAAAAAGGGCAAAAAGCTAGCTATAAAAAGAAAAAAAAAGAAAAGAAAAGAGAAGAATAAAAATTAAAGTGTTAGGTAAATTTGGGAAATAAATAAAATTAAAAGAAAAATCTGAGGGCTGGTTTGGGATTAGAAAGCTCGCAATGAAGGATGAGAAGAAACCAGAACTTGGAATGGAAAGGAAAAATATCGAAGCTAACAGCGGAGGCAGTGTTTTGGGACTACCTTATCCTAAATCCTATGATGGTTCAGAAGATTTTGTTTGTTATCTGAAGACTTTCAACCGTGTAGCGACTGCCCATGGATGGATGCCGGCAAGATGTGCGCAAATTTTGCCGCTCTATTTAACTGGCTCAGCTTTGGCGATATATGAAGGAATGCCAGATAGAGAGAAAAATTCCTGGAAGGTACTTGTTGAAGGCTTAGCCAGCAGATTGAAAAAGATGTCAACTAAAGAGATGGCTCTCGAGAAGCTGGCTGAAAGAAGGCAGGAATTTGGAGAATCACTGGAAGAATTTTCCAATGATTTGAAAAAACTGGTGGAACGAGCTTATCCAGATGCGTCATTTGAACTGAATATTTCGGCACTTAAATTAGAGGATGATCAAAAGAAGAATTTGAAAACCGAGATTGAAAATATGGCCAAAAGATTCAGAGAGGAAATTGTACCGAGGAAATTTGCCTGGAAAAATTTAAATATGGTCTGTTGCCGGAAATTAGGGAGAAAATCATCTTTATGAAAGTACCCTCTTCATTGGCAGAAGCTGTATCGCAAGCGAGAAGAGTGGAAGAGTTAAATTTAACAATTAAAGCGGATACTTGGAAAAGAATGGAGGAAATAGAGGTTGATGCGGCGCTAGCGGGAGTTAATGAAGTAGGTGAGATAAATGCAGATCCGGATAATGATTGGGGCGAGGAAATGACTGACCCGAATTTTGGCCCATATTATAATAATGGAGATGAATATTATAATGACCATGCCCAATATTATGACCATGACCAAAATTATGACGGTGAGGAATGCCATTGGTTGCCAAATGAAAATAATGAGTATTGGGGAGAGGAAGAGTATCAAGATCAATTTGGCAATGATTGTTGTTTCGATGATCAAGGTGATCAATACTGGCCCACAGATCAAACAAGATTTGATGACTATTGAGGAATAAAAAAAATACTTGGTTGATGGTTCTAAAACTCAATTTTGCGTTATTTTGCTGTTGCCCCCCTCAGAAGAGGAAGAAAAGCGGATTTTGGCCTTTATTTTTAACCCAGCCCTTTGACATTTTCTTGGATGAATGCTCTGTTGCTATATATATATAATTTTTCGGATTTTCACTAAAATTTTCTCACCTCCTGCTTTATTATTACTGATCCAATACATAAAATTTGCCGCCGACTAAAACATACAGTGTAGGAATTTGGTGAAGAAAAGCGACGTGTTGGCGCGATAAGATTTGATTGGTAAAAAGAATGAAAGTGAAAAAATTGAGATGATTAACATGGCCGAGGAAGAATACATAAAGATAGATAAAAAATAAATAATAAAGATAATATTTTTTCACACATTTTCTTGCCATATCCGCTTCTCCTGTTGTATCCCCCACCCCCCGCGTATAGAATGTCATAGTTAAGAAAAATTATTTAACGCCCATTTTTAATGCCCCATAAAAGGCGAGAAAGAACCGGCCAAATTGGTTCATTCGCCCAATCTCAAGTCCGACCAAAAGTTGGCCGGTTCCTTCTCCCTTATATTTTATTAATATATTTGTTAAATAAAAGTTTAAAAAGAAAGCTTTCCTTTTAATTGGTGGATCGGCGCGCCCCAAGGGTGGGTTACCACTCTTGGGGCCCAACGCCGACTAACTCCCTGAAAAAGGGGTTAGGATAATAATATGAAAATTTTGGAATTATAACGTTGGGGACAATCTTTTTAGATTCAATAATATCACTCAAAAATATTTAGCTTTTTCTTTTACCAACCCAAAAAAATTTTTTCATTTATAGATCAATCAACTTTACGTTTTGGTGATCCTCTTTTTGCTTATTCTAATGTATTTTTTTTAATTAAAAAAACTTAAATTAAAAAAATTTTATTTTAAAGATGATGCGTGCTAAACCACATTCAAAAGCACATGCCCGTGTTTCAGCTATTTTGCTTGAATCAACACGAATTTTTGCTAGCGGGTAAATAAATAATTTTAAATGAGGAGGGGGGGGGGATTTTTTAGAATGAGAGATTTTTGATTAAATATAACAAAAATTTTTTTTATGAATTTTTTTCTAGTCAAAAATTGGTAGATGGTGAACAATTACCTTCACTTGATATTGGTAAAATTTAAATTAAAAAATTTTTTATTAAAAAAAAAATTTTTTAAAGATTCACTTCAACGTTTATTACCAAATATTGAAGTTGGTCGTTTTGTTTCAAATTATACAGCTTTTCTAAGTGAGGATGGACAAGCTACTAAAGACGATTGTTTACCTAGATTATTGCCTTGTGATCATTCAAGCCGTTATCGAACATTTTCTGGGTGGTGTAACAATCTTAAGTGAGTGTATGAAAAGAAAATAAACTTTGTTTTGCGAAACAATTACAATTTGTAAAAACAAGTTGTAAAAACATTTTGGGATGAAATTTATAAAACTTTGTTTTTACAAAAACAAAGTTTTAATAAAAGTTTTAATACAAATTGTAAAATGTTTGTTGTGTAAAACTAGTCGCAAAACAAGTTGTAAAACAAGTTTTATGATTTTATCAAAACATTATTTTTTAAAAAAGTTTTGATAAAAATTGTAAAATGTTTTTGTTGTAGCAAAAACAAGTTGCAAATTTTGAATTGTAAAAACAAATAGTAAAATTAATTTTAAAATGTTTTTTTTTCTATTAAAGATATCCACATTATGGAAATGCTTTTACGCCTTTACGTCATTTACTCCATCCTGCTTATGATGACGGTTTTGACGCTCCAAGAAGTCGTGCTAGAAGTGGTCGTCCATTACCTTCACCTAGACGTATTTCTAATGCTGTTCATATTGATAGGGAAATTGTACATGCAAAATTTACACATATGGCAAGTTTTTAAAACATTTTTTACAAATTGTAAATTTAATTTTACAATTTAAGTTTTATTGAAATTAGATAAAACAAGTTTTACAATTTTCGAGTTTAATTTTTACAATTTGTAAAATAAGTTTTATTTAAAACGACTTTTACAATTCAAGCTTTTATTTTTTACAAATTGTAAAATAAGTTTTAATTAAAATAATATATAGCAATAAGTATTTTACAACTTGTAAAATGTTGTTTTTAAGGTAATGCAATTTGGCCAATTACTCGACCATGAAATGACACATTCCCCAATAAATAGAGGCCCAAATGATGAAATTCTAAATTGTACACCTTGTGATTCTGCCCAAACAATTTCTGTTCATTGCATGCCTATAAGAGTAGAGGATGGTGATCCGCATTTTCCCAGTCATTTACCTAATGGAGAGCCTCGTTGTTTACCTTTTGCTCGCTCACTTCTCGGTCAACTTCAACTTGGATATAGAAATCAAATGAATCAAATAAGTGCATTTATTGATGGTTCTGTTGTTTATGGTTCTACACGGTGAACTTTATTTAAAATTTTTAAAAATTTGCAATTTGTATAAGATAAACAAAACATTTTACAAATTGTAAAAAATTAATAAACCAATTTCTACAATTTGTAAAAAAATAAAACCTGAAGGTTTGAAAAAATAAAACTTATTTTACAAATTGTAAATTATACAAATTGTATTTTACAATTTGTAAAAAGATAAAACCTATTTTACAAATTGTAAAAAGGAATAAAACTTATTTTTACAATTTGTAAAAATAAGCAAAACATTTTACAAATTGTAAAAAGAAATAAAACATTTTTACAAATTTGTAAAAAATAAAATCTGAATTGTAAAAGTTGAGTTTAAAGTAAACCTTTTTTATTTTAGGTGTGAATCAAATCAACTTAGGCTGTTTAGACGTGGATTGCTTAATTTTACTGATTTTGGTACTTGGAATCCTATGGCATTGCCACAAGGGTCTCAGGTAAATTTTTTCAATTTAATTTTCCTTTTAAATTTTGTTTTTAAAAAGGAAAAGGATTGTCGTTCATTACCAAATTTCCCTTGTTTTGTTGCTGGTGATGAACGTAATAGCCATCAACCTGGTTTAACTGCAATGCATACAATAATGTTAAGAGAACATAATCGAATTGCTGAGAAATTGGCTAAATTAAATTTACATTGGGATGATGAAAAAATTTTTCAAGTAATTTTTAAAAATTTTTGAAATTTTTTTTTTTGAAATTTTTTGTTTCAAGGAAACGAGAAGGATTTTTATTGCACAAGAACAGCATGTTGTTTTTAATGAATTTTTACCTAAAGTGATTGGATTTGATTTGTTACATGAATATGATCTGGTTTGTAATTTTATTTTTATTTAAAAATTTTTTTAATTTGAAAAATTTTTTAATTTAAAGGTACCTTTAAAAACAGGATATTATACTCGTTATGATGAAACTTGTGATCCTGTAAGTTTTTTAAGTTTACAAACATTTTGTAATTGTTTCATGTTTTTGTAAATGTTTGAATATTTTCTTTGATGTTTTTCTGGTTTGTTTTATTCAATGTTTTTCTTAAATATATGTTTTAAAAAATGTTTTGTTTCTAAGTTTGTTGTTGTCAATGTTTTGTTTGTTTCTTGTTTTATTTAATGTTGTTTTTGTTTGGTTTGTTCAATGTTTTCTGTTTAATAATGTTTTTTTATTTTGTTTAGTTGCATGTTTTATTGTTTACTAATGTTTTATTCAATGTTTCTGTTTATTTTTAGTTTAGTGTTTTGTTTGATGTTTTTTTGTTTTATGTTTTGTTTGATGTTTTGTTTGCCTGCATGTTTTCTTGTTGCTTTACTAATGTTTTGTTTAATGTTTTATCTGTTGTTTTGTTTTTACCTATTAATGTTTGTTGTTTTAATTGTTGTTTTAATCTTATAAAATTTTTTATACAAACATTTATTTTTCAGGCAATTTCTCACCCATTTGCTACAGCAGCTTTTCGTTTTGGCCATACTTTGATTCGTCGAATGTTTCCACGTTTAGACACAAATTTCCACAAAATGAGTGAACCTGTTGATTTGGCAAAACATTTTGGATTTGTTGAGCCCCTTTATAATAAAACTAGTGGAGGTTTGGATTAAAAAAATTTTTTTGAAAATTTCTGAAAAAATTTTTTGGGAATTTTTTAAAATTTTTGAAAGATTTTTTGAAATTTTTTTCTTGAAATTTTTCTAAATTCAAAAATAAAAAATTTTTTGTTCTTTCAAAAAAAAAAGGACTCGATTCAATGCTTCTCGGTTTATTTGGCACCCCAGCAATGGCTTTTGATAGACACATTACAAATGCAGTTAGAGATATGTTGTTTGCTAGGCGTGATGAACCAACTTCTGGAATGGATTTGGTTTTTATTTTTCTTAATTTTTTTAAAAGAAATTATTTTTTTAAGATTGCTATAAACATGTTAAGGGCCCGAGATCATGGTGTTCAACCATACAACAAATTTAGGTATTTTTTAAAATTTTTTTTTGAATTAATTTTTAAAAAAAGTTAAGGTTAGGAGGGATTTAAGAAATTTTTATAAAAAATTTTTCAAAATTTTCAAAAAAAAATTTTTTTTGAAAATTTTTCGTAAATATTTTCTTGGGAAAATTAAAAAATAATTTTTTTTTCAAAAAATTAAAAAAAAATTTATTTTCTAAAAGACCTCTTTGTGGACTTCCACTTGCCCAATCCTTTGAAGATTTACGCGATGTAATGGATGAAACAGCAATTTCTGCTCTTCGTTCAGTTTATGAACATGTTGATGATATTGATTTATTTCCTGGATTAACAAGTGAAAGGCCTAGACAAGGAGCTTTGGTTGGGGGGTTTTTTTTTATTTTTTTTATTTTCCAAAAAATAGTCCGCGAGCCTAGACATTTGGGATTACCTCACTTTTTACTTAGTAGAGATCGGACCGATTCGAGTTCTCAAACAAAAGTTTTGATTATCGAATTTTTCGAGTGTAACCCTCCCAGTCCGGTTTCTGCTTTTTCATACCACCTATATAAAATATCGTTTTTCAAAAAGTTGGGTGGCCATTAGTTGTTGGGGTACGTCTAAATGTTGGGGGACCTTCTCTTCTTTAGGATACCTCTCGATGTCTTTTGATAAGTTAATGAGATTCGACTTTGGTTTCCTATTCCTTTTTGATAAAATTAATTCTAAGACTTGAGGATAAACTTACACAAACATTTTTTTGAATTTAAAAGGAAAAAATTAATTTTTAAAAATTAATTTATTTTTCAGTTAGGCCACACAATGTCATGCCTTTTAGCAGAACAATTTAGACGTTTAAAAAAATGTGATCGATTTTATTATGAAAATGATAATTTTGCTGCTAAATTTACGCCTGGTAAAAAATTAATAAAAAATAAAAAAATCTAAAAAAAATTTAATTTTTCAGCCCAACTTTCACAAATTCGTAAAATTCGTCTTTCCAAAATTTTGTGTCAAAATTCACCAATTATACAAAAAATACAGCCAAATGTTTTTGATATACAAGATGATTTAATTAATGCGCCTGTTAATTGTAATGATTTGGAAGAAATTGAACTTGAAGCTTGGAAAGAAAAATGTTTGTAAAATTTAAATAAATATTTTTTTAAAGTTTTACAATTTTATAGTACAAATTCAAGTTTATTTAATTTTTAATTTTGTAGCATATTGTGAAATTAATGGGTTGAAAATTGAACAAGGAGAAAATAGGTATAGGTTTATTTTATTTTTACAATTATAATATTCAAGTTTGTTCAGAATAAGTTTATTTTTACAATCCAAGTTTTATTTTTTATAAACTTAATTAGAATAGGTTTATTTATTTTTACAATTGAGTTTTATTTTTTAAACCAGTTAGGTTTATTTTACAATTTATTTTTACAATTTTACAATCCAAGTTTTATTTTTCTAACATTAGTCAGAATAAGTTTATTTTTGAGTTTTTACAATTATTCTATTTATTTTTAAAGGAGAACAACACCTTGTGTAACGTGTACTTGTACAGCTGAAGGGGTAAAAATTATTTTTTTTAATTTTTTAAAAATTAAAAAAATTATTTTAAAGCCTGAATGTCAACCTGTCCAAATGGATAGTTTTGAATGTTCTCAGCTTTTTAATAAATATGATAAAAAATCAATTTTAAAGGTTTTTAAATAATTTTGTTTAAAAAATTTTTAAAATTAATTTTTTTTTAAAAAAGGATGCTACTTGTGCAATTCAATGTGCACAAGAGCTTTCAGTATTAGATTCAGCAGAAAGTAAAGAAGATCTTTAAAAAAATAATTTTCTTAGTCAAAATTAGTAATTTTTTTAGTTTTCTTTTAATTTATTGTACAAAATTGTTGTTTAAATTATTTTTTAGTTTAGAGAAAAAGTTTTACAATTATTTTTACAATTTGTAATTTTATGAGCTAAGTTTTTAAATGTTTTTACAAATGTTTAGGTAAATTTTAAAGTTATTCTGATTCTAATGTTTTTATTAAATTCTGATTTTTGTTTGTCATTTGTTTGTTTTAAAGTTGTTCTGTTTTTGTTTTTTTAGAAATTCTGATTTTAGAAATTGTTTTTCTAGTGTGTTTTATGTTTTTAGATTATTCTGGTTTTGATGTTTTTATTAAATTCTGATTTTATTAAAACTTGAAGTAAACTAAGAAGAGAGAGAGTACTGGCAGACAGTTAAAGAGTTTTTGGATAAAATGTCATTTAATTAAAAAAAAAGACATTTTGCCAATTCTATTAAATATTTAAAAATCTTCAATTTTTATTTTCTTATTTTTCATTTTTTCTAATCAAAGTCCGCCAAAAATTTTCTCTAAATTTTTTTCCTTTAATAATCTCTTTAATTATTTTGTTTTTCAACCATAAAAAAATTACTTTTTTTTGCCGCGTTTAAGTCAGTACTTTTTATTTTATTTTCAAGTATTTCCCCTTTTCTTTTTTTAGTTATTCTTTTTATTTTTTTTCTTTATTCCTTTGATGCCCCTACTAAAAAAGTAGTCCAGTCTTTTAACCCTCAAGCCCAACTCTTCTTTTTTCTTTTTCCCACTCATTACGTAATTGATTATATTAATTTATTATGTGTGATGGTCAGTTAATTTTTATTTATTCTTTCTTTTTGTTTGTTTGTTTGTTATTAAGTGCCCTATAATCATAAACAGAAAAAAGTCTTTTTATTATTTCTGACTGTTTTTACTTTTCTTTTCCCCTTTTTAAATTTTCCCTCTAATAAATTTTATTTTTAATTTTTAAGAAATTTTTTTTTCTTCCAAAAATTCTTCCAAAAATTCTTCAGCTGCTTCAAATTTTCTTCTCGTCTCGTCCAATATTTTTTTAATTTCTTGAAAATAATCAAATTAATTTCAACAACTTAATTCAATTTTATTTGTCTACAAAAGAATTTGCGTTTGCTTGAGTGTTCAATACATGCTTGTTGGTCTTTCCAGGACAATGGTCACAGGCTGGTTTATTTTTTAAATAAAATTTCAATTTATAAAACACGTGTGTGTGGACCTTGTTTTTAGATAACTCCTCGGAGATGGAAGAAGTTGTATTTTTAATTATGTTGTGTCTTATTGAGGGGGGGGGTGTATTCCTGTTCTTCCTTCTACCCAATGGCCAACCTTGTTTTAATAAATTTTGAAATTGTTCAATCTTGGAATTATCTAAAAATGAGGCGTGTGTGTATGTGTGTGTCCGATTGTTTCCTATATTCCAATACCTATTTTCAAGTTTTTTTTTGAAACAATTTTTTTTCATGTGTTTATTTTTTATTAGAGATCGGCACAGGACAGGATCCCGCACAGGATTTTTCAGGATCCTGTCCGAAATCCTACCCTTTTTTCAGTGTTCAGGATTGCCAGGATTTCAGGATTAATCCTGCAAGATCCTGTCCTGTATGAAATTTTAAAACCCAATCCTGATCCTGCAAATTCGATTTTACCGATCTCTATTTTTTATTCGCTAGGGGTTGATTGAAGAGTTGGTAGCCCTTTATCCGTCTTACACTCTTTATTTTTTTTTCTTTTTTCAATTATTTACAATTTCATAAGCGACATACAATAATAATAATAACAGATTTATGGCATATTAACTACTTTTTTTTTCTTAAATTATTTTTAAAGTGCCGTCAATTCCCCCATATAAAGTAAAATGACCTCTCTCTCTTTTCCTCTTAATTTTGACCGGGCTCATTAATTTTTTTTTCTTTTTTGAAAAATTTTCTTTTATATATTCTCTTGACTATAAGAAAATTGTAAAATATATATCTACAGATGTTGCTTAAATCTGTTAAAAAATTTTTTTATTTCTTCCTTTAATTTTTTCTTTTAATTATTAAACAATTAAAAAGAAACCGCGCCTTATAAACCTTTTTTTTTCTATTTTTTAAAAATTTTTATCTGGTGGCATTTGGTGTAAATTAAAATTATTAAAAAAAAGAAATTTAAAAATTTCATTTTTATTTAATTCCTTTTGATTTTTTTAAATTTTTTTGAGGTCATTTATTTCTGCTGGGAGGCCTCTTTCCAGGGACTTCTTTAAAAAAATTTTTTCAGTAAATTAAATTTAGAATAATTTTTATTTTTGATTTTTACAGATAGACTTACCTTCTTGATTTCCTACTTTTCCTTTAAAATTCATTAAAAAAAATTTTTTTTTTCTCTAACCTCTCTTGTGTCTCTTCGTTTCCTTTACTCTCTCCTTAAATTTAAATTGTGATTTTTTACTTTAAAAATGGTAAACTGATAAACTAACTGTCCTTCTTGATTTTCTACTTTTCCTTTAAAATTCATTTAAAAAATTTTTTTTCTTTTTTTCTCTAACCTCTTTGTTGTCTCTCTTATTTTCCTATACTCTCTTACCTTCCCCCAATCTTTTTTTCTTTTTTTTTTATTAAATAATCAAAATTCTAAAATAAATAAAATTTTTGTCTCGTCTTGTAAAAAAATAATAATTTTATTAAATTATTATTTATTTTCAAGATATCAGAGGCGTGTTAGTAACATGTACACACTTACACCAAATTTTATTTTTTGCCTTTTTTATTGTTAAAAAAATTTTTTTTTGTTATTTTTCTCGTCCAAAATGTATATATTCCTTAAATATTTTTTGTGTCTTTGTACTGATAAACTTTTGTTGCGAAAAAAATTTTTTTATATATAATGCATGCAAAATAACAGGGAACGAGTAATGGGGGTAGAGAGTTGAGGAGTAGGGGGTGAGGGAGACTTAGGGGGAAGGAAGGAACGGCTGTCGGGTAAAAATTATATATAAAAAAATTTTTTTTCGTTCCTTCCTCATTTTTTATAAAATAAGGGGAAAGAATTAAATTTTATAATTTATGTAAATAGAGGTAGCAAGCAGTTCATTTCGGAAGCTGGTATCTCTTGACATGAACTCTCACTGTTTAAAAATCAAAGCTGGCAGGGGTGGGTTACGTATCATCATAAATTATTAAAAAGTGTGAATTTGATTCATAAAAAATATTTTTTTTTTACTTTATTATCTTTAAAGCCTTCTTTATATGCTAAGGATTAATCCCTTTTTTCCCTTATTTTTATTTTTGACAATTTTGTAATATGTGAAAAGTACCAAAAATAATTTTTTTACAAATCATTTATTTTTTTTAAATTGAATTTTTATTTTTCTGAATTAAAATTACTTTTTTTTTTCATTCTTTTTTTTATTTTCCCTCATTTATTCATTAAACTTCTCATTAGAACCTTTTTTAATTAAACTTAAAACTTTATTGTTGCTATAAGTTTTACTGTATTCCCCTCCAGTTGTAATGTAAGGTGGTCGAGTGGTTAGTGATTTTGATTGTGTTTGGGTGATTGTGTTTTTGAGGTGTTGGTTCGACCCTTACAGCTTACTGGGTGTTTTAAAAAATTGTTTTACGGTGTTAAAAAATTTTTTTCTTTATCTTTTTACTTAAAAATTTTTTTTGGAATATTTTTAAACATTTTCAATTATATTTATTTCTCCTCAACTTAATTTTCCTTTTATTTCGCGCATGTTTTCTTTCTCCCCTATATAAACATGAATAGAAAAAAATAAAAGAATATTTAATGAAAATCCACAAAAAAGGAAAAGTTTCTGTTTGTTTTTCTTTTTTCTTTCCTTTTGTTTTTTTATTCAAATTTTGTATTTAAAGTTTTGCGGGTATACAAGGTTATAAACGGGGATTATTTTGTGTTTGCCGGAAATTAAAAAATAAAAAAAGATTTTTTTTTGGGAAAATTTATTTTTTGAATATAAAGAGAAAACAAACACAAAAATTATTTATTAAATACTGAAAGTGTGAGAAATTTTAATTTTTTTTAAATATGCCGATGCTTAATCATTTATTGTAGAGATGGGGGAATTTGTAATTGTTTCAAGTTTATTTGCGCAAGTTTTATTTTTAATGCTGATTTTTCAAACTTTAATTCAAGTTTATTTTTTCAACTTTTCTAAGTTTATTTTTTAGTTTTGTAATTTTATTTCAAGTTTATTTTTCTAGTTTGCGTTTGCTTCAAGCTTTATTTTTCTAACTTTTCTAAGTTTATTTTTCTAATTTGCGGTGCTTCAAGTTTTATTTTTATATGTTTCAAGTTTATTTTCATTTTTAAGTTTATTTTGCAAGCTTGCTTCAAGTTTATTTTTTTTGAGTTTTTGCTTCAAGTTTATTTATATTTTTTATTTTTTCATCGTCCTTGATAATTTTCCACAATCTTTAACATTACTTATAAAAATATTTTTGCAACTCCTCAATTAAATTAATTATTTTATATTTTTTTCAATTCTTGACTGAAAAATTTTTTTCACCTTGGAAATTTATTTTTTTCTTCTAAAATTTTGAAGGATTTTTTCCCTTCAGTCTACTTGTCAAAATAATTTTTAAAAAATTTATTTTTATTAAATTTATTATTTTCCTCAAAAATTCTTCCCTAGTTGCCATTCATAAATTCAACTCCCCCAAAAAATCACCACTAAATTCAAGTGGTGATCTTTTGGATTGAGTTGTTTATCCTCCCACTCATCTTGATTTTTCCCTTTTTTCACGCATTTTTGTTTTAAAATAAATATTTATTTAAGGAAATATTTTTAATGAGTTAAAGAACGGTGGAGGGAGAAGGGGAAAATGTATAAGGATAGAAAATTTATTTAAAAAAAAAGAGGGGGGTTCTCTATTTTTACTCACACACACAAATACAAGGCCATCTGATAAAACCTCCGAAAATTGATGATTGCTTTTTTTAATATATATTTATTTTAAATAAATATAAAAATAACATTTACTTGCAAATAATACAAGAGAATCATTAAAAAAAGTTGATCTTCATCTTTTTCACTTTTTTCTCTAACCTCTTTTAATATAATATTTATAAACTTGTAGCAAAATTTTTGTTAAAAAATAAACTTGAAACTTTTACAATTGTAAATAAATTTTTGTTTCCAAGTTTATTTTTAAGTTTTGAATTTTATTCAAGTTGAATTTTTTAAAGTTTATTTTCCATGTTTTTGTTTCAAGTTTATTTATTTCAAGTTTTCACATTTGATTTTCAAGCTCAATTTTTCAAGTTTATTTTAATGCTTGAAAATATGTTTTTAAGTTTGTTTTTGTTTGGTTGTTTCTTCTAAGTTTATTTTACAATACTTGTTTGTTTTAATTATTTCTTCAACAAACATGCTTCAAGTTTATTTTTATAATCTGATTTATGTTCCTCTCACTTTTACCTTGTAAGATTCATCAGAGATAATATTTTAACAAAACTTGTTTTTTTTTTGTTTGGCACATGCGCGTATTTTTTTAATGTCTTGATTTATTTTTTTCTGAGTGATTCTTGACCGATATATCTATAAAAATATATTTTTTTATTATAAATCTTTTCTATTTTAGGTGTAAAAAATATTTTTTAATAATTTATTACTTTGTAAAATTGTTTAACACCAATTGTTTTTAATATTTAGGTTGAAAATGGGAGAAAAATTCATTTACAAAATATTTTTATGATAAATGTATTTTTAAGGATTTTAGAAGCAATTTCTAGAAAATATATTAAACTTTGTTAAGATTTTTGATTTATTTTATGTTTAGTGTAGTGTTTGAGTTGTGTTTTTAAATAAGTTTAATATTTTACAATTTATGATATTTGTAAAAAGTTTAGTAAAACAAAGTTGTAAACAAAGTTTTACAATTTTAAGAGAAAGTTTTTGAAAAACAAGAGTTGTAAAAACAAACGTGAGAATATGTTTGTAAAACAAGTTTTAAGTTTGTATATAGTATGTTTATGTTTTAATTCAAGTTTATTTTCAAGTTTCAAGTTTATTTTTAAGTTTCAAGTTTATTTTTAAGTTTCAAGTTTGTTTCAAGTTTTGTTTCAAGTTTTATCTTTAACTTATTTTTGCCTTTTTTATGGATATTTTCTTTCTTTTGTAAAACATTTATTTTGTATACAAGGTTTTTGTGTGTTTTTATGTTTCCTTTTATATTTTTGAGTAACATATATACATAAAAGGACAGCGTAAAATTGTAGTAATCTCTTTTTTATTTGTAAATAATAAAACCTTTTTTATTTCCTTTATTTTTACTATAAAAACATACAAAGGTTAGCGCCTTGTTTTCTTGAAACATTTTTGGGGTGATTTTTAATGACTTGAATATTATTCTAAAAATGGAAGATTATATATTTTATATTTTTTTGGTATTTTTGGCGCCTTTTATCATTAATTTTTATTTTTTAATTTTTTTTTATTTTTGGAATTTTTATTATTTTTTTCTGGGGAATTTTTAAAAATTATAAAAGACTAATTTTTAGACTAGCTAACCGCCAAAGCTTGTAACTTTTTTGTGAATAAAATTTTCTATAAAGATTTTGGTATCGTTCGATAGAGGAGATTCTCTTCTTTCAAACGATACCAAAAATGTTTAAAAAAATTTTGGTTTAAACAAAAGTTGTAAGCTTTGGCGTCTAGTTAGTCTAATGCTGAGACAGTTGAAAAACATTTTTTAAATTAAAAAAAATTTTTTTTTATTTAGCTTAAATAATTTATTTATTCATTTAGCAACATGAATATTGTATTTTATATTTAAATTGTATTTCTTTTTTAAAAAACTCAACTCTTCTTTTTTTTTAATTTTTTTACCTCTGGGAAATGGCCAATAAAGCTAACTAATAAATAAATAAATTTATTTTTGATTTGGCAAAAAATTCCGATTTTTTTTCTTAAAAATAAATTTTTTTTCTTGGGTGATTTTCTTCTTATAAATTTGCTTATTTAATTCATAATTTGCATAAAATATTGTGTCTTGGATTTTTTTAAAAATTCCAAAAAGCAAAAAAAAATAATCGTCCCCAAGGGGAGGATGTACGGGGAGAAAAGGGGTAAAAGCACGGAAAAGTATGTATTTTTTTAAATAAATAGACAACAAAAAGAAAAGAAAAAAATGTGAGAATTAAAGGTGTAACAATAGAAGAAGAAGAAAGTATGTATTTTTTAAAAAGCCGGATGATGAACGTTGATCATCAAAAATAATTTTAAGAAGAAAAAAAGAAGAAGACAAGAAAGAAAAAAATCTGACCGACAAAAAAAATAAATTTTTTTTTGAAGGGAAAAAAGGGGGGGAGGGAATTTTGAGTTAAATATAGGGAGGGAGGACTTAGGGAGAGAGGAGGATTTTGTGTTTATTTATAAATTGCAAAGTGGCTTTTTTTCTTTTTAATGAATTAATTTTTTAACACCTTGTATTTAAGTTGCGAAAATTAGTAGGTAGAATTGGGAAATTGAAAAAGAGAGGGAGAGATTTTGATCTTTTTTTGGGGAGAAGGGGTGTTTGTATGTTATTCTAGTTCAAGGCGTTTTTAAGTCTTTAACTTTGTAGAGATGTTGGATTATTTTTTTATTCTGATACGATTTAATAGAGGAGAATCTGAGCTATTTAATGATATATAGAGCATCCTTATATCTTTTGATTTGATAAAGTTGTGGTCAAAAATCTGTTAGTTACTGCCGTGTGTGTTATTCTAGTTCAAGGCGTTTGTGTCTATAACTATGTTCAACTTAATTTTGAAAATTTTTTTGTTATACTTTTTAAATAGAGGATAAATAGAGCTATCTACTGGTATATAACAGATTTTTATATCTTCTGATTTGATAGAGATGCGATTATATAAAACTGTTAGTGGGCCTCTATAAATGTAGTGAGTTCACTTAACTCCTCGACCTATAACTCATTAAAAAAATTCTTTTGTTAATTTGTTTTTATATCATTTTGTAGAGGATAAAGAGAGCTCTAAATTGATATATAAAGGATTTTTATAATTTAAGATTTGATAGGGGTTGTGGTCAAAAAACTCAGTTGGACATTCTCTCTTATTTTGATTTTTAAATAAATTTTCTGAAAATTTTTTTTAATTTTTTATATTTTTATTTCATCTAATAGACTAGAAAATTATTAACTAAAATCATATCCCTTTTATCCCTTTTATTATTTTTATAATCTACCCTTTCTTAACAACAATAATAATCTCTTCAGCCCTTCCAGCCCCTTAAAATTAATTTCTTGGCATTGGTAAAATATTTCCCGCAATATTTTTTTTCTTCCTTAATCCTCTCTAAAAATTTCAAATCACACATATTCTATTGTCTTTACAATTCAAAAATCTTTTTTAAAATTTATTTATTTATTCCCCTTATTTTATTGTTTAATACGCGCATATTTTCTCTCCTAGAAGAAAATTTAAATAAATAAAAAAATGTATAACCCCCCGTTGTGAATTCTGATGGTTTTAAAATTGGGGGAAAAACAAGAGCAGCAACAACAACAGGGATAACAACAAGATAAGTAAATAAGAATATTATATAACTGTAAAAAGACCACCACCACATGGCGAAGAAGGAAAAAAATATTTTTTGGAAGGGGGGTTAATTTAATGGATAAAGACAATGAAAAAAATATAAAAAATAATAATTCTTCTGCAACAACTGAGCAGATGTCAAGAAAATTAAGTAGATGAAGAAAAGAGATTTTTTGAATAAACGAGTTAATTGAGGCATTAAAATTAGATTAGAGTATAATGGAGGGAAGGGGAGTATATATTTAAATGTTGGGGGAATTTAAACAAAAAATTTTTTTAATGGTTTTTGTCTAGTTGACGTCTGACCCAAATGAAATTTAATTTTTTGTTTCTTCTGACCTGAATGTGCCTACCCTTCTTCTGACCCAAATGAATTTTACCCAAATGTGATATAATTCTTTTTTTTTTCTGACCCAAATGTACATTTGACCCAATCGAAACTGTCCAAAAAATTATCTGCCTCAAATTTTTCAAAATATTGCAGGCCTTAAACGGGGGTGTGCCAGTTTCGCGGTTCGCCTTTCGAGTTTCTCTTTCTAAAATCTGTTTCGGCACACGCCTGAAAATGGAAAACGCCTGTAACCCCGAAAAGGATATTAAAAATGTCTTCGACAAAAATCACAACTCGGTACACAAAATCAAAAATATAAATTCCTCATTAACCCCTTTCTACTAAAAATTATTTTAATCGTTTTCTTTTCTTTTTCCTCTCATTTAATTTTAATATTTTTGCCCGCCCATATTTATTTATTAAACTCCTCCTCCTTTCTTTATCCATTAAAATCTAGTCAACAATGACTGTTTTATAGAAGAGAGAAGACAGACACATACGTTTTCTTCTTCTTCTTTTCTTCTAGCGTACGGAAAGGGGTGTGGCTTAAATAAAATAAAAGAAAGGAGAAGAGAGAGCAAAACAACTTAAGCCCCCTGCTTTCTTTTACTCAAAATCATTCTTTTCTTTTTTTTTCAAGTGGTGCTATTTGGAAGAAAAATTTTTTTTTGTTTTTAATATTATCCTGAAAAAAAATTTTTTTTTCTTAATTTTCCTCATTTAAAAAAAATTTTTTTTTAATTTTTTAAAATTTATTTTTGAATTTATTTTTTGAATTTTAATTTTTAAAAAATAAAAGGGGGAAGACTCTTAATCACTCAAAAATACATGAAAAAAATATAAATTTTAGCTTGTCTTTTTTTTCAAAAAAAAAATTTTTTTTAGGATTCGATTTTTAATTTTAATTTATTCTTTTTTTTCTTTTTTGATTATTTTATCCTTTTTTTGGAATTATTTCTTTTCCTTTTTTTTTGACCATTTTTTTGTCTTTTCTTTTAAATTTTTTTTCCTTCTCTATATTTTTATGTTCATTAATTTAACGTCCTTTTTATAATATTTAAAATATACGTTAAAAAATCTTTTACATAAATACACTTTTCTTTTTTGGAAAAAAATTTTTTTTTGTCTTTTCTAAAAATATTTAAAAATAATTAAAGACTAAAGAACGCGTCTTTCTTTACCTAAAAAAAGAATTTTTTGGGGGAAATTAATAATTAATATAAAAATTAATTTTATAAATGTGTCTGGATTTGAAAAAAATTGAGTGGAAATTAAAACTCTAACCCATTTAAAGTTTAAAATTTGGTCTATTTTGGCTTTTTGTTTATTTTTTTATTAAATGACATTTTATCCAAATTAGAATTCTTTTCTTTGTCTCTCTTATTTTAATCATTACTCTCGTTGTTTTTATTTTTTTATTCAACTTGTTTTTCTCATGTTTTTAAGTTTACAAACTTAAAAACTTGTTGTCATATTTTTAAATTTGTTTTTATTCATGTTTAAATGTTTTGTTTTTAAATGTTTGCGAGTTTTTACCCAACATGTTTTTAGTCTTATGTTTTACAAACTAATGTTTTTCAATGTTTTACAAGCTTAAAACATGTTGTTTTCTTATTTTTTAATGTTTTTATTTATTTAAATGTTTTCGAGTTTTATCCAACATGTTTTTTTGTTTTATGTTTTGCAAACTTAAAACTTGTTGCTGTCTTGTTTTTTAAATGTTTTTATTTATTTAAAACAAGTTTATTTTTATAGAGCGAATTTTTGGGGAATTCTTTTAAGTCAATGAATTCTCCATTACATTTACTTCATTGTCTTTGGTTTAATCCAATAACTACAACACAAAATACATCCACAACAACAACAACAATAATTAGTCAATCACCAAAACAACTTCAAAAATCTCCTCAAAAAATAATTTTGACAAGAAAAAGGCGTGCAGCAGCAGCAATATTAGAAGAAATTCCCCCACAAACAACAACTACTTATTCTTCAACAAAAACATTATCTTTATTTGATGATAGTAATGAATATTTAATTAACAAAAAGGAGCGTTTATGGGTTTGTGCTGATGTTGATAGAGCAATACATTTGGATGAACGTTGTTTGAAGAAAATGTTGGAAAATGAAATTAATGTTCAGGTGGGGAAAGAATAATGTTTTTACAATTTGTAAAAAATAAACTTGATGTTTTGACAAAAATAAACTTTACAATTTGTAAAAATTATAAACTTGTGTTTTTACAATTTGTAAAAATTATAAACATGTTTTTACAATTTGTAAAAAATTATGAACTTGTTTTTACAATTTGTAAAAATTATAAACTTGTGTTTTTACAATTTGTAAAAATTATAAACATGTTTTTACAATTTGTAAAAAATTATGAACTTGTTTTTACAATTTGTAAAAATTATAAACTTGTGTTTTTACAATTTGTAAAAATTATAAACATGTTTTTACAATTCTACAAATTAAATAAACTTGAATTTGTAAAACATTTTTCTTTTTATAGGTAACTGATACACAAATTCGTCGCCAACAACGGCAAAATATTAAAAATTGCAATGATGGTGAAAGGGGAGTTGATGAGGATGCGCGCACTCAACTTGTTGAATGGCTTAATGATGTCGGTTTTTTATAGAAAATTTTAATTTAAAAAAGAAAATTTTAGGTTTGCGAAGCTGAACGTGTCGATTTTGTGATTCTCCCATTAACTGTTGCTTTTGTGGATCGAGTATTGGCAACCAAATTTTTGCCTCGACGCAACCTCCAAGCGTTAGGAGCTGCTTGTCTTTTACTTGCTTCAAAATTGAAGGCGCCTGTACCTTTGTCAGCAGCACAAATTGCTAGTTATTGGTAAAACAATTTTTACAATTTGTAAAAAATATAGAACTTGAATATTAAAAATAAACTTGTTTTACAATAAAAAATTTACAATTTGTAAAACAAACTTGTTTTGCTTTAAATAAACTTGTTTTGAATTAAATAAACTTGAATTTTACAAATTAAACTTGTCTACAAAACAAACTTGTTTTTACAATAACAAACTTGTTTTTACAATAACTAAACATGTTTTTACAAATTCATTTTTACAGTTGTGAACCAGAAGAAAACATCAACAACAACAATAATGTTTGTGTAATGGAAGCAGATTCTTCTTTAGACAAAGAAAACACTACAACAACAACAACCAAAACATTAATTAATACAACAACAACATTAACAACAACAATTTTACCAACAACATATTTAATAACACCAGACGAACTTTTAGATTGGGAAATGCTTGTAGTAAACCAATTAAAATGGAATTTGCTTCAATCTACTCCCTTTGAATTTTTTGATCAAATTTTGGTGCGTTCTCCTGTATTGGAAGCTTTGAGAGAAGATTTTGCTCATTGTTTGCATAAAATGCAGAGAGGTGGGGAAAATTTTTTATTGAAGAAAATTAGTCGAATTTCATTATAAGATAACATTCCCCTTATATGGAGTCGATTACTTCTATTTAAGAGGGGCTTTTTTTTTTAATTTTTGTGGATATTGTGGGAAGAGAAGGAGGAGGAAGTGCCTTGAGCTACACTTTATTCTAAGATTCTATAAATTACCTATTTTGAAACCTCGAGAGGGTGTATTTTTATAAATGAAGTTCGACTATTTATTTATTGATTATTTTTTAAATTAAATTTTAATTTTTTTTGGGCAATTTTTAAAAAAAGTTTTTTTAATTTTTTCTATTAAGAAATATTTTTTTTATTATTATTTGCTCCATATATTTTTTCTAATTTTTTTTTTATTGGGGATTTTTTTTCTTATTTTTTACCTGTCATTATAAGATTTGTGTTTTTTCTACGCGCGAGCTACATATTCTAAGCATTTTATAAGAATAAAAATATTGGTTAAAGTCAAAAAAGGAGAACAATAATAAATTAAATGATTTAAATTGTTTTTTTAAGGAGATTTTTACCTCTAATATTTTTTTATTTGGAACATTAACAATACATGTACATACACCTGTTTTTTTGGTTGTTTTTTGGTTGAAAAAATAGGGGGAAGGGTTAAAAGGGGGGGGTTGACTAATTTATATGTATTGTTATGTGGTCTTGTTTGTTATTGTTGTTTGTGGAGTGAGAGAGAGAGATTAGGAAAAACAAATTTTAAAGAGAGGGGGAGGGTGGTTTCGTAAAAACATTTGTAAAAACATATGATTTGTAAAAACAGCTTTATTTAAAGCGAAACAAGTTTATTTATTGTAAAACAAGTTTGTTTTACAAATTGTAAATACTCTATTGTAAAAACAAGTTTATTTTTAATATTCAAGTTTGTATTTGTTTTAATAACAAAAGAATAATATTTTTTGGTTTTGGATTTTTTGATTTCCTTGAGGATTTTTGATTTTTTTTTAAATTTATCCCTTTTTTCTAAAATTTTATTTATATTTTTTTTCAAATTTGAAAGATAGTTTTTACCTTATTTCAGAAAAAATTTAGGTTAAAATAAAAAAATATTTTGCTTTGGTTTTGTGATTTATAAAAATAAGACAGGTGTTTTTGAAATATTTTTATGATATTTTTATATATATTTTTTTGGCGCAGTTGGAAAATTTTGGAGGAAAAAAAATTTTTTTTTGAGGAAGGAAAGGGGAAAAATAAATTTTTTAAATAGGAAAGGAGAAAGAAAAAAATTTTGGGGGAAAAAATTTTTTTAAAGAAAAAAAGCAACATACATAGAGGGCAATATTTTTAAGTGTGTTTATTTTTGAGTTTTTAAGTTTTCTGTTTAAAAGTTTTGGAAAAAAGAAGAATGTATATATAAACATAACAATAATACTTTTAAAAGTTTTGTCGGCATATTTTTAATGTTGGGTTTTTTGAGGGAATAAAAGCATTTTAGAAATGAGGAAAAAAATGCTGTAGGCAAAATAATATAAAATTTGGGAGAACTAAAAACAAAAATAGAGAACTTTTTTTTCGCTTAAAATCAAAGAAAAAATGAGGAGTAATTTTGAAGGAGGGGGATATATGGCGATGAGACTTACGCAATATTTTTTTTTATTGTTAACTTTAAAAAAAGTATATTTTCGTTTGAATATAGGGAAAATATTGCGACATTTTTTAAATGGGTTATTGGTTATTATTAAACGGATTTTTTAAATATTTTTAAATTTTTGTATTTTAACACTAATAATTTTTTTTTCAATTTTTTAAAATTTTCTAATTAAAAAAAATTTTTTTTTCTGATTAAGTTTTTAATTTTTATTCTTTTTCTAAAAATATTATTTTTTTAAGCTGGCACCTCACACACACATTTCTTGTCCTTGTTTTTCTTTTAAATTTATTTTTAAATCGCCAATCTAATTAATTTATAGTTTATTTACCTCAATTTTTTACGGTTATTTTATTGTAAAATTTTTTTATTGTAAA
Organism: Meloidogyne incognita; assembly: GCA_036172945.1. Lineage (NCBI taxonomy): Eukaryota > Metazoa > Nematoda > Chromadorea > Rhabditida > Meloidogynidae > Meloidogyne > Meloidogyne incognita. Next base: position 3,139,575 of record JARQAC010000010.1, read on the forward strand.
ATTTTTTTTTTAAAAAAACCTTGGAAAAATAAATTTTTTTGTCACTGACCTCCCCTATCTTCTTTATATATTTTTACCTCATTTCACATTAAAAAAGTTGTCTTTTTTTCTAATTTTTATTTAAAAAATCAGCCCCATTTACTCTGAACAATGTAAGTTTTTTCTACATTGTTTTGTTATGTTCAGTTTCAATAAAAAAGAAGAAAAAAAAAACAACGTGTGTGGGAGATGGGGGGATGAATATGTGTTCGTGTACCTGCCTCTGGCCGTCGCCCAATAAAAAAAACTATTAGGAATTGAAAAAAAATTTTTTTGTGCGGGAAAAATGGAAATTTTTTTAGAAGTCTGGAAAAGTTATAAAAAAGTTTTTTTAATGGAAGGAAATCCAAAAAATACTAATAGATTGGGGCAACAGTTTATATATGTTTTTGACTGTTTTTCTAGGTTGTTTTGATTGGGATATTTTTTTTTAATTTAATTTTAAAAATAATGTTTTTAAATTTTTTTACTCTACCTAAGCAAAAAATAATTTGGTATTTTTATGTCTTGTGTACTTTTAAATATTTTTTGTAATTTTTTTTTTGAATTTTTACCGCATTTTTTTATTACTTGGCATTTTATTTTTTTTTTACATTTTTTAATAACAGTAAAAAAATTGTGTCCAAAAATTTTGTCAAAAATATATAGCCCTATAAACTATAAATAAATAAAAACAAAAATAAATGTAAATTTATTTTTGTGCGTGAGAAAAAAATTTTTTTTTAAATAAAATTGAGAGATTTGAGAAAATGTTTTGGGTATTTATTTTTATTGTTATTAAAATTAAGAAGAAAAAGAGAGAAAAGAACAAGTTCATATTTTGTGTTATGTTCAGATAATTTATTTGTTTTTGTCGTGTTGTTTGTTGTTTTTGTTGTTGTTTTGTTTTGTTTATTGTTGTTTTTGTTTATTGTTTTGTTGTTTTTATTGATGTTTTTTTAAAAATTAAATAAATAAACTTAACTAAAACAGCAAAACAAATAAAACAAACAAAACATCAAAAGTTCAAGTTTTGTGTTGTGTTCAGATAATTTATTTGTTTTGTTGTTATTTTGTTTGTTGTTTTTATTGTTGTTTGTTAAGTTTATTTTTATTTAATTTTTACAAAAACATCAAAACAAGTTGTAATATTTTCTGTTAAGTTTGTAAGTTTGTAAAACTTAATAAAAAATAAACTTTAAATTTCAAACACTTAAGTTTGTTGAATTTGTTTAATAGACAAACTTAAGTGAATGAATAAAATTTAAGTTAACAAACTTAAGTTTTAATCTTTTCTATGTTTATGCTTTAATTATTTTTTAAACATTTTTTTCTTTTCTTTCAATAATTATTCTGTTCTTTTAATCGTTCTGATTTGATTCTTCTTAAATGATTTTTCTATTACCCTTCTCACACTTTTTTTTCGCACTTTTGTTTTTATGCGTGTAACGGGTATCAAATGGCACGGGAAGAAAAGAGTTTAAAAACAACAAAATTTCTAAAGAGGGGGGGGGATATGTTTATAGGTAGAAAATTTATTAAATGTGAAAAAGTTGGAGGAGGAAGATTTTTTTTAATTTTTTTGTGGGCTTTTAATGGACAAATTTTTTTTTATTTTCTCAAGAAAAGGAAAAAAATCAGGAAAGAATATTATTTTAAATTTTTTTTATTAAAAAAATTTTTTTTTTGCAACATTTTTGTGTTATTTTGAAAGTGCGCGTTTTTAGTATGTGAGAAAAAAATATTTGGAGTTTATTTTTGAAAAAAGTGGGGAAAATGGGGAAGATAGATAAAAAGGTTATAATTATCATAAGCAAATAAATGATGAAATGATAGACTTTTATTTTTAAATTTTTTTTTGCGTGTAATTTTTATGTATTTTTTAAAAGATAGAGAGATTGGACGGGAAGATTGTTTCAAAAATTTTTTTTAAATATAAAAGGGCACAGGAAAAAAACTAAAAATGTTTGGGGACGTAAGGAGGGGAAATTGATATATCAAATATAAAAATGTTAAAAGAAAAAAAAATTAAAAGTACAAAAATTTTTAAAATAAAATAAAAGTTTTTAAAGATTAGATTTTTTAAAAAGGTTATAAATACTTTTTAAATTGAGGGGGTTTGGTCTTATTTTTTAAAAGATAGAGATATTTTAAAAAATATTTTTTTAATATTTTTTAATTATTTTTTTTAATATTTTTTTGGCAAACTTGAAGAATTATTTTGACACTTAATTTTTTTAAATTTTTTTCATTTTTTTTATAATAATGTGTGATTTAATCATCGTAAAAAATCCGTTTTTTCTCTCAGCGTGCTTTTTTATTTGGCACACGTTTTTCCTCCTTTTTTCTTAAAAATAATAAATCATGGTACCTTAAACATGTCATCAACACTTTTTTTTGTATTAAAAAATTATTTTATTTTTGACATTTATATTTTTTCTGATTTTTGTTTTATTTAAAAAATATTTTTAAATTTTATTTTTTTATTTTTTTTATTTTAAAATATTTTTTTATTTAGTTTAACAACAAAATTTATTTTTGTGATGAGTTTGTTTAGATTTATGCGGGAAAATTAAATTTTGTGTATTATTTTAAAATAAAAAAAGCATAAATTCAAGTTGTTCTTTTTAAGATTTATTTATTTTTTTCTAATTAATTAATTAATTTTTGGGGTAAAAATTTGTTGAATTAAAAAAAAAAGAAGGAAAAAATTTTAAGTTTTAAGATATTGTTTTATTGTAAAAATTAATTAATTAATCTTTAAGAAAAAAGATTTTTTTTCTTACCTCTAATAAATTTTATTTTTTTTTAATTGTTAAGTTAAAATTAATTAAATTTAATTTGTGAGAGGGACCACACACACACACTTAATTTTTGCTGCTCTATTTGTTTTTAATATGTACTGTCTAAATTCCGGATTTTTTTTTATTCTTATATATTTTCTAAATTCTTTCCGGAAACATTTTTAATTTATTTTTGTTGTGCATATTTGTTCTGATTATTTAAAGTTTTCCGGAAACTTAAAATCTTCCGGTTTTTTTTTATTTTTATTTTTTCGTTTTCTACAGTTTTCCGAAACTTCCGGAAAATATTTAAGTTTCCGGATATTATTTAAGTTTTCCGGTTTTCTATTAAAGTCTTCCGGTTTTTTTCAAGATTGGCCTTAAACTTTTTCCGGGAAATGATAAAGTTAGTTTTCCGCTTTTCCCTATTTTGATCTTAAAGTTTTTCCGGAAAATATTTAAGTTTTCCGGTTTTTTCTTTCTCTATTTATTTAGCTAAATCTCTCTCTCTTTCTCATTAATTTTTTAAAAATATTTTTCATTAAGAAAAAAGGCTTAATTAATTTCTTATTTTTTTAATGCCTTGATTTTTAATATTTTTTAGTTATTATATATCGAAATATAATACTAAACAAACAAAATTATTATTTTTAAAAAACATATCCATCCATCAACTTTTACTTTATTAGGGAGAAAAAGCAACTTTTTTCAAAAAAAAATTTTTATTATATCTAGGGAAGCACAAAAAAAGAGGTAAAAATTGTGGGAAGGAAGGGTATAGGTATCTGTTTATTTTTTGGTATATTTTGGTTAATGGATTTTTGGAGGTAATATTGTGTTTTATGGAGAAAGAAATATAGCAAAGTTAAAATTTTGAGGGAAAAATATTTTTTGTAATTTAGAAAAAAAATTATGAAGAGTAACTTAAAGTTTTTTTGTGTTTTTTTTAAAGTTTGGGAAAGTTGAGAGAAAGAAAGAGAGGAAAAAAATAAAATTTTTAGGTAAAATTCACACAAAATTTAAAGGTTATCTATTTATTATTACTATATATAATTTACACCTGTGGCTATGCATTTCCGTTATCCATTGTTTTGTAATAAAAATAAATAAATGAGAGATGAGAATTGTGAAAATTAAAAGTTTCAAAAAAAAGGTTGGAAGCAAAAAAATTTTATTTGAATTTGGAAAATCAAAAAATAAATTTTCGATATTTTTTTACAAAATTTATTTGGTTAACACACAGGGATTCTTGTTGTTTTTGAATTTTTTTTTAAATTTTTTTTTACTTAGGGAATTTTATTTTGTAATTTTTGTTTTAAATTTAGAAGTATGTAAGTACTCTCCATGTCCTCATTTCTTTGTCCCAATTTTTTATTTTTTTATTTTTTTCAAAAAAAAGTAGCAGTTGTGTGTTTATTTGAATAAAAAAAGGGAAAGAGAAAAAATGAGATCTGTGAGAAATAATAAAAAAATAAAAAAAAAAGTGAAAAACAAGCCGAATTGCGCAACATTATATATTTTTTATTCTTGTTGTTCTGTTTGGCAAAAAAATTCTTTTAAGTTTTTATGTAATAAAAAATGGAGGGGAATAAAATAAGAATAAAATAAGAGGGATTAGACATGGTAAAAAAAATTTTTTTTGTTTAGAAAAAAATGGGGACAGAAATTTTTTTGTGTTTATTTATTATTTTTGGCATATTTTTCTTAAGGGGGGAAACTTGTGTTGCGCATTTTTATAGCTCTAAAATAAACAAGTTTTTACGCAACAAAAATTTACCCTAAATATTGTCTTGTAATCAAAACATTTATTTATTTATTCTTTTCGAATGTTTTGTTGAGATGTTTTTCTGATTTTTAAAAATGTTTTTCTGATTTTTATTTATATTTTGTATTTTCTGATACATATTTAATTTTTATTTTTTTTTAAAGTTTACTTTTAAAAATAAATTTAAAAAGTATTCCCAAGCTAAAATAAAACAACATTATTTCTTTTCTCTTTTTTTTTAAATTTAAATTAAAAAAAAATTTTTTTCTTTCTGTAAATTAATTACTCGCTTATTGATGCGCGAGTCCAAACAACAACAACATTTTATATATTTTATTTAGTATAATAAATCATTGAAAGAAAAAAAAGACAAACAAAACACAAATTTAAATTTATGGTTTGTTTTGTTTGGCCAGAATTCTTTTTTATTTTCCCTATTCCGGAATTTTCTTTTTGAAAATGTTTTTAAGTTTGTTTACTTAAAAAACTTAAGTTTGTTTTTAATTCCGGAATGTTTCCGGAATTTTAAGACTTTTCTTTTAGCTTTCTTCTTTTCCTGATTTGTTTAAGTTTATAATTCTCTCTCTTCTATCCGGAATTCTCTTACACTTAAGTTTCTGTATTTTTATCTTTTTCCGGAATATTACCGGAATTTTACATACTATTTTTACGTCCCGTTATATTTGTTTCTATTTTTGCCTCCTTTTATGTTTATTCTCCTTAAGTGATATAAAATTAGGTATATTCTTTTTATCTTTTTGGCCCTTATTTTTTTTTAAATAATTTTTCTTTCATTATCCCTCCTTATTTTCCATCTGTTCCTTTTTTTCTTTTATTTTTAAATTTTCCTCAATAATTAATTGAGCTTGGCATTCCTTCAGTTATAATATATTAATAGTAGTAGGAGCTTGCGCATCTTTTTATTGCCCATTTTCTCTTTTTTCTCTCATCCACCGCTCTTTTATTATTATTTTTAAATTAAAAAAGAAGTCTTTAAGACTAATAAAAATAAATATATAAAGATTTAATATTTATATTCAAAAATTTTTATTCAAAAAAATTTTTTTCTAATGAGGTAGAGGGTAATAGAGAAGGGGAGAGAGGTTGTTTAGGTCAACGGCAACAGCTTGGAGAGGGAAAAAGCGGTGAATTAACGAGTTGGTTTTGGATTGTTTTAAAAGGAGAAAATCTTTGAGCAATCTTTATAGAGTGCTATTATTAGATGTTGCTTTGAAAAATGAAATGAGGAGACTTTGGAAAGACCCATGCTAGGCAATTTACTCATTTTTTAGGTAGATCTTGGGTTAAAGTTGCCTATGGGATTTACTCAAGATGTGTGTGTTCTGCTTTTGTATTTTTCATGGACAGACAGACAGATGTTATTTTTGTTGTTGCGCAGAAGCAACTGGAAAGCAGTTAGATATATTTAAGTGTGTAGGGGAATTTAGAGGGGAGACTATAAAGGAATTTTTGCAAGAAGCATTTTTGAATTTATCTCAATTTTCAAAGATAGCCTTAAGGCAAAGAAAATGAATTGAGACCATTTTTAAATAAAGACGATGATGGGATGATTGAGTTGAGAACAATATGTGTGTGTTTGTGACGCCATATCTTGGGTCATTTAATGATTGAGGGGAAAAAGTCATTAAAGGGATAGAAAAATAGCAACAGACTAGAAAAAAAATTTGAATTTATTTGGATGAGTGAATAAATAAAAAGTATTTATTAAGGGGAAGTGAGTGAATAGCGCAGAAATGATTGTCTTAAATAAATATATTCTTAGGGCATAGGCATGAAGTATAAAAATTTGGGTATAGGAGGAGGATGAAGAAGAACGATGATGTTGATGGCATTATTAAAAAAATTTTTTTTGGGAGGATTTTATGGACGACAATTTGAATATTTAGAGAATATATTAAGTTGCCATATTAGGGAATTTTTTTTGGGTATACTTTGATATGCACGAGAATATTGTGAATTGTGGGGAGGGGGGAAGGAGTAAATGAATATCTTTAAAATAAACAAATAAAGGATGAGAAATAATGGGATAATAAATGAAAAAAAATTTTTTTCTGAAGAAATAAAACTTTTAAATTTTTAAAATTGTTGCTACTAAAATTTCAAACGGGAAAATTTTTATGATTGATAGTTTTTAAATAAGGGCCTATGGGTAAGCATTAAATAATTAATTAAAAAATTTTTTTCTTGGAAAATATTTTGGGATAAATAAATAGAATCTGTGTTGATTTTTGAAATTTTAAATAGGAGATGGGTATATTTAAAATCTCCAAAGAATTTAGTTGGGGATAGGGGACTTTGGATTCTAAATTTCCCTTATTGTTGATATCTTTCTTTTTTGTTTCTCTTTATTTTTTAATTAGAAAATAAAATTTTTATAACATAAACAAAATTTAAACAAAACATAAAAACAATAAGGAAAAGATTACAATCTCATAAAAAAACATTAACATTTCCTTTTTCTCTTTTAACTTTGTTTTTACAATCTTTTATTTACTAGTCATATTTCTAAACTTTCTGATTATAAAAGTTGTAAATAAAAATTCTGATATTTTTATAATTTTATTTAATTAAAGTTTTTACAATTGTAATTTTATATTCTGATTTTTAGTTTTATTTTTAATTTTTACAAATTCTGATTTTTACAAATTCTGATTTTTAATTATTTTATTTTACAACTTTTTTTCTTTACAATTGTAGGTTTTATATTCTGATTTTCTTTTTTACAAATTCTGATAATTATTTTACAACTTTAATTTTATTAATTCTGGTTTTTACAATTTCTGATATTTTTAAAATTAATTCTGGTTATTACAACTGATATTTCTACAAATTCTGATATTTTTATTTTACAAATTCTGATTTTTTTTACAAATTCTGATTTCTTTTATTTTACAACCTTCTTTATAATGTATGTATCTACAAACAATGTTTTGTATTTTTAAGCATTTTCTGTTTGTTAAAAGCATATCATTAAAAATATAAAAAGAGAACGGGTAAAGGAGAAAAGATTAGTAAAGGTGATCGCGCGTAAATATGTACACATATATGTATTTTCGCAACAATATTTTTAATGTCTTTCAAAATATTTTGTGTTGTACATATTTTTATGGCGCATTTTCTCGTCAAACATTTTTATTTATTATTTAAAGTGTCATTTTCTTTAAAAAGAAGATTAAAAATAAAAGTTTTGGGAAAGGGTAATTTTTATTAAAAGAGACGAGGTAGAGGAGGGGTGAGGATGGGATAATAAAATTAATGTTTAACACAAAACAACATTTTTTTTCGCGCATCTTACAAGAAAATAATAAGTAAAATAAAATGAACGATCAGATTAAAATTAAAAAAAAAATTTTTTTTTGGAAAATAGAGAGGTGAAGGGATGATTTTGAGGGATTAAATTAATAAAAATAATTAAGAGAGGGTTGATTAATTTTTTTAAATTTTTAATACAAATAATTTTAATTTACTAAACTTGATATTTTTTAAAATATTTTTATTTTTTTTTAATTGATTAATAGGCCAATGAACATAATAAAAAATAGTTTTGGATCGTTTAAAAAAATTTTTTTTGTAAAAATTAGATTTTATCTTTATTTTATTTTTACTTTTAAATTTTCTCATTTTTACTATTAGTATTTTTATTTTATATATATTTTCCATTTAAAAAAATTTTTTAGAAACCTTTTAAAATTTATATTTATATTTAATTTATATTACTATACATAAATATTTTTTAATCTTCTTTACACCTTCCAAAAATTTTTTCTTTTTGTTTAAAAAAATTTTTAAAATTTTTTAGACTTTTAATCCTTCTCTAAAGGATATACCTAATACATTTTTATTTTCTTAGAAATTTTTTTTAGAATTTTTAAAATAAAATAATTGGCGCTATATCTATGTATTTTTTGTCAGTTAATTTTTGCGCGATTAAGAGGCTCTAGAGTTTTTTTTGGTTGAAAAAAAATTTTTTTTTCTGGCTAAATATTTATTTCAACTAGAGAAAGGCTAAAAAAATATTTTATTAAAGAAAAATTGCTGGCAAAAAAAATTAATTTTTTTAGTAGAGCAAAAACCGCATTTTTTCCCCATTTTTAGCGCGTTTTGGGACAACAAAGAAACTGAAAAAAAAAATAAATTTTTTTAGCAAAAAATAATGAAAGATTTGTGTTTATGTGTTTGTTTCCTGTTGTTGACATTTTTTTTAAATGTGGGAATATTTATGTGTTGGTGGTTATTTTTGTTCGGATTTTTTATTAATTAATTAATTAATTATTTTTTTTAAATTTAAATATTTAATATTGGGAAGAGGATTTATATTAATTGGATTTTTAATTTTTTTTTGAATTACTTGGAAAAAAATATTTTAATAATTTTTGCAGACTTGGTAATGGGCATGGATCTTGGTATGCGTATCCGGATATTTAAGGCGGATACAGGCGGATATCTATAGGATTTTGGAATCATCTTTATTCATATCCGTATCCATTACCAAATCTGAATTTTTGTTTTTTGGGAGAACTAAAAAGTGATTTTTATTTAACTTTTCTATTTTTTTTCTAATTTTATAAAAAATTTTTAAAAAGTAAGTGAGAGAGAGAAAAAGAGAAACTTAAATATAAATTCTGATTTTTAATAATAATTCTGGTTTTTAAATTTTATTTTTAACAGCTTTCCTTTTTTTTGTTTTTAAATTTAAATAATGGAATTATAAAAATATTTTTACTATCCTTTAAAGTATTTTATAGACACATGTGTGTATTTTTATATTTTTTTTTGACTGATGAAAGATTAAGTAATTTATTTTAATAATATAGGAGTGAAAATAGCCAGGCTTTATTCTTTTGTTTTTAAAAATTAAAAAATTTTCCTTCTTTTTTTTTTTTAAATATTGTGTGTCCTTAAATAAATAAATTTACACAACACGTTTATTATTATTAATTAATTCTTTTTATTTTTAATTTTTCTCTGCGGGATACCAAAAAAAATTTTTTTTGAAAATTCCTTTAAAAAGAGATTAATTCCGGTATTTTTATTTTATGTAAATATATAAATTTTGAACTATATATTTAAATAATATTCTGAAAACAATAACAATACATAAATTAAATAGTAAGAAAGAAAGAAAAATAACCAGAAATTTTAAAATTAAATATTACAATATATTTAATTTGCAGAAATTTAGTATACCAGAATTTTAATAAAATTTAAAATATCAGAATTGTAAAATTGTACAAATCAGAAATTTGAGCTTTAATTTTAAACTTTGAAAATCAGAATTATTTAAATAACAGAAGTAATGTAAAAAATCAGAATTTTCAATAAAATCAGAATTATTATTAGATCAGAATTATTTTTAAAAAATCAGAATTATTAAAAAGATCAGAATTATTAAAAAAACCAGAATTATTAAAAAATCAATTATTTTTAAGAATCAGAATTATTTGTAAAATCAGAATTATTATTAAAAATCAGAATTCTTATTTCTTTCCCTCTTCCACCTTAAAAAGACGTCTAATTTTTGTGTTTTTTCTGCTCTATTTAAAACAATACACATTTTTAAAAATAATTTTCACTAAAAACATCATCACACACGCCATTTTTTTTCTTTCTTTATTATTCATTTAAAAATCCTCCAATAATTTTTATTTTAAAATTTTATTTCCTTTATTTTTTCCTAATTTTTTCCTCATAAAAAATAATTAATTTTTCCTCATTTTTCCGTTATATTTTTTTTAAATTTACACAGAGAAAATTATTTTTTTTTTTAATATTTTTTAGATGAGTTTTAAAAACGCGTGCTTTTTATTATTTTATTTTTAAAAATCTTCCGACATTTTTATTTTCATCCAGTTATATTCCTTCCGGCCTTTTGCTTAATGTGTTGGTTGTTGTTGACTTTTTTTAAAAACAAGAGAGACAAAGAAGCTAGCCATCATACACTAAAAGTGTTGAAAAAATAATTATTTTTTTTATTTTAAAAATTAGGTAATGGGTAGAGAGGGAAAAATGGAAATTATTTTTTTTTTGAAAAATTAAATGTGAGTATGTGCTATTTGTTTTTAGCTTTAAAATTTTTGGGAGAGAGAGAGAAGGAAAAGGGTAAAGAAAAAATAAAAAATAATTTTTGATGACGGATGATGATGAACTTTTTTTTTAAAGTTTTTAGGCCCTTTTGGGGTAATTTTTGGACATTTTTTTGAATTAAAGTTTAAAGTAAATTGGTGAATTTATTAATATTCAAAAAAAAATATAAAAGGACGAAGAAAATTTTGAAAAAAATTAAAGATTAAAAAAATATATAAATTTGGATATGTGTAAAAGATGAAAAAAGAATAAAAATAAAAAGAATAATTAATAAATTAGGGAAATGAATTAATTAATAATAGAGGGATTTTTTGTGTAAATTAAAAAGAGAGTCGTTTTTGAAATTATATAATTATGAATTACAATATTTGAATTAATTTAAAGCAAAAACACAAGTATATTACAAATTACAATTTGTTCGGGAAACAAAAACACAAGTTTTTTACAAATTGTAATTTGTTTGTCAAACAAATTACAAGTAATTTACAAATTACAATTTGTAATAATTTCATATAAACATTTTCCGGAATCGTTGAATGTAAACTTTCTTTCCGGAATTTTAATTATAATTTTCTTTCTTTATTTACAATTACAAGTTTTATTTTTCTTAAGAATTACAATTTGTACTTTTGTAATTGTAATATTATTCCTTTCCGGTATTTTTATTTGTACTATTTTTTCTATATTTACAATTTGAAAGTCTTCCGGAATTGTATTTAATCTAAAATTGGTTTTTAGAATTACAATTTGTAACGTTTTAGTAATTTGTAAATGTGATTATAGGAAAAGTAAATAGTACGAATTGTAATTTCAGAAAACAATTTCAGAAAACACGACAATTCCGGAAAACAACGTTTCCTGAATTGCGTTTAAAACAATAAACTTGTTCCTTAAGAATTACAATTTGTAATGTTTCGGGATTGTAAAAACAGTTAATTTTTCTCGAATTTTTTAAAAATTGCCCAAAATTAAAATAATATTTTTGAGAGTTTTATTAAAATTTTCATTAATTTTTTAAATTTTCAGATCTCACTTTGGCTACACAACTTTGTTCAATTCAAGCTTCTGCCTGTCTTCTATTTTGCGCCTTACGCAGTCGAAGACAACATTTATTTGAGGAAGGGGAATTGATGATTAGGCGATATTTTTGTATTGATGACATTAGGTTTGGAGATTTTTTTAAATTTTTTTTGAAAAAAATTTTTTTTTTAAGTTTACTTGCTCCATTCTTTGGATTAATTGCAACAACAATGGGAATTTCTCCTGACAGTTTAGCTTTTGATATTTCAAAACTTGCTGGCATCAATGATAACAGCAAAAACAAGGATGAGAAGAAGAGGAAAAGTTGTTCAGATTGGACATTGTTATTGGCTGGAATTTAGGTAAAAAAATGTTGGGAAGAAAATTTTTACTTGATATTTTAGAGTTATGATGAGATTATAAATTAAAAAAATTTTTTTTTGTCCGGAAATGTCCCATCCCGAGAGAAGCGATTGCCTTTAAAAATTAAAAAAAATTTTCCCAAAAAAATATTCCCCCTCAACCTTTAACATTTTTAAAAATTAAAATTTATCAAAATTAAAAATCCCCTTCAAAATTATATAACCTTTCTTTATCTCTTCAATTTTATCACTAACCTTTCCCCCTTTATTTGGCACGCTATACTCAAGGCGGGATGCGCTTTTTATATTTTTGTTTGTTTACTAAAACAATTGTAATTTTATTACAAAAATGTTTTGCAAATACAGAAACGAAATAAGTTGTAGTTGTAAAATGTTTGTTTGAGTTTTAAAAACATTTTACAATTACAAAATTAAATTCATAATTGTAGAATGTTTTACAAACTTAAACTTGAACAAAACAAACATTTCTAATCAAAACAAACATTTTAAAACAAACATTTTTTGAAAAACAAACATTAAAACAAACATCGAAACAAACATTTTTAATTAAAATAAACATTAAAACAAACATTTTTAATCAAAACAAACATCAAAACAAAACAAAACATTTTTACTCAAAACAAACATTTTTTTGTAAAAACTTTTTAAAATTACAATTTAAATTTGTATTTGCAAAAACATTTTTATAATAAAATTACAATTGTTTTTTACAAACATACAAACATATAAAAATATAGACATTTACCGGAGATAAGTTTGTGATTAGTAGTCATACTTTTGATTATTCGTTTATTTATTATATATTTATTTTATTCATTTTTTTTTCACATTTTTCATCTACTTATTTTGTTGTACATGGTCTTAAAACTTCATTATATTTTCTTTAAAAATAACTCAATATTTATTTTTTTTGTTTTCTGCCAGTATACAACATTTTTAAAACGGAAACTCACACTTGATTTTTTTGGCGACACAACATATTTTTGATTTTGTTTATATTTATTTTTTGATTTATTTTTTTTGTTTTACACATCCATTATATATATCAGATTTGTAAAAAAAAGGTTGGAAACATTTACAAATTGTAATTTGTTTAAGTATTAGCAATTCCGGAAAAATTACAAATTGTATTTCTTAAAATAAAATAAAAATTGTATTCCGGAAAAATAATGTTTTTACAATTCCGGAAGAGTTACAAATTGTAATTCTATTAAAATACAATTTGTATCTCTTCCGGAATTGTAAAAACAATTTTTTTTTTGATTACAATTTTTATTTTATTTTCAGAATTACAATTTGTAATTTTTTCCGGAAAGGTTCCGGAATTGTAATTTGTGTTTCCTTTCTTTTTCTATAATTCTGCTCATTTTCTGATTTTTTCAAGTTTTACAATTTTTTTGCACACTTATATGTTTTTAGCTCTGGTTTAAACTCAGTGCTTTTTATCTAAACAAATGTTTTTCTAAATGTTTTTCTCTAGTGTTTTTCTAACTTTTGTTTTTCGTTGCTTTCCACACAAAACATTCCAAATTGTGAAAAACATCCTAACCTTAACAATTATATTTTACAATTGTAATTTTTTTTCTTGCTCATATTTTTTTTTGTTTTACCACTTGAATGTTTTTGTCAAGTTTTTGTTTTCTTTTAAATTCGGATAAAACAAAATTAAATTAAACAAAAACTTGACAATCACCAAAACATGCCTTAAAAACCACTTTATATACACACCACTTATTCAGGTTGCGAACTACTTTTTTGTTGTGTTCGATTGGTCTCAACTCGTGTATTATACACAAAAAAATATTTTTTTTTATTTTTTTTACCATTTTGTAATACCCAAAAATTAATTTATTTGAGTCTAAAAATTAAAAAAAAATTTTTTTTGGGTATTACACCACAAATCAATTTATATTTATTTCATATGAACTACCACATAAAAAATTCATTTTTTTTTCAATGCAATCTCAATCGGTATATATTACATATTAATTTTTGGCAATTAATTTTCACTTAAAATTTTTGTACATTCTATTAAAAAAATTTTTTTCAATTTGTCGCGTAATTTATTGTTTATTGTTTTTTTTTGCCAATTTTAACCAATATATAACAACTTCACTTTTTAATCATTGCCTGCCAACATTTTTCCTTCTCTGCCTTTTTTGTATTTTATTATTCACCTGTATTTATTTAAATTCCGGTATAAAATTTTTGAAAGGATCCAAGTTTATTTTAATTTACAAATTGTAAAAGTTTGCAAAACAAATTAAATATATCAAAACATGTTTCTCTCTTTAAAAACATTTTTCCAGCAAAAACAATTTTTCCGGAAAACATTTTCCGGAAAATTTGTTTGTAAATAAAACGAACATTTGTAAACTTGTTTTACAAATGTTTGAGTTTTACAAATTGTAAACCTGTTTTTCAAGTTTTACAAATTAGAACTTTTCCGGAAAACATTTTCCAGACATGTTTTACAAATTCTGGTGTTTTTACTAGTTTATATTAAAATGTTTTAGGTTTTTAAAATTTAAACAATTTTATTTCCTTAATGCAGTAACCATCACATGATTATTGATCATTAATTGACATTAATTGGTGCTGGTTTATCTTGTATATTTTTCCTCATGTTAAACAACTAGCGGGGTAAATTAATAATTTTTTTATTCTTATCAGTTAATTATTTTATTTTTTTACTTTTGCAAAAAAAAATTCTGTGTACAAAATACACTTAAATATTTTTACCCTTTTTAGTTTCTAATTTATAAGAATGCTTCGTGGACAAAATGCTCACTTAGTAAACCAAAAAAGCGATTTGACTGGTTTAACCGATTCTAAAATTAATCATCGACCGTGGTATTATTTCTCTTCAATGTCCGTTATGCACAAATGCTTATTAATTATGGCTGTATGTTTTGCATCTTTAATGGTGGTTGCAATAGTTGGAGATAATAAAGAACATATCGAGCTGCCTAATGTTACTAGTGGATTTACTGAAGACGGTTAGTTGTTTGTGTTTTTGTTTTCAATGTTTGTTTCGTGGTGTTCGTTTTTATGTTTTTCTATTTATAATGTTTTGTCTACAACTTGTTTTACAATTTTACGACTTGTTTTAGGACGGAATGTTTCTGTTGTTTGTGTTTTTGTTTTCAATTTTTGTTTTGTGATGTTTGTTCTTGTGTTTTTCTATTTTTAATGTTTCGTCTACAACTTGTTTTACAACTTGTTTGTTTTACAATTTGTTTTAGAAAAGAATGTTCGTTGGAAAACTTGTTTTGTTTTTTTTGTGTTTTGTTAATGTTTGTTTTGTTTTTCAGTTGTTTATTTTTGTGTTTTACTGATAACTTGTTTTACAATTGTAACGGTTAGTTTATGTTTTTTCCAACCTTGTTTTAAATGTTTGTTTGTTGACTATTTAATTTGTTCGTTCACAACTTGTTTTTACAAATTTGTTTATCTCTTACAACTTGTTTTACAATTTGTAATATTTCAAGTTTATTTTATAGACATCAGAAAACTTCTTTTCTCCTCGTTTGATTCTAACAAAATGACAGACACATTGATGATGGTAACGCAACAACCTCACCAGGCTGGTACAGAAGAGAATAGGGTTGTTGGACAAAAGTTGGCAGAATTATGGAAGCAGAATGGATTAGAAAGTGGATTAAAAAAATTCTTGAAAATTTTTTTTCGTAAATTTTTCAGAGGTTCGTTTGATGGAATATGATGTTTTGCTTTCTTATCCAAACTGGACAAATCCAAATAAAGTAACTGTTCTTGGGGATGATGGAAAAGTGTTGTTCCAATCAACTGGTCTCAGTCCCGATTTGACGCCTAAAAATGATGATTCCTCTTCAAATCAAGAAGACTCTTATCGTGCCGCTATACAATGGCTAGCATATAGTGCAAATGGAACAACAGAAAGTGAGCCTGTCTACTGTCATTATGGGCAACCCAAGGATTTTGAACGGTTGGAAAAGGAATTTGGAATTTCAAGTTTGCATGGTGAGCGTTGATTATTACAAATTGTAAACGGAAAGTTGGGAAACATACAAATTGTAATTTATACGAACTTGTAAACTTTCCGGAAAACATGGGTAACTACTTTTGTAATTTTTCAAAACAATTGTAAAACATTTAAATTGTATTACAAATTGTAAACGGAAAGTTAGGAACAAAAAACGCAAATTGTAATTTCCTTGAACATATAAATTCAGGAAAACATACAAATTGTAATTTATACGAACTTTTAAACTTTCCGGAAAACATGGGTAACTACTTTTGTAATTTCTGAAAACAATTGTAAAACATTAAAATTAATTGTAAAACAAATTGTTTTGTTTTTTCAGGCAAAATTGCAATAATTCGTTACGGGCTAGACTACCGTGGTGATAAAGTAAAACATGCGGCAGCTCGAGGTGCCGGGGCTGTAATAATATTTTCTGATCCTGTAGAAGTTGCTGGGCAAGGGCCTGAAGCTGGTAAAAGAAATTTAGAATTTTTTAAAAATTTTTGAAAAAAGTTTTTCCTCAAACTGATTTACTTCCACCGAATGGAGTACAACGCGGTTCTATACTAGAAAAAGATGGAGATGTGTTATCTGGGTTGTTGCCTGCAAGAAACGATTTTCAACGAATTATGACTATAGAACAGGTGTAAAAATGTTTTGATTTTTTTGATTATTATTTTTTTTTAAATTAATTCTTTGGAGAATCACACACTTGGGCGCAGGCAACAACCCAACCAATTATTATTTTTTGAAAATTTTTTTTTTAAATTTTTTAAAAAATATTTTTGGACTCGAAATCCTCTTAGACTACTTTCTATTATTTTTAAAAGTTTAACTAAACTCCTCGTAAAAAATATTTTTTTCTGTTTTTTAGACAAAACATTTCCTCACAGTACTTGGCTTCCTTCACATGGAGTCCAGCGTGGTTCTGTTATGGCTATGAAGGGTTTACTTTAATTTATTTTTTTTTCTTAACTAAATTAAGCATAGTATTAGTCATATGATTCTAATTTTAAAGGTGACCCATTAACCCCTTTGTTGCCTGCGCGGCGTGATTTTCCCAAGGGAAGGACTATACAACAGGTGCTTGAAGAAATAATTTTTTTTTCAACAAAGAAAATTTTCTCAACTTAAAAAAATTTTTTTATAGGCAAAAAAGGATCATTATCTCCCCAATATCCCCGTTCTCCCTCTTGGTTATGCCGATGTTATTCAAATTCTTGATCGAATGGGAGGCCCTCAAGTACCCCAAGATTGGCGTGGTGGATTAAATATTACTTATCGTATTGGTCCTGGATTTAAACAAAATGGGAATAAAAATGATGCAAAGAAATTGAGAGTGGATGTGCATTCTACGCTGGAAATTAAGTAAAAAAAATAAAAAAAATTTTGAGGAAAAAATTTTTTCAAAAAAAAATTTTTTTAAAGAAAAATTCAAAATTTAATTGGTATAATCCATGGAAGCGAAGAACCCGATTCTTGGGTAATGCTCGGAAATCATTACGATGCTTGGGTGTATGGAGCTCTAGATCCTAACTCAGGAACTGCTGGTACAAGTTATAAATTTATAAATAAAACTTTTATCACTTTATAAAATAACCAATCTATGACCGGGCTTATTTTTCGATATGTGTTTCTATTAGAGAGTGGGCTTTTATTAGAGCATTTATGGTATTTTTTTGAAATTTAAAAAATCTCTTTAAGTACTTGCTGAAGTTGGCCGCTCCTTTGCCCAAGCAGTTAAGCGTGGATGGAGGCCGAAACGAACATTGGTGTTTTGTAATTGGGATGGAGAAGAACATGGATTAATTGGGTAAATTAAAATATTAAGTTTTTACAATTTGAGTTTTACAAACATTTCAAGTTTTACAATTCCCTTAAAGTTTTATAATTCGATTGTTTTTAGATTTTCCAGTTTGGGTCTTATAATTTATCATGTTTTACAATTCCTCTAAGTTTTACAATTATTTTAAGTTGAACAATTTATTTACAATTTGAGTTTTGAGTTTTACAATCCTTCCAAGTTTTACAATTAGTATTTTATGTTTTACAACTTTCGTAAAAGTTGTTTCTAAAACATATTAATGTTTTAATGTTTTCCGGAATGTTTTGATGTTTTGGAAACTTCTATTTTCCGGATGTTTATGTATTTTTTCGATCCGGAAAAACTTCGATGTTTTCAAAGAATATTTAATTATTTTCCGGAAAATTCTGATGGTATTAAAACATTTTAAGTTTTACAATTCCTATTGTTTTTACAATTCTTTTAAGTTTTTTACAATTCCTCTAGTTTATTTATTGTTTTTAGTTCTACCGAGTTTGTACAAGAATTTGCACAAGTTTTACAAGACCGTGCTATTATTTATTTAAACGTTGATACAATTGCTTCTAACCAATCACTGTAAAAAATATTAAATTTTTAAATTTAAAATAATATTTTTATTTTTCAAGTATTGTCAAAACAATTCCCTCACTTTTCTCCGCCGTTGTTTCCGCAGCTAAAAAAGTTCCAAATCCTGTCGAATCAGAACGAGCAAAAGGAAGACAAACAATTTACGACACTTGGAAAGCTTATTATCCACAAAAAGGGAATTTTACCTGGCTTTCTCCAGATGTGCCAGATATAGATTTACCTGGAGGTGGCACTGACCATATGTCTTTTCTCAACTTTTTGGGTATCCCTGTTGTTGATTTTACTTATCGAAATGTTTCGTGGGGCTCTTATCCACTCTACCATTCACGTTATGAAGTGCCCTTTGTTAATGAACATTTGTTTGACCATGACAATTTGTCGGTTAGTTTTTTGGAGAGAAAAAAGTTTTTTGAGAGAAAAATATTTTTTTATCAGAAAATTTTTTTCTTATCACTAAAAAATTTTTTATCAGAAAATTTTTTTCTTATCACTAAAAAATTTTTTATCAGAAAAAAATTTTTTTTAACAAGAAAATTTTTAAATAGGTCCACAAAGCAATAGGCCAATATTGGGCAGAAATGGCACGCTTATTTGCTGATTCCCCCCTATTACCAATTAACGCTAGCTGTTTTGCTTTAACACTTGCAAACAATTATTTGCCTGGAATTGTAAAAAATTTGGACAATTTACATGAAAAATGGCCTAAAGAAATGGGGCCAGCAGTAAAACAAATGCGTAACTTGTGGAGACAAACATGGCTGTTTGTTGGACAAACACAAAAATTTGAACAAGATGTTTATTCTGAAAGTGCAATGAATGCTGAATGGGCTAATAGAAGACTGCGTAAAGTTGATCAATGTTTTGTAAATCCGACAATGGGACTAGCAGAGAAAGAAAAAGAGAAAAGGTAAAAGAAACTAGTTTTACAATTGTAAAACATTAATTACTAAATGTGTTTTGGTGAATGTTTTGTTGTGTTTGTATTGTGAGAGAGTTATATATGTTTTTCCGGAATGTTTTTATTTTAAAAAACTTAGTTTTCCGGAATGTTTTTATTTGTTTAAAATATTTCCGGAATATTTGTGTTTGACTAATAATGTTCCGGGATGTTTTCATTTAATAAACATGTTTATATTTTAAACTTAAAGGCATGTGCTTTTCTCACTTTCGGATGCCGACACTTATTCCGCTTCTGTTATGTCGGCAGTCAACGATAAAGTATGACAAGATTAAAATAAAATATTTATAACTAATTAATTTTAAAAAATATTTTTAGATAACTGAATTCAAAAATGCCGCAGACGATAAAAAGCGTCTTGAGCTTGGTCAACAACTTGCGGTAGAATTAGCAGTTGTTCAATATTCTGTGCTTTGTGCAACGAATATACTCAAACCTTTTTACTAAATTAAATTTATTTAATAGAGATTTAAAAAATTTGCAATTATTATTGGTCAATACAATTTATTTATAAAAATATAAACAAGACAAATATATTTTTATTTTCCGGAAAACATGTAAAAAATGTTTTGTTTTTCAAACATGCTTCGGAAAACATTTGAACATGTTTACAAATTAAATAAACAATTATTATTTTATTTAAACATTAAAACAACAACACAAACATGTTTTAATTACATGTTTTTCCGGAAAACATTATCGAAACACAAACACACGAAAACACAAACATACGAAAACACATGTTTTACTAATTAAACAAGTTTACCAATTAAACAACAAAACAAAACAACAGTTAAAACAGACAAGAAAACACACGAAAACACATGTTTTTCGTTGTTTTTGTGTATTTTCCGGAAGTTTACTATATCAAAAAATACAAGTTTGCAACAAACATTTGTTTATTTCTTCATTTGATTAAACGAACTTTGTGTGTGTTTTATTATTGCGAAAACATTAAAACAACATTAATGACGATTTATTAAATGTTTTTACAATTAAAAGGTTAGTAGTATATTAATATTTATAATAAACAGCTTCTCAATCAATGAATGAGAGAAAATGCGTCAATCTTTAAAAAAAAGTTTTTATTTTAGGGGGATTTTTGTTGTTTTTATTTTTGCATTCCCTAAATATTTTTAGTAGTAAATATCCAAAAAATTCTAAAAATATTTTTTATAGCTCATTCTTGTAATTTAATACTTTAAAAAAATTTATTATTTTTTAAATATAACCCCCTCTAATTTTCGTCATTTATTTTAAATATATATCCCTCCTACGCTTTTTTAGTAGTAGTAATTCAAAGTCAAGTATGTATTTATTTTTTATTTTTGATTCATCTTCCCTGATCGGAATTTTTTTATTTTTTACTATTTAGTATAGTACTGGATAGATCCTTAAAGGAGGTAAAAATACTTAGATTAGGCTAAGAAATATTTTTTAAATAAAATATTTTTAGAATTTTAATTTTTTTGGGTTATAGGCACAAATTTCCAAAAAAATTTTTCTGGACTAAAATTCTATTTTTTTTTATTTTTTTCCCCAAAATTTTTTTTTCTAATTTTATAAATTTTTTTATTAGAAAATTTTTTCGCGCATGAATCGCATGTTTTCCAAGTCATTTGTTTAACATACATATTTTAAGACATTTGATCCCAAAAATGATTTATTAATTTTATTTAAAATTAATTTACTTAATTCATCATCTTTGAACCCTATTTTTAAATTAAATTTAAAAATTAAAAATTTTTTTTAAATTCCTTCAATAAATCAAAAAAGTAGACATTTTGTCCCAATAATGAATTTAACAAATTTGGTCTTTTTTTATTAAATTAATTTTTTTAATTAAAAAAAATTAAAAAAATTTTCACACATCAAAACCAGTTTTTCTTTTTAAATTAAAAAAAGTAGCACTTCAATCCATTTTCTTTTTTTTTTTAATATTTGATAATTTTCCCCTTTTATCTTTTTATCAATCTATGCGGGGAGCTGATCTATTATTTAATTTTTTTATTTTAATTTTAGTTTTTTTTATTTTTAGTTTTATTTTTTATTTTTAGAGGGTTAATAAATATACCTAAAATTTTGGGGAAATTTTTATTAAAAATTAAATTTAATTTTTTTTTTAATTTTTTTCTCTCACAAAGAAGGGTGTGTGGGGGCAACAAGTATGCGCCTAGAAGCAAGTTTCAACTTAAAAAAAAATTTTTTTTTCAAAATTTTTTTTTATTTTTATATACAAAACCCAATTCATTATTTAATCGTCAAAACAAAATCTATTATTATTCTATTCTTTAAAAAAATAAAAAAAAAAGAACGATTACTGCGTCTTAATGTGCGCAGTCATCTTCTTCACAAAATCTTCTTTTATTTGTCCTCTTCCTAAAAACAATTTATATTTTTATTTTATCTCTCTTCTCAACAAGAAAAACAATAAAAACAACCAAAACATTTAAAGTTTCTTTATTCTGGTTTTTATTTTTTTTCTTTTATTTTTAAAGTGTTTTGTGTTTTTCTTTAAATATAGTCCCCAATACCTGCGCGTTTATTAATAGAAGCAAAATAATAAAATACAATCAGAATTTTATAAAAACATTTATTTCAGAAAACACATATTTCAGAATTAATTTTAAAATGAAACACAAAAACAAAAAACACAAATTTCAAAATTAATTTTAAAATGACACACATTACATAAAAATCAGAACAAAAGAAAACACAACTTAAAGAAAATACATTAGTAGGAAATCAGAATAAAACCAGAATTATAAGCATAAAACACAAATTTAATAAAAATCAGAATTAATAGAAAACACATTTTATTTAAAAATCAGAATTAAATTGCAAAAATACAGAATTAAAATAAAACCAGAATTAATAAAAAACACATTAAAAACCAGAATTAAAATTCTAATTCACTAATAAAAACACAAAACAATCCTCTTTTATTTTTACAATTGTATTTTAATTTTTTATAATCTTTTTTCTGTTTTTCTGTTTTGTACTTTAATTTAACACACCTGATTTATTTTTGTTATTTTTTTATTTTTTGGTCATTAAATTTATTTTTTAAATTTTAATTTAATTAGTCTTTATTTTATTTTTTTTAATTTAATTTTTTAGACTAAAATTAAAGTTAATTTAAAAAAATTTATTTTTTTTTTAATTGAGAAAATTTTTAAAAAATCAAGTTTTATACTATTATTTTTAAAATTAAAAAAAGAATATTTTTTTAATTTTAATAATTATATATATTTAAAGGACTTGATTTTTATATATTCTTAAATGTTTTTTTAAATTTTTATTTTAAAATTTTTTATTTTCTTGAATATTTTTTTCCTCTTATAATTTTGACAACAACATAATTTTAAGAATTTTTTAATGAATAATCATTCCAAACATTTTTATTTTTTTTCCTGGAAATTTCAAGAATCCTAAAAATTAATTTTGAAACATTTTATTTTTAAATAAAATTATTTTTTATTTTATTATTTTTTAAAAAATAAAATTTTGTTAATTTTAATTCAAAATTTTGTTCCTAATTTTTATTTTATTTTCTAAATTATTTTTATTATTTTTTTAATTAAATAAACACGTATGTCCACGTCTTTTAATATTAAAATAAATTTTTTCTTTTTTTCCAAATATTTTTAAAAAATAATAAAAATGTGTCAAATACAATATTGTATCGTTTTGAAGTTGTTTTTAAATGATATCATTTTTTGGAAAATTTTTTTAATTAAAAAAAATTTTTTATGTGTAAATTTATTGTTAAGAATTTAATGCAAACAAGCAAATGTTTAATTTTTAAGTTTTCCGGAAAAGTTTCAAGTTTACAATTATTTGTTTTTCAAGTTTTCCGGAACGTTGTATTATTCTTTATTTTAATCAAGTTTTCCGGAAAAGAAATATTTGTTTTTAACTTTTCCGGAATGTTTGGAAATTTTAATTATATTTTAAATGTTTTTCCGGAATGTTTTTCCGGAAAGTTTTATAATATTTAAAAGAACAACTTTTTAATAGTTGAAAAGCGGGGGTTGAGAGAAAAGAAATTAATAATTTTTTAATGCTTTTATTTTTTGCAATAAATTACAAAAACTTTTACATTTAAAAATGTAGCAATATGTTATAAAATACAAAAGGTTAAACTAAAAGCTTGGAATTAATTTAAAATTTTTTTTCTTTTTTATTTTTAATAAAAGAAGCATCTAAATAGGGGTGGTGGGAGTATCTACTAGCCAAATAAAAAATAAAAAAAGAAAATTACTTTTTTTTGGCATGACGCGAGTTTTATTTGTCATTTTCCGGGGTTTTGGATCTTTTTAAAAAAAAGTTTTTCCCCCTTCCTCTTTTTCTTATTTTTCTTCCTTCCTCTTCCAATAAATATAAAAGGGGGAGGGAATGGAGGGGGAAGTAGTAAGTCACTCATTTCTTAAAGCAATCATTTTTCTTGGGGTTTTAAATGACACGAATTTTTAAATTCTGACTTGGGAGAATATTTCCTTAATTAGAAAAATTGTTAGAATTTTTTTTAGAATTTTCTAGAATTTTTAAAATTCAGAAAATCCCCCAAAATCCCTCTAAAATCCCATGAAATTCATTTTTAATTAAAAAAAGCCCATTTCTTATTATAAGTAAAAAACAAATAAAAAAACAATCAAAATAAATTAAAAAATTTAAATAATTTTTTAAAATAGAAAATTAATTCAAATAAAAATTATTTTCCACAAAAGGATTCGAACTCTTATCGATTAATTAATAATTTAAATAAAAAATGGCACACTAACCAACTTAACCAAATAAATTTTAGCATTAAATTAATGTGGGAAGGATAGTACCTATTTAATTTAATTATAACTCGAGATTGAATTATCCAATTTAAACAAATTTGGACTTGTTTGATAGAGAATTAATTTCTCTACAAAATACAATTTAAATTAATATTTTAGCTTAATTATAAAAATAATTATAATTAAAAAACTAAACTTTTTAACGAATTTTGATGGTTTTTTAGTTTAAAAAAATTCCTTCCTTCTTATTTCCACATTTAAAATTTTTATTTTATTTTTGTTTTGTAGAGAATTTAATTCTCTATCCAACGATACTAAGAACGTTTATAATATTTTTTGTTTCAAAAAGCTATAAATTTTTGAATACAGTCACCTCCTCTAATGTTTATTTAAGAAGAAAAATTAATTTCAACTAAACACAATTAAAAATAAATTTAAAAATATTTTTAAAATATTCCTTTCTTATTATTTTCATTCCTTTTTCTCTTTTTTAAAATTATACTCCATATATAATCATTTATTTTTGATCAAAACCCCTATAATTATTTACAACTAAGGGTAATTAAAATCAAGTTTTTATAAAAAACCTGTGTTGAATTATAAACTTTATTTTTTATTTAACACATCTTTGGACCTTTTTATGGTAATTTTATTTATATTTAGAATTTTTATTTTTAATTGTTTATATTTTTTAAATTATCTTTTTATTAAATTACTTCCATCTTTTTTATTCCTATCTTCTAAAGAAAAAATAACTGTAGAGTTTCCGGAAATTATTAAAATTAAAAAATGTTGAAACTTTCCGGAAAACATCAATAATATAATATAATGTTGTTGAGATAAACTTTTTCCGGAAAATAATTAAACATTTTTTAAACATTAAAGTTTTTCCGGAAAAGATTAAAATTAAATTATACCTTTCCGGAAAATGTTTGAGTTCATGTTTTAGTTTAGAAAATAAACTTTCCGGAAAATTAAATGTTTCGAAACATCATAAACATAAAAACATTCCGGAAAACATTAAAGTTATAAAATGCTTTAGAAATAAACTTTTTCCGGAAAATAATTATAATTATTTTCTTCTTCTAGTTCTCTCATTTTAGCCTACTATTTCTTCCATTTTCTTCATTTATTCTCCTCTTATCCTCTCTAATAATTATATTTTATTTTCCTCCATCCCTTCCTCTATGTAATTATTTTTTAATTTATTTTAATAAAATTTAATTTTTTTAGAATTTTTCTCCTCAAACTCGGTCAAATAAAGGCAGTTTAAACGAATAATTTGACTGCAAAAAAATAAATTAAATTAATTTTTTGTTGCATAAACACTTCAATCAAAGAAATACTCACAACCCCCAATTCCCCTCAAAAAATGTTGCCATCCCCCTTTACTAATTCCTTCAGCCATCCTTTCCACAAATTAACAACTTGTTCAGTAACAAACTTGCCAAATTGTTCTTCAAATATTTTGAGGTTTTATCTGCTTGTGTTTGTATCATCCCAAAACTTTTTGTCGTTAACTGGATCACCGTCTATGAGGAATGGGGCGTCAATACTTGCAGGTACATACTAATTTTTATTTAGGTTTTACGGAAAATTGTAATTCTAAGATGTGACTAGAATTTCGGAAAGTTTCCAAAATTTCTAATTATTGTAAATTATAAGGTTTCCGGAAAGTTTATTTTCTAGACTAAACATTAAACAAAACATAGACTAAAACATTTTCCGGAAAGTTATATTTTAATTATAAAGTTTTCCGGAAATTTATTTATTGACTAAACATTTTCCGGAAAGATAATTTAATTATACTGTTTCCGGAAAGTTCGTTCTTGTAACAAAAACATTTATTAAAAACATTTTCCGGAAAAAGTATAATTTAATGTTTTCCGGAATGTTATATTAATGTTATCCGGAAATTTATTTATTAATAAACATTTTCCGGAAAGATAGTTTAATTATAGTATTTCCGGAAAAGTTATTCATTTTCTGAAGCAAGTTTATCATAATTTAACTTCACTATTTATTAAATAGGCTTATCTATTAGCCCATAAAATAAAAATATTTAAATAAAAAAATCTTTTAAAGATGATATAAACGTTAATAAAGAAATACACCGACCAATATACGAATCATCTGTCCATAAAAGAACAAAAACTACACCCTCAAGTAACAACAGCAATACTCCCCTATCTCTAGTAGAGGAACATCCATTATTTCAACAACAAAGACAAAATGATCCTTTTCCGCCTAATAGAGAAGAATCTCAACAAGAGAATTCTGTTAATAATGTTGTTGAGGTTGATGCAAGTCCTGGTTTTGTTAAGGCGGCGGAATTGCTTAAAAATTCTATTGACGAACGGGTAGATCCTTGTGATGGTGAGAAATATTTTTAATAATTTATTTCCGGAAAGTTTTGTGTTTTGCTTCAATGTTTTGTATTTTCTCAATATGTTTGTGTTATTTAATAGAAATAAACATGTTTTCCGGAAAGTTTTGTTTAAATAAGAGTTTAAACTTTTTCCGGAAGGAATAAACTTTTTCCGTAAAGAATAAATTTTTTCCGGAAAAATAAACATTTTCCGGAAAGTTTCTAAGCATTTATTATTCCGTTATTCTAAATATAATTTTAATTTTATTTTTTAGATTTCTTCGATTTTGCTTGCGGTAAATGGGTGGCCAATAATCCAATACCTGATGATCTCGTAATAATTTTTAAAAATAAAAAAATATTTTATTTAATTTTAGACATCTTACGGGCATTTTAGTGAATTACGAGAGAAAGTTAATCACGAAATGAAAACACTTTTCGAGTCACCAGAAGAACCGACTTCCGTAGCAATAAAAAATTTAAAAAGTTTGTATTACGGCTGTATGAATACAGAGGATTTAAATAGAAGGAATAGTTCAGAATTATTAAGGTAAATTTTCCGGAAAAGTTTATTCCGGAAATAATCCTTTATTTTTTTTTCACAGTCGAGCAGCAAAGTTTGGTCATTGGTCAATTATTTCTCCAAATAAATGGAAGGAGGAAAAATTCGATTTAACTGATCTTTTGGTTCATGTTGGCCGTTCTCGAGCTATTGACGTGTTTGTAGATGTTTATGTGTCGTTGGATCAGAAAAATGCTACAAGGCGTTTACTTAATTTTGATCAAGGCGGTTTGGGATTGGGGGCTAGTGCCCGAGATTATTATTTAAATGATACAAGATATGGAAATCAAATGGCGGCATACAAGCGTTATATGATTGAGAAGGTGAATAAACTGAAATTTTATTTTAATTATTAAAATATCGCGGAAATTGACGGAGGTCTCAATCAACATCTTTCAGTCCAGTTGTCTTTATTAACCTACAACTTTTTTATTTTCTGATCATTCTGAATAAGTTATATACCAATCGAAAGCTCTTAATGTGCAGATTATTTTACCTAGCAAGGTTGTTTTGATCGGATTCTTACATACAAAGTTATAGCAAAATAACTATCAAAAATCACGATTGCGCACACTTATACGGCTACAACTTTTTATACAGTGATCCGATCAAAACAACCTCGTTAACTAAAATAATCAGCATATTCATAGCTTTAAATTGATACAAAAATTATTCAGATTGGTCAAGTTTGGACAAAGTTATGCCCAAAAGTACGCCTTCGGAACGGGGCATCTCCTACCGTAGGCATCTCTCTTTCATAGTCTTTCCGGAATTTCTTTAAAAATATTTTCCGGAAAGTTTAAACAAATATTTTCTATTCCAACAGATTTCTTCCTTCGCCAGAGATGCAGGAACATATCAATCAGATCCAGATTATATTCCTAATGAAGTTGAAAAAATAATAAATTTTGAGAGGGAATTTGCACGTATATTGACACCAGACGAGGATCGTCGAAATTTTACAAAAATGTTTGGAAAAAAATTTTTATTCTAATTAAAAGGACATTTTTAAGGTACAATTTGCATCATCTCTCAGAAATGCAGAAAATTTTTAATTTAATGAACTGGACAAAATATTTTGATTGGCTAGTCCCTTCAGAGATGCACGAATATTTAAAATCTGACCCAGAAATAATTTTGGCTGAGCCAGAATATTTTGATAGATTAACCAAATTATTAAATTCAACGCCCAATAATGTGTTGGCAAATTATATTTTTTGGAGATTTGCGTCGTCCTGGTCTTTCCAATTGGACGAACGTTATGATGATATTCAGCAACACTTTCTCAAGGCGTTTTTGGGAAAAAAGGCGAAGAGTCCAAGGTGGAAGGATTGTGCCTCAGCGGCATGTAAGTCAACTTTTAGGGTGTTGGAACGATACAGTAATACCGAAAGATAATTTTCGGTATTACCGAAAAAAATTCCGGAAAGGTTTCTGGTTGTTTTACAAAAGCCCGTTTCCTGAAAATTAATGTTTTGAATGTCTAGTGAATTAATAAATGTTTTCCGGAAAGTTTTCCGGTTGATTATAAGAATTAAATGTTTTCCGGTTTTTATAAAAATTAAATGTTTTCCGGAATGTTTTCCGGTTATTTTATAAAAATTAATGGTTTCCGGAAAGTTTTCAGGTTTATTATAAGAGTTCAATGTTTTCCGGTTTTTTATAAAAATTAAATGTTTTCCGGAAAGTTTAAACGCATTATTATATTCTCCCTCTCTTTCTCCAGCCTCCCGAATGAGCTATGCCAGCGGTGCCATGTACGTCCGTGCCCATTTTGATCGTTCTTCAAAAGAGGCCGCTTTAGCAATGATAGAAGATTTAAGGGCTTCGTTTAAAGCAATGTTGGCAGTAAATGACTGGATGGATCCCGGGACTAAAGAATATGCCTTAATTAAAGCAGAACAAATGCTTAGTTTAATAGGCTATCCAGACTTTCTCTATAACGACACACAACTGGACGATTATTATAAAAATTTTGATTTACATCCAAATGATCATTATGCTTTACAAGTATACATAGAGAGAAAAAAAATTTTTTTAAATTAAAATTAAAGGTAGAAAAGGCAAGTATTTGGTCACAACGCAAAGCCTTCCGCCGCCTAATCGAGCCCGTCGATAGAGAAGAATTTGGGACAAGCAGTGCTGTTGTTAATGCTTTCTATTCGGGTGTTAAAAATGCTATAAGTCTGTCTAGAAAATTTGGGAATTTTCAAAAAAAAATTTTCCTTTCAGCCTTCCCAGCAGCCATACTTCAAGCACCCTTTTTTGACCGAGATTTCCCTAAAGCTACAAATTATGGGTGTATTGGGGCAGTTATAGGGCATGAGATTACTCATGGATTTGATGATCAGGTAGCCAAGGAGGGGGAAAAATAAAATTATTTTAAAAAAATTTTAAGGGAGCTCAGTTTGATGGCCGTGGAAATTTGAAAGATTGGTGGGACCCACTAACCCAGAAACGTTTTGTGGAGAGAAAAGTAAAAAAAATTAGAGAATTAAAAATAAAATAAAAAAATAATTTTCCCCTTTATAGAAGTGTATAATAGACCAATATTCGGCCTTTTCTGTCCCTCAAACTGGACTTAAAGTTAACGGTATACTTACACAAGGAGAAAATATTGCTGATAATGGAGGGATTAAACAAGTAAAATTAATAAAAAAAATATTAAAAAATTAAAAATTAATTTAAAGGCTTATGCAGCCTATCAAGCTTATTTACGCAAGCATGGCCAAGAAAAACGCCTCCCCGGCTTGGAAAAATACAATAATGAACAACTCTTTTTTATTTCATATGCGCAAACTTGGTGTGGACATACAAAACCGGAAACTGTCAGTTTTTATATTATAATTAAATATAGTAAAATGCTTGGTATAGTTTCCGGAAGGTTTACAAATTGTAAATATAATAAAAATTATTTTAATTTGTAAAAAGGAAAACTTGTTCCGGAAATTGTAATTTCTAACCGGAAAACCTTTTCCGGAAAGTTTAAAATAGAAATTGATGAATTTACAAATTGTAAAAGACATTTCCGGAAAAGTTTACAAATTGTAAACGGAAACAACAAATTGTAAAAATACGTTAATTTATCTGTAACTTTTCCGGAAGTTTACAAATTGTAAAAGGAAACATTTTCCGGAAAGATTAAAAAATATAAAATTGAGACACTTATTTTTCAGCTTTTTCCGGAAGGATTACAAATTGTAAAATTAAATTCAGCCTTTTCCGGAAATTTTACAAATTGTAAAAATAAAACTTTTTCCGGAACCTTTACAATTATTCATTTATTTCCAGTTAATTCGACAACTTCTGACAGACCCCCACTCCCCCTATCGTTACCGAGTTAACGGTGTAGTTGTAAATCAACCAGAATTTACAAATGCATTTAAATGTCAAGAGGGTGCAGCAATGCGGTATTCTGAAGAAAGGAGATGTTCTGTTTGGTAAAACAAAAATAAAATATTTTTTTGAATTTTTTTGTATATTTGTTTATTTTCTTTTAGGATTCCCTTTATCCACTTCCTTTCCTGTCCTCTTCATTCTCTCTCTATTTTTATGCCTTGCCCATTTTTTAAATTTTTCTTTTGTAAAATCTTTTTTCTCCCCTATTTTCTAAATCCTTCCCCTTCTGTTGCAATACTTTTTTCATCAAATTAAAAACGAAAAATTTCCTCCAAAATATTGTTAATTTTTAAAATTACTTGACATAAATGTACATTTTTTTGTAAATTTAAATAATGGAACTAAATATAAAATATTATTATTTTATATTTAAAAAAAAGCAACAATTTTTGTTTTAAAATTAATTTAAACTAATTGACGTTCTGGTTCTTTAGGCGAATCTGTCCATGCAAATTTAAGAAATACAAGTAGGCTGATAAGATTTAAAAATTGAAAAATGATAAGACAGGCATAGTCCAATTTTACAAATATTCTAGCCCATTCAGATTCAATCTAAATTTTTTTTCAAAAATTTTTTTCAATTTATTTTTCACCTTTTCACGCGTTTTATCTCTTTCCAGTCTCTTTCTAAAGCCTCTCTGAGTTTCTACAACAAATCCAAGCATTGTTCTAATTGTAGATAATTCTATTGTAAGATGTTCAAAAAATAGTGGAATATTGGATATACTTAAAAATTAATATGTTTTTTGAATTTAATTTTAAAAATTTGATTCTTATATCATTCGAAAGCTCTGAATGTGCTGAATATTTCTTCTCACAGGATTGACATGATCGGAGCATCGTATAAAAAGTTATAGCCTGATAAGTACGCGCAATCGTGATTTTCGACATTTATTTAGCCATAACTTTTTATATAATGCTCCGATCAGGATAACCCTTTTAGGTAAAATAATCTCCAAATTCTCAGCTTTCGATTGGTGTAAAAATTATTCAAATCCGTTAAGGATCTAGAAAGTTATGATCAAAAATATTCCCTTGAAACTGCTATAGCTAGAGTATTTTAATTAAATAATCTTTCCGGAATTGTATTCTTTCCGGAAACATTTTAAAACTTAATTTAAAATTAAAAAATTAATTTTCTCACTCAATATTTGTTGTTGTAGCCCTTCTCTTTTTATTATCACCATTAAAATTATCTTCAAGTTTAGGTGACAGACGGCGATTATTATTGCCTAACACCCCATTTTTGTTGTTACTCCTTTCCTTTGTTTCCCCAAAACTTCCATAATTATTTTTATTTTCTTCACACTCCCCTCCCTCTCCTCCCTCTTCTTCCATATAAGGCTCAGTAAACCGAATTCCTCCAATAAACAATTGTTCCCTCAACGACTTCCCTCTATTTAACAATAATCCTTCCCCTTCCTCTTCCATATTTATCCTCTTCAAGTCTTTGGTTCTTTTTATTCTCGGCCTAACCAAAGACAGTTTATATGTTAATTGGCTGGGGATACGTGCCCCTTCTACATAACGCTTTGATGAAGCCATAAATGCCATTGAAATGGCTACAGATATTGCACAGAGAAGAATGACGACAAGTATGTAGACACCCAAAAGGGGAATGGAGTTTGATTTGGGCATTGCCTGTAAAATTATGTAAATGTTAATATTGTGGTTAATATTTGCGGACATTTCGGTTTTTGTCCGCAAATGTCGTGTTCGCAAATGTCTCGTTCTCGAAGGTCGTGTCCACAAATGTATGTTCACATATGTCGTGTCCGCAAATATCGTGTCCGCAAATGTCCTATCCGCAGTCTATTCACATATGTCAAGTCCGCAAATATCGTGTTCGCAAATGTCATGAGCGCAAATGTATGTTCACATATGACGTGTCCGCAAATGTTAAATAATTAAAAAAACTCACCCCCGCAACAATTCCAAGCAACACAGTCATAGCCAACAAACTTCCCAAACCCAACGAGACTTTCTCCCCTCTCGGTCCATCACTCGATCCAGGTGTAAAAATTCCAAGAATTGACAATGTCGAAATAAGGAATATAGGCACTACAATTACCGTTATATAAAATATTGGGCGTCTAAAAATTTTTTTGGGAAATTTTCGGGTGTAAAAAGGGGGCATTTACCGTCTCAGATGGAACACATATTGCACCTATTTTAGAAAAACTTTTAAAATTAAAAATTAAATTAATTAAAAAGCCTCAGATCTGTATTCCCCCTCCTCCAAATAATGCATATCCCGAACCGATACATTTATTAAATTCCATTCTGAATTGCCCGCGAAATGGCTTTGTAAGGGTGGTTGGCTTGTATGGACCTTTACAAAAAAATTTTTTTTCAAAAAATTTTTTCCAACCTCCATTTCCTCGACTGTCAATAAAGGCGAAGCTAATGCAACCGCACAAAATTGAGTGTCAAAAGGGAACAGTTCAATGTTTAAACGACAGGTGCTGCAAACAAAAAAATAATTTTTTATTTAAATTTAATAGAAAGCTCAATATAAGGCACCTCCTTGGGGTTTAAAAATCGTATCCTACATAGAGGTTGACTTATATAGAGGGGTTGCTTATACAGAGAGTATCTTGTATATACATAGTTATACCTTATGATGCCTATTAAATAGAGGGTATCTTCTATATAGAGGGTATCTCTTATATAGAGTATCTCTTATAATGGGGTATCTTATATAGAGGTATCATTTAAAAGCATTTCCTAGATAAAGGTGTCTCCAATATTGAATGTATCCTATAATGATGATTAACTCCAAAAACTAACCAAGTAACATATTGAGGAATATTAATCTTTATCTTAAAAAATTTAAAAAATTTTCAAAAAAATTTTTTTTCAAAAAACTTGTCCATTATATTTCACTCTAGCATCGTATTTTTCATCATTTAACATATCTTTTGTATCCATGGAATTATAAACGAATATTTTGGGTTGCCATATTGTTTTGGCTGGCACTATTAATTCTGTGATGTTTGAGTGAATTTTGGGTAACCAGGATAGGCGGCTGTCTCTCCAGCGCTGGATGGGGAAAATTAAAATTATTTTTTACAAGTAAATTTAGACATTTTGAATTTTTTGGAATTTTGATATTTTGACACTGGGCATTTTTTGACACTATTAATTTTTGGGCATTTTGGTAACTTTCGATTTTGACATTTCGAGTTTTGGCATTTTGGTATCTTGACATTTTGTCGTATTGACATTTTGTCGTTCTGACATTTTGTCGTATTGACATTTTGAAACTTTTAGATTTTTCGACATTTCAACTTTTCGACACTTTGACATTTTACAACTACAGTATATTTATTTACAAAACTAGAATACAACACAATAATACAATTACAAACTATACAATACAACACAGTTTATGAACAAATAGATATATTTATAGACATCACAACATCTACACAAACACACACATCTATTTATTTATTTATCCCTCATCTCTTTCATTTCTTCCCTCCTTTCTTTTTACTCGTATGATATGCCGATCCCAGCTCCAACTTTGAATAGTCCTTATCCATCTCCGCCCATTTCAGCGCCGCTTTTGCGTCAACCTCCATCTTTTCCATTTTGGATTTGAGAGTGAAGAAGAGGCAAATGAAGACAACGGCGAGGATTGTCCTATGAAAAGGGGAGAAGATTTAAAGCCTTTAACCCTTCAAAACTCACATCAAAAGAGCAATAAAACCAAGAACAACCAACACAATGATGATTGAAGTGCCAAGCGGACAGTCTTCCTCAACCTTCGTTTCCGTTTTAGGCTTGCCCCCATCAGTCGTCTTCTTGTTGTCCGTGTCTTTATCGCCTTCTTCCTTCACTTTGCCTTCTTTGTCTTTCTCCTTTTCTTTCGGCTTTTTGGCTGAAGCGGCGTCGGCAACGAACAAAGTGCCAAGTAGAAGAACCACAACAGAGAGACAGAAGATTTTGTTGTAGATTGATCCTGTAGATGAGCGACGGAAGAACATTTTTTGTTGTTTTTGTTGTAGAAGGTTGTTGGAGGTGTTTGAAATTTTTGTGGACGAAGAGAGAGAAGAATGTGAAGTTGAAGCCTTTTTATAGTAGGTTTTTAAGACGGCTTTTATAGACAGATTTCATCGTCTTTTCCTCTAATTCAAATTTAAAAACAGAAAATACAAAACTTGACAACTTGAAAAACACTAACACATAAAGAAAACAAAGTAGGTATATGTCGTGTTCACAATTGTCGTGTTCGCAATTGTCATGTTCGCAATTGTCGTGTTCACAATTGTCATGTTCGCAATTGTCTTATTCACAACTGTAGTGTTCACAATTGTCGGTTACGCAATTGTCATGTTCACAAAAGTCATGTCCTCATTTGTCGTGTTCACACTTATCATGTTCGCAAATATCGCGTTCCTAAATGTCGCGCTCGTAAGTGTTGTGTGTACGCAAATGTCGCATACACAAATGTATTATCGGAATTATAAATTGTATTTTTATTCCGGAAGGTTATGGTGATATTTTAAAATTAATTAAGACTTTCCGGAAACAATAAATAAGGAAAATTTATTTAAATTAATTTACTTGAATATGAGAAATAACATAAGCAGCAACCTGTTCATTTTCTCTCTTTAAAAAAAATTATTAAAAATTTCAAAAAAAATTTTTTCCAAACCATTTCAATTAAAATGCCCAAAACTATAGTTACATTAATATGCACAGTTTTTGAGAATTTATTTTCTCCAACTGGTTGGAGTCTTTTATCGTAATTGTGGAATAATTCGCTAAGTAGGCGTTGGTGTGGAGAGGAAAAATCTTTTTTAAAAAAATTTTTTTCAAAAATTACCTCCAAAATTAAATCCTTCAATTCCTCCCCATAAATACCAAAATTGAATTATTGAAAAAATTAATATCAATTTTGTAAGGCGATATAATCCCAAAATAGGACCTTTCCTTTGGGTAATGGGGGCATTATTTGTAGATTTCATCTTTAAAGAGGGATTATTTTTAAAAATTAATTCGACTGAAATAAAACATTGTTAACTCACTAGAGTGAAGTAGGGTAGCAACCCGACCCCTGAAACCCCAACATGCCTTCCCCGGCAAACCCCGATCCTCGAGACACCCGCCTCCGAAGGGTCGGGTTGCTACACTAGAATGAAGTTTTTTTGGGTTAGTAGGGTAGGTTAAACTCTACCTCGTCACGAAGGCACGCCGACACGTCCAGAGGGTCTATTAGTAAATTAAGGGAAGTTAAGGGGGAGGGGAAGGGGAAAGTCCTTTAATAAATTAAAAAATATATTTTTATCCCACCGCCTTTTTAGACAAATTCGACTGTCAATAAATCACATTTTATAAAAAGAAGAAAAAATCTATATTTACTAGAGAAAATTTTGAATATAAAAAATATGTCAAAAAAGGACAAATAAATAAAAATAAAAATATAAATTGAAAGCGGAAATTAAATAAAAAAAAGGAAAGTGTGTTTAGGACAGTTAAAATAAAAATAAAATTTTTTTTTGAGGAAAAGGGTTAAAAGTTTAGAATTTATGTTTAAAAATTGGACATAATGTGGGAGAGTTTAGAAAAATTTTTAGCCCAAAAAATTTTTTTCTTCCCTCAAGAAGAATCACTGCTACGTGGTGGTCCTGTTGAAAGACTTGTTGTGGTTGTATCATCCCCCTGATCAAAGTCAGGGATAATATGAGCAAAGAGAGGGGGGAAGTTGAAATTATTCTCTTCATTTAAATCTTCAAAATTTCCGACTTGAGGGATTTGGTCATCTTCGGCATCTTGTTCTACTACATTGTTGTTTCCCACTTCATTATTTTCCCCTTCACCATCATGTTCATCCCATCCTCCATATTCTTCCGGATGTTGTTCTAATTCGTCTGGTACAACCTAAATGTTGAAATTATCAAAATACCTCGTTATAATGCGCACCCTGGGCCTACACTAAAATTAGTCGTATGGTAGGGTGGGGGTATCTAAAGTAGTATTAAAAACCTGGCTGAGACACCCCTAGTATGGAGGTATATCGCTTAGACCTCCTTCCTGTTCAGTCTCTACTTTTTTATTTTTTTAAAATTTACATCGTCTTGTTGAGGCTGATGAACGATATTGCCACCTTCTTCTTCATCTGCACTCCAACAACAACCACAACTTACAATTTTAATAATAAAAACAAAAAATAAAAATAATTGGATTAATTTAAATAATTTTGTTGACATTTTTTAAAATTCTTTAAAAAATTTTTTTTGCTTTCTAAAAAATTTTAAGAGGGGTTTTAATTATTGCGATTGACTAAAAAACAATTTTTTATCATTTCCCGACATTATCAAATAAAAATACCCAGAGCGGCATCGAACCTGCACCCCCAACCACCCGTTTACACAACACTATACCACTAAACTAACGAGTAATTTTAAATTTTTATTTTAATTAGACGACTTTATTAGGTGAATATAAGTTAAAATATTTTTTTATTAAATGGATGTTAAGAAATTTGGGGGGGGGGGGGCATTCCACTACAATTTTTGTATCTCTTTCTCTTCCCCCAATAGAAAGACAACCCCCCCCCTTCTATCGACAACTCTAACAGCAAGACTGCTTCCTGTTGCCACGCTTGTAAAAATTTTAAAAAATTGATTGATTGATTTTTAATGGCTAATTTTTTAAATAAATTAATTTGTTTAATTAAAAAAATTTTTTAAAAAGTTGAAAAACATGGGAATGTTGTCTTTGTATTTTTCTTTTATCATTTGGCTTTGAAAGATCAAAAATAAATTAATTACCACTGAAAGGAACCGAACCCTCGACTCTTTCTGCCGACGAACACACAACTACCCAACTTAACCATCAACCTCATATAATCAGAAAAGTTGTATTTTAGCGGACTATGGTCCCTTGCTCAGCAATTTTTCTTGACTTTATAAATATTTTAATAATTAGGTATTTTAGTCACATCAGTCTTGCTTTAAAAACAAAATTTTGCCAATTTTTCAAGCGAATCTTTTATTCATTTAAAAAATTATTTTTTAACTCAAACTCTTCAATTTTTAAATTTTCTTCTTCATTTTCAATAATGATCATCCATTTTTTATCTTCTTTTCTTTTTATTTTTCTTTTTGTGTTTAATAAATGGCTAATTTTTGGACATTTTTTTCCTCTTGGTACATTTCTTGGGGAATTTTCTTTGAAAAAATTTGAATTTTTTAATTTCTAAAATAATTTTTTAACCATTTAAATTAATATAAAGAAAACAAAAAGCTCCAGCAGACGAGGCAGGTCCATGACATAACAATAGAATTAATGCAAGAGAAAATAAAATTAGGGCTAGAATAAATAATCCGGTTAGAAATGAAAAAGAATCTTCTTTTGGTGTTGTTTTGGTGGTTGTTAAATTATCTTGAAAATTTTTTAAGATGAAAAAAAAATATTTTCTTATCATTTTTTATGAAAAAGGTTCGAACCCCCCATCACCCCTATAATGACACACCACTAACCAACTTAACCACACCTAATTTTTCCTTATTTTCCTATTAAATTACCGTATTTTCTGGCATTTAGTTCTTCTAAGGAAATACATTCTGAAATTGTATTTAATTTATTAAACCAACAAAAAGTTCCGTTGGGGCAGGGAAGTAGTTGATTGGAGCATTCTCTATTTGGCTAAATATTTTTTAGAATTTATAAAAAAAATTTGAACAAATCTTATCATAACAAACAAGTTTTTCTTATCAATTTTTAAATAAAAAACGAAGAAAAAATTAATTTACGCCGAAAGGGTTCGAACCTTACACCTCTCCAAGGAGTAACACACAACTAACCAACTTAACCAAACCGGTGCCATCCGGGAATTTTTATAAAAAGGATGGCTTAAATCGGCTTCTCTTCTAGTTTCTTTCATTCCTATTATAAACCTCCCAAATGGGACCAGTTTGGTTAAGTTGTTTAGTACTGTGTCCCTCCTTGAAGGGGTATAAGGTTCGAACCCTTTCGGGCTAAATTAATTTTTTCTTTCATTTTTAAAATTTTTAATAAAAATAAAATTAAAAAATCCACCATTATCAATCTTTCTTCACAATGTTCTCCACCAAAATATTTTTTACATTTACAAAAATATTTTTTTCCTTCACTTTTATTAATTTCTTCTTGTTTAAATTTATTTAAATTTTTTCTTCGGCGCAATTCAATGCAAATACCTCCATTCCAACAAGGAAAAGCATCACAAGGACTGCCCTCTTTTTTTTAATTTTTAAAAATTTTTTAAAATAATTTTAAAAACCATAAACTAAGCGAGATGAAACTCCAAATATTCGCAAATCGCCGAGTGGTTGAATTGAAAGGGAAGGAGATATTTGGGGATTAATATTTTGGGTATTGTTATTATTCATTTTTTATTAAAAAACAGTTTTTGGCTGTTGTCAAAAAAAATTTTTTTTCTTATTTTCCTCAAAAAAGCCTAAAAAAATTAATTTTTACCAAAAAGATTCGAACCCGCCGCCCCTATAAGGGTAAAGAAACACCCAACCGAATTAACCAAGACTACCACTAATAAAAATAAAAATACCAGTTTTAAAAATATTTTTCTTGATATTTTTCCTCAAAAAAGACAAAAAGAAATTATTTTCCGCCGAACGGGTTCGAACCCACGACCCCTACAAGGGGAAACAGATAGCTAACCAACTTAACCACAACCACATCAACTAATAAAAATAAATTTTGAGGACCTAGAAAAAATGTGACTGCCAAAAAAACTTAAAAAGATAATTTACAAATAACAAAGAATATTTTTTATTATTTATTTACCCCTAACAACCTTAAAAAAAGAAAAAATGACAAATGAGCGGCGACATTTACCTATTATGTTTATATTTTCTTTTTAACTAAAAAAATGCCCAATTTAGCATGGGAAAATATTTGTAAAGAAATAAAGGCTTGGAAAATGTTTTTGAGTTGCAAAATAAAAATAACCTTAAAATTAATTGAAGAGAAAAATTTAATTAAAAATTTGCGGACAGATTTTGCGGATAATTTAGTGCACAGGCAGAGGCTTAAGAAGCCAAGTCTTCAATATTTTGTCTAATTCCATACCCATGAAATACTTGACCAGCCCCAATACCAATGAAAAAATTCAAAATTAATATAAAAAAATTTGCGGACAAATTTAATGTCCGCAAAATTCAGAAAAAATTAAAACAAATTAATATAAATTTTTAACTATTTTTGTTGCCTTTAAAAACAAGAAAAATATAAAATTCAAAGCCTTTCCCCATCTTTTACACAATTTGTCTTTATTTTTACTTTTTTTTGTTAAAAAATTTCCCACGGGAATAGAAAAAAATTAATTGTAAAATGCCTTTTAAAAAATAATAAATTATTTATTTTTCATTTTAATTTAATTTTACAATTAAAAATATGTCTGAAAAATTTTTAAAAAAATTTTAATCAAAAATTATTTCTAATAAAAATTTTTGCGGACAATTTTTGCGGACAAACTTTTGCGGATAAACTACTTTAAAATAAAATTTAATTTACTTTCCTTTAATCGATTTTTGATATTCTTCTCTAAACAATTGTCCAAATCTCTCAATTCTTTTATTATTCAAAATTTTTGATTTGGCTCCAAAGGTTGTCCGGATGAGGAAACGAGCTGTTCGGCGAATTGGCGAAGAATCCGCTAACTTAACGGAAAAAGAAAATTTTTTAAAGTTAATGGTATAGGTTGTAAGTACACCCTTGGGGTTGTAAAACTGAGGTGTACTTCGTAAAACTTGGAGGTATCGCTTAGGGACAACTTCCCATCCACCCACCTACCCTCTCACCAAAGACCAACTCTTTAAAATTAAAGCGTTCGCAAAACTAGTGAGTTCTGACTATATTAAAACTTTAAAAATACCTTTTGAATAAACTGCTCACTGTGTAAAAGTTGTTGAATTATTCGGTCAAACATTGTTCACAAAAATAAAAGATTTTTAAAATAAAAATCTAAAATGAAATATTGTGTTAAACAATAGAAAAAGAAAAAGAGAAATAAGAGAGTAAAGAAAAGTAAAGAAAAAATTTGAGGTTTTGTATATTTTATTTCTTTTAGACATTTTGTAATTTCTCTGTATAAATACTTCAAAACCTCAACAAAACAATTTAGTGTAAGTTAGAGAAGCAGAAAAATGAGAAGAATTCAGGAATATACAACAGAATAAAGACATTTTGTCATTTTTTCAGCTTTTCGACATTTTGAAATTTTCAAGTCAAAAACTCTTCAAAACATCAACTTTAATAAAATATAACATTTAACCAAGGAATCTTTAATCTTTTTAATATCACGAGAGTTTTTGATTAATTTACACTGTAAAATTAAAAAATTTTTAATTGATTAACCACTCAATACATTTCTTTCTTTCAGATTTAATTTCTCTTTAAAAACGAAAAATTAAACAAAAAAAAAATGGAAACACAGCCCCTTTCAGATAAAGAAAAATTTTACTTAATTTCTTTAATTCGTGACAAGCCAACTATTTGGGATTCTTCACATGGATTATCTTGGAAAAATAAACATGACGAATTTAATTCACTTGTTGATGATATGTCTAAAGCGTTTAAACGGGAATTTACAGGTTTTTTTCATAAAATGTCTTTGTGGTTTAGTGGGATGATCTTAGTTTTTGTCCAAGCCAAAGGATTTAGGTTCGAACCTTTTCCACGGGAACATTTTTATTTCAACAATTATATCCTTGATTTTCCTCTTTGACTCATTGTTTTTGTGGTTTAGTGGGAAAATCATTATTTATCTCTTTTAAATGGGTCAAGGTTCGAACCCTTTTCTCGAAAAATATCTTTATTTTACCAGTTTTAACCTTTATTCTTCTTTTCGCCTCTTTTTATCCTTCAAAACAACCATTTTTTAATTTTTCCAGTCACTTCTCTTCGAAATTCTTGGCGTATTTTGAACATTTGTTTTTGTCGAGAGCGTCGAAAGCCTGACTCCAAATGGAAATTTTTTCAAGAAATGGCTTTTCTTAATAATACAAACACTCCAAAACAGAAAAGCATTGACGAAAAACCAAAAAAGAGAAGACGGGTAAAAAAGGAAGAAATGAGTGAAGAAACAGAAAATAATAATAAAAATGAAGGATTTGACTTGATAAATTCTTTAATTGATTTAAATGAAGGAAATTTAACAACTGATGATTCTCCTTCAGATTTAACTATGCTTGATGCTGAATTTGGAAATAATGGAGGAGAAAATAATATTAATGACGAGGATAGCGGGAATGAAGGTTTTTTAAATAAATGTGTGTGTGTAAATTTTGAAAAAAAAATGAAAAATAAATGGGACCAAATGTCAGAAATTTTTTTCTTTCTCCCGACTTTACTTCTCAACTGTTTTATAATAGTGAGGCATTCTCCTTCTTTATTGAATATTAATAGGGGAGTTAGTTGATAAAAAAAGTCGGGAGAATGTCTTACCATTATGAGCCGGTTGAGGAAGGAGGGAATTGAAAATTATCGAAAACTTAAAAACTCCAAAAATAACCAAACCAATTTTAAAATCTCTCAAAAATTTTTTAATAATTCCTATATTAAAAAGGTCTACAAATTATTCAAGATGCTGAATCTGCTGAAAATTTAGTAGAAGAACAACAATCAATTAATAATACTAATAATGGGGATAACACTAAAAATAATAATAACGATGCTAATAAAAGTGTTGCAACTGCTATAATTCATGAAACACCAAACAAAACAATAGGTTTATTTTTTGACAAAAATTTTTTTCCTAAATTTAAATTTTGGTTGTCCTATGGATGTGGGAAGCTTGCCTAAATCACCAAGTTAAAATTTCTTTTAACTCCAAGGGAGGTGAATTTGGGGCTCTCAAGATTTAGACTTTATTTAAATCATTTTTTTTGTTGGAAAATTTTTTCTTGAAAATTTGGTTGGCCAATGGATGTGGTGGATTTTGAGATTTAACTTTAAGGAAATTTCTCAAAAAACCCTCATAAAATTTTTTAACAGACACAACAAAAACGTTTACTAATATTAATGAAACCAACACCACAATTTTGGAAGACACAACTGAAGATGATTCTCTTTTATTAGGAAAAATGGTTGTTTGTACTCATCGAATTTTAAAATCTGAAGGAATGGATTGTGAAGCTATTGGGTTGGAAAAAAGTGTTTGTAAGTTTAATTTTTATTTTTAAAACCTTTAAAAACCCCTCCAATTTTAAGACGATTTATTGATAAATTATAAACAAATGAGGGCTGAATATGCCAAGAAGATTAAGGGAGAGAAGTGAAAAAAATTGAATAATTAGAAGAAATTTAGGTATTTTTTTGTTATATTTTGCTCAAATTTAGAGGACGGGTTTTTGTTTAAAAAATTTTTTTCTGAAAATTTTTCTCTCCAAAATTTTAATTTTAACAAGAAACCCGCTCTTTAACAGAA
Organism: Meloidogyne incognita; assembly: GCA_036172945.1. Lineage (NCBI taxonomy): Eukaryota > Metazoa > Nematoda > Chromadorea > Rhabditida > Meloidogynidae > Meloidogyne > Meloidogyne incognita. The sequence goes on from JARQAC010000010.1 coordinate 3,182,584, forward strand.
AACTCACCGTTCTTGCCCAAACCCTTAAAAACACTCAATTAATTTAGCTTAATGTCTAGTTTTATTTACTTGTATTAAAATATAATCTGGTACCTCGATTTTCACCAAAAATTTTTTTGATAATTTTTTCAACATGTAATATCGAGGTTCCGGTTGTTATAATAATTTATTGTTAGTTTAACTTGCCTAGTTTATTGCCTACTTGTAATTCTAAAAAAATAAAACATTCCCACTTGTAAATTTTTGTAATCAGCCTCAAAGGTTGGCGGATCCTGGGAAATCTCTTAACATCCGAATTCAATATCTGATCCGAAAATTTCCGGTTTTGTTTGGATCCTGATCCGCCAGCCTTAAATCCCCGCCCCCCCCTCCAACTAATATCTCCTAATTTATTTTAATTTTTTCTCTCACCTTATATACTTATATCATATTTAGATCTCCCCGTCGAAAAATTTTTTTTCCTCTCTCATTGCCAGTTAAATAAATTTATTTAATTTAAAAATTTTGAAAAATAAATTAAATTATTCAAAAAAAATTTTTTTTTATCAATTTTCCATTTCTCCAAATAAATCAAAACCTGTCCCATTCCACCAATCACAATTATTTCCAAAATGGTGAAGTATATACCCAAGTTCATGGAAAAAGTCCCTATCACTATATTCTTTATTTACAACAACAGCCATTGAGATTCCATTATCTAAACGAACAAGCATTGAAGCAGAACCGGGCATTCTTCCATCGTGTTGCCAACCATTAAATCCCATAATATTTAATGACCAGCCGAGGCCATAACTTAAAAATATTAAAAAAATTTTTAACTAAAAGAATTTTCTAATGTTGGTTCTTTCATTTTTGAATAATAAGTTTAGCAAAAAAAGGTAGAAAATAAGCAAGGGGTAGAACCAACAACTTTGCAAGCGCCAAACCTGGACACAACCAACTACACCACAACCTAACTTGATAAAAACAACTTATTTAAAAGCTATAAGCATTCCGGATTCTTTAATGATTTTTCGTAAGAAACCCAAAGTTAATGAAAAAAAATTTCAAAAACTTTTAGAATAAAAAAATAAACGTTTCATTAGAAGCAATTGTTGGAGTAGCCCATTCTTTTATTGCCCAATCACTTAAAATGTCTTCTTGCCTTTTAAATCCATCCAAAAAAATTAATAAACGAAGAAGTTCAATTGGCGAGGCAATCCAACCACCCCACGGACCTAAAAAATTCTTTTAAAATAAAAAAATTAAGATACCAATCCTTTCAGCAGGCAAAAGATTATAAGGGTTAAATCCAAGTCTGTTACCACCAGCCATATACTAAAAATTTTTGATTTTTTTTTGAAATGAACCATGTCATAAAAACATACGTAGAGAACTTCACGCCTATGAAAAATAATTGTTAAAAAAACAATGCAGAATTTATTTGCCCCTTCCCAATCCCAGCTAGTTTTTTTTTAATTTTTTTAAAATTCTTTCCTTAAATGGACAGGCAATTACGTGAGTCCCCAAAAATAATTTTAAAAAATTATATAAAATATACCAACGTTATTCAGAAAAAAAATAATTGACCAGATTAAATTTAAAACTGAACCTGTGCCCTTCTCCCGTCATTTTTGGAAATAACGGGAATTCCTGTTTACTAATAAAACTAATAGGTTTTTAATAGTTCCCTAAAAGTAAAAACAATTTCCCTCTCCTAGCAAAAGAATTTTCTAAAAATAAAACCTCGATTTTTCAGAAAGTGTAGGCCTAGCCACTTGAATATCATTTATTCCCACTTGTTCCCAAAAATATTTTTTGACAAATTGTTCATATCCAAATCCATCAATATTAACTCTTTCAATAATATATCCAAGCAATTGATACCCAAAATTTGAATATATCCAAGTCTTTCCAGGTTGAGTAATTAATGGCTGTTCAATCAAAACTTTTTCTATTAAAGTTGTGGTGTTTTGTGTTGGTAATAGCCATGCTGGATCTGAGTCTATATTGTTCCAGCCACCTTAAAAAAATTTTTTTAGAAATTTAGGATGAAATTTAGTGTAAAAATATCAAAAAATTCATGTAAAATATCGAAAAAAAATTTGGCGTCAAAATGTCGAAAAATAAAATATTTCATATTGTAAAAAATTCAAAATGTCGAAAATTAGGAAAAGAATAATTTTTAAAATTTAAAAAAAACCTGCAGTATGTTCAAGTAAATGACGAACGGTAATTTCTGTCACCCATTTTTCATAAGGCTTTTTACGAGCAAATTCATCACCTTAAATAAATAAATTTCGAAAAAAATTTTATTTTAAAAAGAAAACCAAAAATTGAATTTCCTGGGCCAAAAACGTGTTGATCCAATTCCAAGCGGCCTTGATCAATTACTTTAATTTTTTTTAATTTAAAAAGTTTAAAAAATAATTTTTACACAAAAGAACGGCAGCAGCAGTTATTGGCTTCGAAACAGATCCAATTCTAAATTGACTGTCTGGAGTGACCAGCTGACCTCGACGAATATTGCTATAGCCAAAACCTTTAAAATAAATTTTAATTTTTGGACATTTTTTTAAAATTAAACCTGCTGCGTATCTAAGTTGTTCATCTTTTGAAACAGCCACAGACAAACATAAAAAAATAAAATTCTATTTTTCTATAAATTAAAAAAAAAATACCAGGAATGTCAAGTTCACGCATAAACCGTTCAACACGTTTAGCAACAAAATTTAATCTTTCAGGTTGTAATTGAGATTCCATTCCATTAAGATAAGTAGAAGGGATTCTAAAATTAAAAAAAATTTTTTTTTAATTTTGAAAAATTCAAAAAATCTTTCAAAATGTCAAAAACCCAAAACGCCCAAAATTAAAATTTTAATCAAACCTCCTTCCCATCGGCCAAAGTTCTGGTTCTCTCGAGAATCTCAAGTAGTTAACATCACTCCATAGCACAACAAACCTCAAACTTTCACCATCCACGTCAAAAAAATGTGATATTTGACGAGGTAAAATAGACGAAGAAATTAATTTTGAATTTTCTCGTTTGACTATTTTACTTTAAATTTTAGAAAAAAATTTTTATTTCAAATTTAAAAATAAACTTTTTAAAAATATTCCGTGAAAATTTTTGATGCATTTGTTTTAAATTTAGCCCAATTTCTATCCAATGACGATGGCCTGGTAAATATTCCCAAATTGCACAGCAGAGAATCTGTGTTAATTTAAAAATTGATTTAAAAAATTAAAAAAATCAGAACCTACTACAACACCCATAGCAATCGTTAAAAAACGCTTTTTGTTCAAAAAATCAAAAAACAGAAACATTTTCCCACAAAGGATTCGAACCCTCAACCCCAAGAAAACACCTAATCCCACAGTCAGAATCACTAAACAATCGACCAGAACAACTACAACTTAATCACTTAAATAAAATACCCAAATATTCAAATAAAAGCAGACCTTTCCGGAAAAATTCTTCCGGAAAATCTTTAATTAATTTAATTAATTTTAACCTCATCCAAGCTGCGAAACACTCTGAATTGTACAGCCACATATTGCCTTAAAAATTAAACTTTCTTTTCAAAAAAATTAATAAAAACCTGCTACTCAATTTATCATTAATTTCCAAACATTCACTCAATGTTAAGCCATAATGTGCTTCGTATGGATTTAATGAAGTATTTTTTGCTGTTGATTTTTGCCATATACCAACATAACGAGCTGTTCTCTTTAAATAAAAAGAGATTTTTTTTCAATTAAAAAAAAATTATTTTTTACATTTTTTATGTTATATCCACAAAGGCTAATCAATCTAAATCCTTCTCTTTCAAAAATTGATTTTTGTTGATCAGATTCAGGCGAACTGGGAAACCAAATCTGTAAAAATAGATATTTTTATAAACGATTCTCTGTCAAATTAAAAAATTTTTAGGTAGAAGATGTAAGTGTTAAGAAAAGGTTAAGCCCTTCTTTGAAATTAGTATTTAAAAGCCAAAAATTTTTGGAAAAATTTTCAAAAATTTTTTAATATTTTTGTAATCCATCAAATAATAACATCAATTTCCTAAAAAGAAAACAAGCGGAAATCGTGGGAAAAAAATAAGGCAGAAAAAGGAAAGGAGAAAACCCTCTCGTAAACACACGAGGAGAAAACCGATTAAATAAAAAATTAGGACAGCCATTCCTTTTTTAATAAAACCACCAAAATGGATTTTCCATTCACTTGAGTTCCCTCCCGAAAATAAATTCCTTCTCCTATCCCACAAAATAAAAAAAAAATACCCTCGTAGTAACACCAGGCAATCTTTCCCAATAAGTACTAAAATATACTTTTCCATCTCCATCATCATCTTGCCCACATAATTGGGTCAATGCCAAGTCGACTTCTTCGTTTTCTCTTTAAAATAATTTTAAATTTTATTCAAAAATTTTTAAAATTTTACTGTGCTTCTTTTAACAATTCAGAATAAGTCATCGGTTCAGGCTTCAAAAATACAGGACCATTAAATTTGTGCATTATCGCATAATAATTTAGACGACCAAGAGTATCCCAAAAATGTCCCATTGAGACTAGCCGACCTAAAAATTTGAAAAAATTAATTTAAAAAATGAGCAGGTAATTTTTTGAAAATTCAAGATCCTCAATATCCTCGTTAATCCCCAATAAAGACCCCTTCCAATAAAGATACAACTCTCTATTTAAGATGCTATTTTTTATATTAAAAGGGGAGCTGTTTAAAGGAAAAGGGAGCTGTAAAAATTCTTTTGGTTGGTTTCCAGTTGGGGGAGAGCTTAAGCTGTATCTCTTTAAAAAGCAACAACTCATTACTGGAACAGACTTTTTCTACCCTATGGAGTAGGCAGAAAATTCTTGACGACCCAGTTTCCATCACATGGGTGGTCAAAATTCAACGGGGTCTTGACCTTTCAAAAAAATTTAAATTTTAAAAATTAACCTCCATATGACAAAGAACAAACCAGAACCCCATCAATTACACGCTCAACTCCTGTCATCATAACCCAATCCCTTTCTCTTGGAGAAGGTGGATGAACAATCTAAACTACAAAATTCTTCTCAATTCAAAAAAATTTTTAAACCTGTGTCCAAAATCCATTTTTATTCTTCATTATTCTCGCCTTTTTCCTTTCTTCTCCTTCCTCTCCATAAATTCCTCCATTTTTTATTTGACATTTTGGCGTTTCTTTCGATTTATTTTCCAACGTTTTCAAGTCCATTGCTCTTCTAATTTTCCTCTTTTTATTTTTAAAATTAATAATTTTTTCATTATTCTTGATTTTTGTTGCTTCCACATGCAGAAAAGAATTGCTAAAAATTTTTGAAGGAATAAAATCATAAGAAATAAATTTTTGAAAATTATAAATATTTTTAAATTTTGCATCATTCAAAGCTTTACATAAGCTTATATTTTTATTTTCATGAGAAAAAGAATTTTTGAAAAAATAAATTAAAATAAATAATATAGGATTTGTGTGAAAAATCATTAAAAAAATTTTTTATTCAAGTCAATATTGCACAACAAATCCCATTATTCTCATATACAAAAACATGTCAAAAAAGGTCAAGATTTACTTAAAACCTTCGGTAAAATACTTGAAAAGGAATTCTAAAAAAAGAGAGAAAATATATAATCAATTTCCACCAAACATTTTTTAAAGAAAGGATTTTTTGAGAAATAGAAAATGTGAAGAAAAAAATTCAAAACAAAATGCTCTCACTCAAAATAATGAGAGAGAATTAATTGAAAAGGAATTTAAAATTAAAAGAAAAAAAAACATAGTCAATTTCCCCAAATATTTTTTAAAGAAGAAAGAATTTTCAGAAACAGAAAAATAGAGTAAAGGGAAAACAGTCAAAACAAAATTCCCTCACTAAAAATTATGAATATGTTTTTGATTAAATAAACGTAGATTTTAAAATGTAGAGAATATATAGAAGACAAAAATTTTTAAAAAACAAATTCCAAACTAAAAATACTTCGAACTATCCTTCGCTTGATAATTGTACTCAAATGGCCCATCGCCACCGATACAACCTTGTACTTTATCTAAATAAGTTATATAGATGCCAAAGTATTCTTTTACACTCGCTTTTTTTGCTGCTTCAATCTCTTCTTTTGTTGGGTTTGGTGGAAGATATGGCTTTGATGGAAGATCGGGCAAGATTGCGTAAATGACTTCACGTTTATCAATTTCTTCAAAATATCCTAAAAATTTCTCCATTTCTATTATGTAACCCTCCACTGTTCTTGACGAGTCACTTCCGCAATAGAAATTTTGATGTGAACTGAAACGTTAAAAATAATTTGTAATCTTAAGTATATATGCTGAAAGTCCCTAATAGACACACACTAGTCCACTTGATTATTGTTTTTAAATGCAAAATTATTTTCTCTTATTTTTACCTAATAAAACCCCCAAAATAATATGTATGTAATAAATTATGAAAGATTAAAATACTTTTGGATGAAACGATTGATAAAAAATTCAAGCCATTCAATCTTTTCATGGTAATGACACGCAATTAAAGCCAATTCAGATAAAGCCCTGTGCCCTCGGATGTGGATAAAATGTTTATAAAACAATGCTATTGTCAGCGAGTACGCTCCCCACACCTAAAATATTAAAAAAATACAATTTTAAGCTTAAAACAAAAACCATCTCCGATGCAACCAGTTCGTCACCCATATCAAAAAAAGCCCATGCAATCTTAATAAACATTGCAGCATGAATATACACAACTTTTTGTTCATTCACTTCTTTTTTGCCACTTTTCTTCGCCTTCTTTACGATTTTAATAATTTCATCTTTCCTTCCAAGTAATACATCAATGTTGTCAAAAAACTGTTTCGCATCTGTTTCCATTAGTGTTCGGAAATCTTCTCGTCTATCTTCAGGAAGAAACTGTTAAATAAAAAATATATAAATTGGTAATTAGGTAAAAAATTTATACTCGAAATTTTTCCAGTTCTTCATACAATTGCTTATATGCAGCCTAAATTTAAATAATAAAAAATTTAGATAAAAATTTGGTAACTTTTTATCTAATTTTAATAGATAAATTTAATAGCAAACTAAATAAAATTAAAAAAACCTCAAATTTATTTTTATCAGCTTCTAAAATTCCATATTTAGCAATTAGTTCCTCAATAGTTTCCTTATAATTCTTGTTTTGGCGTCTTGATTTTACAAGCCTCTTATAGTTTCCACATTCATCACCCAGACGACATTTATTATCGGGCTAAAAGTTAATTCAGATAAAGCACAAAAATATTAAAAAACCTCACTAGAAGAACTACCACCAGATGATCCAAGGTCACGACCATCTGCTTGAGAAGTTGAAGTATTTTCTTTATTATTCAACTAAAAAGAAAATTTGGCTATTTTTTTAATTTTAAAAATTACTATGCTTTTCCCATTCCTTTTCCGTTTCAATGATTCTGCAACATTACTTCCCACAATAGAGATTTGTGATTCCTGAAAATAAAATATAGGATATGGATAAAAAATAACAAAACCTCTCCAAGCAAACAGACACTTTTTGTAGAATCAAGAGAAAATTGTTTAGATTCCTAAAAATGTTTTGAGATGATAACAAAAGAAAATTTTAAAAAGAAAAACCTCTTCAGCAGACAAATTTACAGCATTTGCAGAAAGAATAGCCTCATCACCACCTCCAGACTCAATTGATAAAACATTTCTTACAAGCAACTAAAAATAAAAGTAAAAATAAACAAAAAGTTAAACAAAAACCTTGATGGGGTTTGAGGCTCTAATTTCAGGAGACTGTTCTAAAATGGGACGCACTTCTTTTGGTTTCACATCTTCTTTTCCCTTTAGCTAAAAAATATAATTAAAATTCAGAAACCTTATGTGCTTTTCTTAATTACCACTTTTTTTGTTTCTTCATTTTGTTTTGAACTACTAGAAGATCCTCCAGCTTCAAAACGTTTTTGTCCATTATTACCACTACTACTTTTTGGTCCAGAATCTGCTCCACCACGTTGACTGCCCTTTTCATTGGTATTTTCTCCATGTCGTTGCATTTTAAATGTTCAGCAATCCAAAATTTATTTTGATGAAAAAACGCTGAAAAGTACAGATAAAAATGATTTATAAAAATTTGATGGTAAGCAAAAAAGCTTAAAATGGTCAGGGAAATAGGAGAGGATGGAGGGCATCAGCTTTTTTTGTTTCTTCATTTTGTTTTGAACTACTAGAAGATAAGGAAACCCAAAAGATAAGGAAACCCAAAAAAATTTTGCGGACAAAACTTGCGGACAATCCCCAAATGACAAAAAAATTTCATTTGCAATAAAAAAGTAAATAAAAAATAAATAGCCAATCTAATAGATGAAAGATTTTAAAAATCCAATTTAAACAATCAAACAATAAAATTTTTTAACATTTTTAACACAAAAAGAAAATATTTCAACAACAATTTTTATTTAAAAATAAGCAAAAATTTTCTCTTAAAATTTCCATCTTTTCAATTTTTATTCTTCAATAGTCTCTTCTGTATGTTTTCCTTTCAAAACACCAGTAACACGTTCACGTCCAGCAGCTTTACGTTCAAGCAAAGCACGACGATCTTTGTCCATTTTAAGTTTTGTAAGAACAACTTTAGATGGATGAATACCAACATGCACAGTTGTTCCATTAGCCTTCTCACGAGTAATTTTGTCAATGTGGACGACGTATTTGCTTCTAAAAAAGTTAAATAAGAAAATTTAAATTTAGAGGGCAAAGCTAAAAAGACACAGAAGATAAAAAATCAAAAACCTGTAGACACGCATAACACGTCCACTGTTTCCCTTAAAATGTCCACGCAACACAGTCACTTCGTCTTCAATTCTTAAAAAAAAGTAAAGTAAATTTCTTATCCCAAGAAGATAAAGAAGAAGATTTCTTTATATCCCAAGAAGACTTCTTTATCCCAAGAAGATAAAGAAGTTTCTTAATAACAAAGGAACCAACGTACTTAAATAAGAATAGAGAGCGGGTTTGGGTACTTATGCCACACATAGATTCGAAAATGCAGAGCTATGCACTTATCAGACACAGCGTAAGGTACCGACCATTATGTACAAATTGAACCAAAAATTTGGAGGATGGAGGGAGTCAAAATAAAAACACACCTTGTGCACCCACTAGTGATCGAAATTTTTGAAAACTCTGGGCCTGCTCCTAGGTTTGACTTATTGACCAGGGCCGGATCCTGGGCATGTAGTCCAGGAAAAAATCAGGAAGGTCAAAAAATGCTGGGCTCTGGGTACAAGAAAAACCCAGGCCTTGATCGAGATCCAGCTTGATAACTAGCATCCACTAATTTACGCGAACCTATCACCCAAAAACCCAACTACAAGCCTAACAGGGTCTAGTCAGTCACAAAATCACAAAAAAAAATAAAAAAAAACCTTATTGGCATTGAACGAACATTATGTTTATTACGCAAATCCTTAGACAGCGGTGCAGACATTATTTGACGTCGAATGTGTGACGGAGCATTAAAATGACGCTTACGAGACTTTCGACGAGAAGATGAAACAAATGGATTGAATTTCATTTTAAACAAATAAAAGAGCTGAAACTTTAATTATCTAAAAAATAATTTAAAAAATGTATTAAAAATAAGCTATAAACATGCTTGTGATTGTCAAAGGAAAAACGAGAAAAAAAAGTAAAAAAGTAAAACAAATTAATGGCAATTTACGAAAAAAAGAAACCGAAAAAATACAAGATGAAATATTCACAAGTACTGTACTACGAATTACCAATATTAGAACGTCTAAAATTCGTTTGGGTCAGTATCTAAAAATACGACAATTGACTAAAAATACGACAAACATTTTGAGTTTGGTGTATAAAGGGGAAAATTGGGAATCAAATAAAAGTTGATTTCAAAATTCTAAAAAAATAACAAAAATTCAAAGTAATAAATTTGCCAAAAAGACAAATATCGAAATGTAAAAAAAATTAGATAAAATTTTATTTTTGCGAAAGAAAACATTTTTGAAAATTTTTTGAAATAATAAAATAAAAGTCAAATAGACGATAAAATAAAATTAGGGTTGCCGATTCTTTCGAAGATCAAGCAAACTGACTGAGGATGTTTAGCTCAAAAAGAAATAAATCGAATCAAAAACCCAAATTTGAAAAACGACTCGAAATTCAAACTAGGAAAAATGAAAAAAAACGGCTCGACTCGAAAATGGCAACCCTAAATAAATAAAATTAATGGGAAAATCAAAAAAAACCAACAAAAATTTTGTTTTCAGTCTATAATATATTTTAAATCAATAAATGTCTAGAGATTTATAATTATCTTAAATAACCTGTCTAATAAACATCAAAAATATATCCTTCACCAGATTTTGTATTTAATGTTGTTATAAATATCCCCACGATAATAGAAGTTCTTTATCTCAACTTCTTTAATTTGTACAATTTTATCAAGCTCGCAGAATTTTTTGATGAAATCTTCTTTAAATTCTACCGGTTTCTTCACATTTCCTTCTTCATCTTTTTCAAGAAAACTGTCCAATTCTTCTTTTATTGTTTCAATACTAAACTCTTTATATTCATCCACATATAATTGAAATTTATTGATGCATTTTTCAGCAGCATCAAAACTCCCTCCGTTGTAGTTAAGGTCATGACCTCTAAAAATTTCGAAATTATTTTTTTAAAAAATTAGAGAACGGATTGAAACAAATTCTTGTACTACTCTCAGTTCGGTCTCTAGAAAAAATATATAAACAAGGAGCTGTTAAATACTAACAAATCAAAAGGAGATAATATCTTCCTAAAACTTATCACCGTAGTTAGTAAATATACTTTCAGATTCTGTTCTGCTTGGCCCATAAAATATAACTAACAAATAAGGGGATAAATGTGTTTACCTTTCTCCCTGGTAACAAGCATTACGCAAATAAAATTTTTTACAGGCACAAATTGCAAAAAAAGAAAGCGAGTTCAATGCAGGATGAGAGGCCAGCCAAACTCCGGCATTTAAAAACACCATATTTGTTGTAGCCATAAAAGCAGACCATACCTAAAAGACAGTTATTCCAATAAAAATTACTCAAAAATACCTTTCCGCCAGCCTGCTGAACGTCTCCCGCATCTAAGTGTTCTCTAGCCTTAACCATAAGTTCTTCAGGCGTAAACCATATCACTTCCTTAAGCAATCAAATTAGTAAAACTTGAAACAATTAAATGAACCTTTTTTGGGAATTCAAGACTAAATGGGATATTCAACGTTTCGCACAACACTCGGTATTCATTATCATTGCATTTTGCCGTACAGCTGATTCCATCAATATTGAAATGTCTTGTCTGTATCGGCTCAGGAGAAGAATCGTATTGTTGTGGAGATGGCTGATGATAACCACGAGAATGCTAAATTCGAGCAGTTAAAAATAACGTTTAAAATAATAAAACCGAAAGATTTGAAGAACCGCTACGAGCAAAATTCAAAGCACCACGACTTCGACCACGTCCGGCAACGACAGGATACGACAATTGCCCACTTTGTTCAGAACTACCGCCACCTCGAAAAGCATGTCCAGAAAAACTTCCTTGATGACCACGAAAACTCTTAATTTAAGCATTTCAAAAAATAATTTTAAAAATATCAAAACCGAAACATTTGATGGGTATCCGACAGAAAAGGTTGAAGAAGAAAAACCTCTCCCACGTCCAGGTATAAATGGTGGCGTTTGCTGATTTTGTTCATCGACACCGCTGTTGTCGGCATGTTGTCCATAAAACCCGCGACCGCCTCTTCCTCCAGTAAGTTGTCTGTTTTCAAAATTCCGTTGAGAACGCATTGGAAAAATTATTTTTTAAAGTCAATTCCTAAATGGATAAATAGTAGAAAATTAAGTTAACAAAAAAATATTCTTGAAATTATAAACAAATATTTAAACAAGTTTTGATAAATACGTAAAAATTTATTCTAAATTTGGTTATTAAACGTCCAAATAAAACAAAAATAAAAAAACATTTGGAATAAAAAACGTTCAACGTAGAAGCCACTTACAAAAAGTTAAATTTAAAATGGTCACGATAAAAATGGTCAGAAGAGTCTTGCCATATCAGCATAGATGAACACAAAATTTCTCCGCTTGGCGAATTTTAGTGAGGCTAACCTGCTCCTTAGGAAACTTGTGCGCTTCCTTCAAAGCAAGAAGAAAAATATATTATGAACTTAAGCCTTTAATTTAGCGAATGAAAGGCCAAACGAAAGGTTCATTAATACTCCCTAGTTTTAGAACAAAGTCAAACCTTTTTTATTCCCATGACTATTTTTTTAATAAAAATTTTTAGAATTTTCCATTTTTGTAATAAAAAAAGGTTTGACTCAAAAATAAAAAACAAACATATAAAATAGTAATAGAAATCTTATCATCTCTTGTCAATTTTCTTTGTCTTCAAAAAAATTCTCTTATTAAAAATCCATAAATTGAATTTGTTATACCCCATGTTAAAACTGATCTTGAAAAATTTAATTGAGCACCACGATAAAGAGCACGTATTGATCCATCTCTTTCAGTCATTATTGTTTTTAGAACAAGCCAAGAAGAAATAAATTCAGCACAAACACTTGACTGAAAAAAAAATTTGGGAAAATGTAATAAGAAATTAAAGAATTAATTGAGAGAATGTTTCCGGGGGAGGGTGTTGTAGGAAAGAATCTGAAAGGAAGAATGGAGGATGAAGAAGAAGGATGTAGAGAATAGAAAGAAAGGAGGAAAAAGGAATGAAGGAAAAAGGAGGAAGAACAGAAAGAAAGAATAAATTTGGAAGAAGGAAGGAAAATGAAGAAGGATGTAGATAGAAGGAAGAAAGGAGGAAAGAAAAATGAAGAAAAAAGAAGGATGTGAAGAAGAAAAAGAAAGGAGGAAGAAGGAAGGAAAAAGAATAAAGGAGGAAGAACCGAAAAAAGTAAGATCTAGAAAGGATGAAGAAGGAAGAGAAAAGGGGGAATCCGAAAAATGGACGTATGAAGGAAGGAAGAATGAAGGAGTAAGAAGAAAGAAGAAAAATGAAGAAAAAAGGATGGAGAGAAGAGAAAGAAAGGAGGGATAAGGAATGAAGGAAAAAGGAGGAAGAACCGAAAGAAGGAAGAAATTAGGAAGAAAGGAGGAAGAAGGAATTCAAAAATAGGACGAATGAAGGAAGAACCCGAATCTTACGAGCTATAACCCGTTGAAAGAGGAAGTCTCCTAGAAACTGTGAACATACCGAACGGAATCAAAAAAAATCCGAACGGACCGAAACCCAGATAATCTCAAGGAATTAAAAAAACCCTTGAAAAAATCAGATTCCCTACAGAACCCTCTTAGAAAATTTTTATAAACCTATCTATCTTATAAGAAAAAAAAACCTGCATTCTATTCTTCACAACATTAATTGGATAAAATAAAGTTGAAATACATCCACCAAGAAAACCTCCACAAACAAAGTCTGCTAGTGAATGAATTAATCCTTTACGGGTATTGTTATTGCTATCAACTTGTTGTGGAGTTAATTTTAATAAAGAAGAACGTAAAGGTTCGCGTAGTGAGAAGAATAAAATATTACTACACCTAAAAGAAAATAAAATAAAAATTGTCTGCTCCGGAATTGTCTCTCTCCTATGAATGCCTATTGTTGTGCACTCTCTCACTTTTTGTCTAACCAAATAAAAATAAAATAAAAATTGTCTGCTCCGGAATTGTCTCTCTATAAACACCGGCAATTCTATGCACTATTTCGCTTTTTGTCTAACCAAAATTCCGAAAGATTATTAACTATAAAAGAGAGAGTTGTTTCGTTTCTGCAGCTCATCTAAAAATCTCTTCAAATTTAATTCGGGATTTTTAAACAAAAAATTTAAGGGGTTATAACAGGGATGTCAATGATTGAGAAAGTATGGTTCAGTTTTTTAAAATTTAGGGTTAAAAAAAGCCTCGCTTTAGGGACGGGTTTCGAATATGTGGCCCGTGACATACATAAGAGAGAAAAAAGTGTGAACAAACACACTCAAATCAAACATAAAATTTAAAAAAAAATTAAAAAAAAAATTAACCCGTTTCTAATAGCCATTAATGAATATCCTCGATAAAATCTAAATTTTAAAAAATTAATTTTTAATTTAAAAAACTAAAAACAAAACTCTTTGATTGAATAATCTCTATAGATTAAACGGAATGTATGTCCAGTATTTTTAAATTTGTCCAAATGCTTTGTTGTCTGTAAAAGGGATTGCACTCTTTCCAATGGACATAAACATGCTTCGGTTGCGCCAGCTTTTTAATTAACAAAAAAAATTTTTTAAGGCAAAAATTTAGAGAAAATAAACCTAAAAAAGAGCAAAATGCACGACATACACTTGGATCCCTTTCAGAGCAGCCAAATAATCGTTGATACTTTTCGTTTGTGCCAAACCTTTAAAGAGAAAAATTTTTCAATCAAAAGCTTACAGAGAATCATTTAAAAAATATTCGTTCACGACCGGTTAATCTTTGCCTTTGGCAGCTCAAATAGAGAAGAATAAAAATTTAAGTTGACACAGGCAAAGATTAACCGGCCGAGAACACCACTAATAGTAAAAGAAGAAATAACAGGAAGAATGTACCACTAACCCAGCGTAACGCTAAACCTTGATACCGCCAACCTCCACTAGGGCATCTGGTTTTCGATGAAATTGAACGAGGTTGTGGCCCGATAACTAACATTATCGAACATTTTCCCTGTGGTGAGGTTACACCCGAAAATGGATAATTTAGAAACATGCCGCTGTTTAAGTTAAGACATTATATCCACGTATCTCTAAGAGATCAGGAACCAAAAAGTCATTAACGAAAAGACCCAAGCCTTAACGTAAGAGAAAGCCCGAGATCCCCAACAGCTCGAAGACAAAAATGTTTAACCTTAATAAGAAAACAAACTAACATTATTGAACGATTTGCAGTCCTTTGAATCAACGGAGGCAGAAGGCCACGAAACATAAAAAAAATCAAAAAATTGTTTTACATCAAAAAAATAAGTGAGAAGTTACAAGTTTCTGGCTCCTTCACGTTTTAACTTTAAAAAAAAAAATTTTTTTTTAATTTCAAAAAATTTCAAAAAAAAAACTTGTTTAGCAGCATCAACGAGCGATATATTGTGCAATTGTTGTCGGAAAATAATTTTTGTTTTGGGGAACAAAATAAAAGTTTCAATACATCCAGCACTTGCCCCACAAAAAAATTCTTTGTAGCGTTCAATTAAAGTTGTCATTTTAAAAAGATTTTTTAGAGGAAACGAAAATTCTAAAACAAAAAATATCTTCAAAAAATAAAATATCAAGTCAATTTTACTTGCTTAAAGAAATTTTTTTCCAATAATTTATCAAATATTTATGAAGAAATTTATAAAAATAGTATAGGACATATATTGGCAAATTAGTTTAAACTACATTAAAAAATTTCGATATTTACTATTATTTATAATCAGGGGTGTGCCATTTTCGTTTTTCACTTTTTTGGTATTTCGCCTTTCGTATGTCGAGCATATTTTGCCTTTTTAGTTTTTCGATTTTCTGGAGTTTCACTTTTGTATTGTTCCATTTTAGAGTTTCGCTATTTTCGTGTTTTGATTTCGTCTCTTGTTTTTTGTACTTTTCTGTTTTTCTCTTTTTGTCCTTCAGACTAATTTTTAATTTCGATTTATAAAATCAAAATTTTGGCACACCCTCTTGTTTATACATCAGGGATAAGACGGATCACCAAAAATACATAGACATTTTCCCAACTCGAAACATGTTCCACAGGAATATTTTGAAACCCAACCGGAAACCTGAGCCGAACTCCAACTTTTTTCTTCAACCCGTCCCATCCCTTTTATCCTCTACACACAAAAAAAATAAACTTCGCTTTCGTTACATTTTCTCAAATTGAAGCACTTCCTGTTTGAGCAACACGTTGAAGCAATTCACGAGAAACTACAAGTCTCTGTATTTGTGACGTTCCCTCATAGATTTGATATATTTTTGCATCTCTCATTAACTTCTCTACAGGATATTCTGTATTATAGCCATTCCCTCCAAATATCTTTTTTAAAAATAAAAATTTTTTCCCTCTAAAAAACCAAAAAAACCTGTACAGCATTTATTGCTGCTTGCATAGCAGTATCAGCAGCAAAACATTTGGCTATTGAAGCATAATATGAAGAACGGACACCGTTGTCAACGTCCAAGGCGCTCTAACAAAAAAATATTTTATTTTAAGAAAAAATTTTTAAAATTTATACTCGATAAGTAACAAGTCTAGCCATTTCCAAATTAATTGCCATATCAGCTAGCATAAAACTAACGCCTTGATGCTTAAAAAAATAATTTTTAAAAATAATTTTGGGATGATGTTGTAATATTAAACGTCGAAATACCAAACTGTGGAAAATTAACAATCATCCAAAGCAGAGGTGTCCAGAAAAATTCTAGAAATCGAAAGGTAAAACAACAAGAAAATTCGAAAACATTTCTCTGAGTTTTGGGTCTGGTGTTTTTTGCCTGACACGATTTAGTATTACAGCATCGTTTACGAGGTTTGGTATTTTGTCGTTTGACCTTTATTTTTTTAACAAATTTGCTTACATTAGCAATTGGCACAGAAAATGTTTTTCTTTCCAACGCATATTTGGATGCCTCATCCAGTGCACGCCAAGCTAAACCAACAGCTCCTGCAGCAACACCAGGACGCGTTGCTTAAATTTTTAACATTAAATAATTTTAAAAAAATTAAAAATACTATCAAATGCTCCCATTGCCACTTTAAATCCACCACCAGGCGCCCCCAAAACATTTTCTTTTGGAACTTGAACATCTTCAAAGGTTATAGTTCTCGTGTCAGAACAACGCTGGCCAACATTCAATTCCTTCTTTCCACGAGAAATTCCTTTGGAGTCGCCGTCAACAATAAATGCTGTAAAAGCCTTTCCTGCTGGCGCCTTAAAGACAAAAAATTGGAGGAAACGAAAAAAAATCGAAAAAACCTTTGGATCAGGATCACTTCGTGCCAAAACAAAAAACCATTTTGCATACCCTCCACCAGTAATCCACGCCTTTGAACCATTAATTACCCAATTGTCACCTTAAAAAATTAAAAATAAAACCGAAAAAAATTCAAACCTTTCAGAACACAAGTTGTTTTAACACCGCTAACATCTGAACCGGCACCGGGTTCTGTGACGCAATAAGACTAAAAATTAAAATTTTTGATAAACTTCCAGTGGTAAAAACTTTTTGTTTTAGTGGGTTAATTTTCAGTTGAGACCGGACTGGGAAGGTTGTACAGAATCGCACGAGATATCATGAAAAATCTGGATAACTGGGATGTTTGTTCGAGATTAAGTTTCGGCCGGTCTGTAATTTGTCTTTATCCTATCTGTTTATGTTAAAAAAGGTTCCGGTTTGTGTCCTATAGATGGCAATAAATAAAAAATTTTTTGCTAGTCTAAAAATAATCTCAAAATGGAAGAATTAGAGCCCAGAAAATTAAGCCGGAAATTGATGATTTTCAGTAATCTTTTATTCAAAACTACTTGAAAATCTCCTTGAAAAAACTAACCGCAATCAAAGGTTCTTCGGCCAACATTCCAGCATATTTTTTCTTTTGTTCTTCAGTCCCAGCCAACAAAAGAGGAGCTAATGCCAAGGATGGACCCATTATTGCTAATTGAATTGCAGAACACCCATAAGCTAATGCTTCTATTATTAATGCTGTTTCCAAATTTCCACAACCAGGGCCACCTAAAAAATAATGCGTATTAGTCAGATTGATGTCTCCCCTCCCGTTTAGTCTGTCAGAAAAAGGAGGGACCAATTTTTATTGGAAAAATAGGTCAAAAATCTACCGAATCCTGAAGTTAACCGAACTTTCACCCTAATTTCTGTCTAATGTAAGGAAGAGAAAGATCCACTGGCTAGCATTTAAAACGTCACTAGGCGGGGGTTTAAGATTTAATAAAAGAGAAGGTGAAAGCAGCATCCCGGTAGTTCAGTTGGTAGAGCAACTGTACGTGGTGAGCGAAAGCGCCTAGCAATAACTGCCAGGAGGTCGCAGGATCGAAGCCTGCCCGGGATTAAACTTTTACCTCGCTCTTACTCTAATAAATAAAACAAGAACCGTATTTCTCTGGAATCATTGTATTCATTAGCCCAAGCGAATGTGCTTGTTTGATAATCTCCCACGGAAATTCCATTGTTTTATCATGCTCTGCTGCTTTTGGTAGAACAACTTCTTTGGCAAATTTCAACGCATTTTGTTGTATTTCTCGTTGCCTAAAAAACAAGAAAATCTTAAAAATTTAAATTAAAAAAATTTACTGATCAGACAAATCAAAGCTCATTGAACGTCTTGTTAAGGCGCAAATCAATTTATTTTGAAGTAGCCGTCCATGAAAAATAATTGACATTCTGTCAGGATGAATACAAAATAAATTTAGATCGAGTCAGATAACCCTAAAAAATTAAATTAGAAGCAAAAAATACAACCAAAAGGACAGAGTCTGGACCGGGAAACAGAAAATAAAAATTGATCGGCCCGTAAAAGAAACAAATAAAAGTACAATTTGGGTAAAATACTGGTGGACTCAACTGGCAACTTCAAAAAAGTTTGCAATTAGAGTACGGACGGAACAGGATCCCGAACGGGATTTTACGAGTCCCATCCCGAAATCCCGTATTTTAAGCAACGAACGGGATTACGGGATTAATCCCGAGGGATCCTATCCCGTAAGAAATTTTGAAAGAATCCCGTTACGGGATCCCGAGAGCAACTCAAAAAAAAATCGGGGACCGAAAACTCGAAAATTCCGTATCCCGTTTCTATCCCCGCACTCCAAAAAATCGGAAAAATAAAAAATTTTGAGACTCAAAAGTGCTGTTTTTGAAGCTGCCAGTTGAGTCCTTCAGTATTTTACCTAAATGGTACTTTTTATTAAAATTTTATCCCTGCAAAAAATTTAGAATGGAGGTAATTTGCAAGTCCGAAAATGATGGAATTCTTTGTTTCGACACGCCTGAAAGTCTTTTTAAATGGAATGGAGTAGGGAATATTACTCCATATCGTCATCAATCAACTTACAAATTGAACAATTTTAATTGGAATAAAGCAGCAAAACGACCACGAACTTTGGTTTGCCATGATCATCGTGGAGGTTATTTGGAATATGAAAGGTTTTTTTTATTTAAGGGCTCCATTTTTATCTCCCTATAAGGAAGGAGGCTAGCTTTCTAAACGTTTTCTAGATGGATTTAGGAAAGTACAAGATAAGAGGGATAAGGATAAGGGATCCTGGGTACCCTATTGTTAATTGGTAGAGTACCTTACCACGTTATCGGAGGCGCCTAATAACTGCCAGGAAGCCACGGGATCATGCCTGCCCGGGGATAATTACCCTACGAATTTGGATGCTGAATTACTCATTTTGTGTGGCATTTCCCCAACTTAATCCCATTTTTGTTTGATTCATTCTCCATGCGTAAAACAATGAAAATTATTTAAAAAACTAGAAGGTGGTCTCTAAACTTTGATTTTTACTTTCTTTCAAAATTTTTTTCAATTCTAGTCTTCAAGGTATCACTTGCTCGTCTCTACCAAACGAAGACAAGGAACACCAAATTCCAATTTATTCATTTTTTCATTGGTGGTATATTGACATTTTTGTTTATTTCTCACATCATTTTGTTACTGTGCCGCCAGTTGTTTGGATTTTGGCTGCACATCAACATGGAGTTTTGATTTTAGGTTTATTTATAGATTTATTTTTAAGGTTCTATTAAGAGATTAACCGCGGGTATATGCCGAACTTGTGGCCTTATGGCAGTAAGGGCCTCGTTCACCACAGTTGCTCTCCTTTTAACTGGGTACTGGAACGTTTTCTCCCTAACTTATAGTCAGCTCGCCTACCGACTGCCCATGTGGGCACCTAAACTTGAAGGGATAATGTAGGTGTTGTCCCCGGATCATAGCCAAGAATTCTAGTTCATAACATCCCATTCTGACTGACAAAGAGTATTGGCTGACCATATGAGCTACCGGAGTTATTTCCATTTTAAATGTCTCCTTCATTACATCTTTCTATTTTTCAGGAACATTTATTATCGAATCAGTCGCTCTTTTCAATCAATGTTTTTCTGATGATTCCATTACCGATAAAATTGTATCTTCTCTCGTTGATTTATGCAAAAATATGAATTTTGGTATTTTTAAAGATTTTCAAAAAAAATTTCATTTTAAGATGGCTGGCTTATTAATATTGAAAATCGCGTTGATTCTGTTTATTTGGACCGACTAGAAGGGTTTCTGAAAAAGTTGAGACGAGATTTACGA
This sequence comes from Meloidogyne incognita, assembly GCA_036172945.1. Lineage (NCBI taxonomy): Eukaryota > Metazoa > Nematoda > Chromadorea > Rhabditida > Meloidogynidae > Meloidogyne > Meloidogyne incognita. Next base: position 3,202,944 of record JARQAC010000010.1, read on the forward strand.
GATAATGTTCATAATTGCACCCAAGGTTTTATAAAAAAAATTTAAATTATTTTTTGTTTTTAAGTTATTTGGTATGACTCTGTTGTAAATTCTGGCAAATTACGTTGGCAGAATGAGCTCAACAAGTACAATATGTTCGTAGGAAATTTTTAAAAGAAAATTAATAACACATAATAGCTGCCAGTTGGTCCCTGGTTCTTTATTTCTCTTCCCTTTAATCTAACAAACAACATCGAAAATTTAGGAGGGGGAACCCCGCCAAGGCTAGAGAATTTAAAACGTTCATTTACGGATTTAAGACTTGAGACCCTTGAAACCTCAATCAATGTAGCACCTGAACAAAGGAACATTGGTAACTATAACCAAAAAATTTACGATGTAACACGCACATTAGTGCCATTTCCTGTCCGTAGACTAAAAACTTTAAGGCGTTGGTTCTCAGCTGTTGATGGTTTTTATACAAATTATGGCTGGACAGAATGTCATCTTCAACAAACTCTTGAAACTTTTTACAAAAACTTTTCTGACGACAAATCTCTTTTTGATATTTATATTGGAATTGATGTTTTTGGACGTGATTGCACAGGTTTTTTTGTGTTATAAAAAATTAAAAAAAATATTTTTTAGGAGGCTGGGAATGTTTTAAACCTTTGGAACTTATCCGTCGTTATAATTTTTCTGCAGCAATATTTGCGCCAGGTTGGATTTGCGAGACTTGCCCTAAAAGAGATCAGAAAATTAGTCTTTTTGATAATTCTGAAAGGTTCTGGAATTTGTTGAAGGTTTCTTTTTTATTTTTTAATTAATTTTTAATTAAATAATGGGTCGGCGGAAAGGTTTCCTGTTATTTGAGGACACCCACTAAAATATTTTCGTATGCTCTCTAGTTATAACTAGTGTTCTAATTTCAGAAATCCCATTAATGTAAGAATATTAAATACTTTAGACCAATAATCCTGGATTTTTTGTTTCAATTTCAACGGATCTCATTTTTGTCCGAAAACCCTATTCTCAAAAATATATTTAAATCCTAAAACCTAAAATTCCTTTCTCTTTTCAGCCTTATTTATTTCCCCACAAAATGTTCTCAAAACAATTTTGTACAAATTTTTCTGTTGGATTTTCTTCAGAATGTCTTCATTTTTGCTCTGAAGAAACAAATAATTTTTGTATGAAGAATCTCAACATTCAACCTTTTTATTTGAGTTGTACAGCATTTTCAAAGGATTTAAAGCCTGGGATTTTAATTAACAATGTTGGAATGTTTAAGTAAAATTTTTTAAGGTTTTTTATTTAAAATTAAAATTTTTGCCATCTTGGGACTTGACCCCTTTTTGACTGAAAATTTTTATTTTTTAAAAATTCAAAGGTTCTTCCCATGGATTTAATTGACTCGAAATTTAAATTTTTTCTATAAAATTCTTAATGATATTACCAGAGTTGGGGAACGTCTGAAAATCGGAAAAATAAAAAATTTTAGATAATAATCTTCATTTAATTTTTTAAGCCTTTTCCTGTGCAATATTTTAATTGAACAAACTGATCGATATTTGGAGATGAGGTTTATTTTTTACAAAAATTTTTTCAATGATTTTTAGTTATAAATCATCATTTCCTGTTGAATTTGTTATAGAAGTCTCAAACAGCTTAAATGTTGAACATTTATTGGTTAAAACCAAAGAGAAATTCGTTGAGCAAACAGAAGGGGTTCAGGATAAAATGATAAAATTTTCTAGGTTTATTTAAATTTTTTAAAATAAAAAATTTTTCTTAAATTTTTCAAAAGATTTTTGGAATATTCTTTATTTATTTTCCCTCTTTATTTAAGCCTTGGATTTGATTTCCCCAATAAGTTAAGGGTGGTTAAGTTGGTAATGTTTTAGGCTCCGAACTTTTCAGCCTAACAAAGTTCTATTCCTTTCAAGTTTATTTATTTTGTTATTCTAATTTTCTCTGATTTTTCACGTCAGTTTCGATGATGATTAACTCAGCTCACTCTGAAAAAATTAATTTTGACGACTAAAATACTTTACCGAGTTCTGAGAAACTGAAAAATTTAAATTTTTAAAATTTTAAAAAAATTTTAAATTTAATTTAGTCATTCCACCAACCAAAATTCCGAAGAAGGACAAATTGAAGAAAAAGAGGATTCTCCATTAATTATAGAAGACAAATTAAAATTAAATTTACAACAAAAATCTGGTTGGTATATTAAAAAAATAATTTTATGGGTAAAAAATAATAATAATTTTAAAAATAAATTAATTGAAAAACAAGAAAAACGATTATTTTATTTTGAAATGAATTTAATCTAAAAGAAATTTTTCCGGATTTTTGAAACTTCATTCTAGAAGTGTTCTCTCGGTTCTTAAAAATTCTGGGAGGTTCCTCCTTAGTTTCGCTATTGCAAAGTTCTGAAATTTTTCAAAGTATTGACATTTCTTGGCGTTATAGTTCTGAACGGCCGGGAGAACACTTTGGATGGGGATCTCGTAAAAAAAAAGGAATTTTCTGATTTTTTAGATTAAAAAAAATTTTTTTCGTTTTTTGTTTTTCTGTGGCTATTTCTTTCTTTTTTTTATCTTTCTCCCCATTTTATTTTTTCTCCTATTTTTCTCCCCAAAACAAAACAATATTACTAATTTTTGCTTTCCTTTATCTCCTCCCCTTCTTAAATGTGATATGAAGCGTGACAACAATTGTTTTAAAAAAAAATATATTATTTATTTGACAATGACAAAAAAATGTGTTTTTTTTGCAGTTATTGTTTCCTTGTGTAGAAATTATTATTTTGGAATATTTTTTTAAAAATTATTTTTTTTACGAAAAAACGCCTTTTTGGGTCCCTCTAATTTTCTGGTTTTTTCGGGTTTTTTTTTGGTTATTTTGAATTTTTAATGACATTAAAAATTATTTTTGTCTAGTTAAATTTTTGAAGAAAATTTTTGGGGTTTTTAGAATTTTTTTTGACACTGACAAAAATTTGTTTTTATTTTTAAGTTAATCCTATAGGTTCCCTATCCCTTAGGTTTCTATTTTTCTTGTTAAGAATTTTTAAAAAATTTTCTATTTTTTTTCTTGACTTCTAAAAATCTCTTCATAATACATTTAAGAAGTGTTCATCCACCTTTTCATAATTTCTTTTTAAATTTCTTCTTTCTTCCATAAAATCCAAAATAAAATTAGTGCAAATTTATTCATTTCCTTTCTCCCATTTTTTCCATTATCCAACTTGTAATGCTTTTAAGGAAGGAAAAAGAGGCATAAACTTAGGCGGGGAAAAACGGATTATTTATTAAAAAATAATATTTTAAATAAAAAATTTTCACACAAAAATGCTTTTGTATATAACGACTTTTCTCTTTTCCCTCGAGTATACTAATGGAATTCTTCCAGTAACCCCCCTCCCCTTATATTTTTTCAAACGGCGTGTTATTGTGTCCTTTTTGGTCATAAAGCTGACTAGAAAAAAATAAAGAGGGCTTTAAGGAAAAAATAAAACGCTTGAGTGAATATACCCGCAGCACAGTTTATTTAATAGAGTTGCTCGGATGGAGGGGGCTATTGATTTTGAAAAAGGGGGAAAGTGAGTGAAAGAGGTATTAGTTTAAAGTTGGGATGTTGGGGGAGGACATTGAATCCTTTAGGCGAGGATCAGTTTGTTTTATAGGTCTTACGTCGGTGAATGGCATTCTGTTGAACCTCACTATAGGATGTCTCTTTGAGTTGAAGATATTATTTCTGATAATGAGGGGTGTATTTAAATAGAGGGTATTGTCTGGGTGGGCGCTTCTCCGTCCATAACCTCACTACAAGATACCACCTCTGGGGATGGAAAATCTGTTTCTTATAATGAGAACTATCAAAATAGGGGGAAAAATCTCACTTCCAGATGACCCCTTAGGTGCTGAAAACCCTGTATCCTTATAAAGAAGGGTACTTAATCCTTCTCTAAACTCCAAATACCCCCGATTTATGTTAAACAAGACGCTTAATACATTTCCTCTTCATTTTTAGGGTTTCATTTGTCCTTTTCTCCAAAGGATAAACGAAAAATAAAAAGAGAGGAGGATAATAGTAAAGACGAGGGTTAAAAGCAGATAGTCATTTTCCTCCTCATCTAATGGCTAATTCCTTTTCCTGTGCTCATCTTTTTTAAAGCGCTTTTCATTTATTTATTCTTTCAAAAACATTCTCCTTTATATGCCCCATTTCATCAAAAAAGGGATTTTTTTTGGAAATTATTCAATTTATTATTGTTTACTAGAGACAAAAATGATGGAGGGTCTTAGCCCCTTAACCAATACCCTGTGGTCGTATCCAGCCTCCTTCTGAACTGTCCTCACCTCCTCTATAATATACACTTTTCTATCCCAATAAAGTAAGCATAAGTGTGATCCAACTAACTCAAACCAAAAGGCCTCACTTTCCAGAAAAGTTAGAAAAAATCAAATGGTCTCACCCCTCTCAGAATCATTGGAAACGAGTTCTACTAGTTCCTTCTACGTGACGCGATTTACGATTTTTATTCTTTCAAAGCTAAATGAAGAAAAATTTTTTCCTCCAAATTTCTCACAATAAATGCAACAAAACTTCATTTTTATCAATTTCCTTCAATCATTTAATTTATTCCAATTTTTCTTTTTTCTAATTTCTAACGCTGCAGTTTTGTTTGAAGAAAATTTAAATAATGGGGGGAATGCTGGAGGTGTTGGTTCTTCTGTTTCTGCATATGAGGAGAATTTTGGGGGGACAACAATTAAGAGGCATAAAGCTTTGGGGAAAAATACAAATTTATCGCCATATTCTTCTGGATCAGCAGCTCAATTTGTTAGTTTTACAGTCAGGCCTCACTATAAGATACCCTCAGGATTAGGCACACCTTTATTTAAGATACACTGGTTAGCCACTGGGTGGGGGAGCTTCTTAGACGATACCCTCTATTTAAGACATCCCATTTTAAGATACTATTTTTCAGCCTCAAGGGGGTGTCTTATAGTGATGCCCGACTGTTTCCACATTTTTCTAATTTTCAAAAATTTTTAAGCCAATAAATGAACGCCTACAAACATTTGTACACACGTTTGAGACGTTGGAGCAATGTGCAATTTCATGCCCTAGACCTTGTGCAATGACAGTGATGGAAGAATTGGAAATGATGCAACGTTGGATTTGTGATCCGAATGCTAGGGTTTGGGAATTTTAAAAACTAAAAAAATTTTCCGAAAAAAGGATCGCTTTGGGAAGAGTTAATCAGCTTGCCAAGCTCTTCGAATGAGCTATCGTTTGCTTATTCAAATTTCTAACTCAAAAGTTGACCATTTTGAGCCCCATTAAACCTATTTTTTCAGCTAGAGAACTACAACCAACACAGACTGCCCTTAACAGACAAAAACTTTCCAAGTTCGAGTAGAACAGAAAGAGGGGGTAAAGATTCTAATAAAAATAATTTTTTACAAATTTTAAATAATCAAGCACTTTTAATTATTGTCCCAATTATTTTATTAATTATTTTGTCTTCTCTAATTTTAATAAGGAGGTGTGGTGTTAAATCTACTAGGTCCTCTAATAGTAATTCTCTTTAAAAAAATTTTTTTTTTGATTTTTTAAAATTTTCCAAAAAATTTTTGGGGAAGAATTTTCTTCAAAAAATTCTCAAAAATTTTTTAATTGTTTTTTAATTTAAAAAATTTTTTCAAATTTTTCTCCAAAATTTCTCCAAATTTTCTTAAATGTTCTAATCCTTCCATTAATTTTTTAAAATATTTTTTTCTATTTTTAGCCTCTTCATTTTTACCAAAAAATATCAAAAAAATATTTTTTTCATCAAAATTTTTATTTAAATAAAAAACATATATTTAATTGTCTATTTAACAAAAAATAAACAAAATTTTTTTAAAACACACAAAAAGGATTTACATAAAGTCGAACCTCTCTTCGGATCAATTCAATCTCTTGGGGTGATATATTAAAGAGGTCTGACTTTAATCAGTAGAGTCATACAGGGGAAATATGCGGGGATGTTTACTAAATGATCTCACAGATTTTTGAAGATTCCAAAAAAAAAATTTCAAAAAAATTCCAAAAAAAAATATTTTTTAGATTTCCCCCATATATTCCCCCTCCAATTTTTGCACAATAAAAACAAATATATTTTAGAACACATAAATTAATAACAGAAGTAAGATTTTCTTTTTTTTTGATAAAATATAGTAATAACAAAAATAATGTAGATATGAGAGAGAGACAGTTTTTTTGGAAAAATTTTTGATGGCCAAAAAAATTGAATAGACAAAAAAATTTTATTTTCAGAAAAATTCCTCGAAAATTAAAAAAAATTTTCAAAAAAAATTTTTAAAAATTCCCATTATTCCCAAACTTTATTATTTACTTTTCTGGAGATTATTTTTAAATTTTTAGGTATATTTTTTAAAATATAATTTTCAAATTAAAATAGAAAAAACAATTTTTTCGAGTATTAAAAAAAAAATAAAAGTTGGAATTTTATTCTAAAAAATTTTTTTTTAACCTTTTTTTGTTGCTGCCCTTTTTAATTATACAGGTCAATTAAATTTATTAAGTTGTCTCTCAACACCAACAAGATCCTTCTTCCGTAACAATTTGGCGTGGTTTAATCGGTCCAATGTCAACAACTTGTTCTGAAAAATAGAAAATTTTTTTTGAAAAATTCTTTTAGAAAAAAATACTGGCGTCTGAAGGTTTTTCAACGTCAATTCCAGGCAATGCACTAGCTATTCGCCGAAAAAGCTATAAATTAAAAAAATTTTAATAATTTCTAAAAACATTGGGAAATATAACCAAAACCCCATCGACTTTCTATTGCAAAATGATTTTTTTACAATGACTTTAGGAAGAGGCCCAAACAAAAATGGAAAAAATGGGACCAAATCTCTGAAAGATGAGGCCAAAAAAGGACCAAATCTCTATTTGGATCCCATCTTAAATTAAACATAAACAGCAATTAATCCAAAAAATAACTCAAATTCGAAAATAGGATAAAATGTCTTACTTTAAAATTCTCCCACCTAAAAATTTTTTTCTAAGAATTCTACAATATTAACCGAAAATTGAGGTTAAAACCCCATTTTCTAGCCTCAAATAAATTATTAAAAAAATTTAAAACAAACATGTTTAACATTATAACCCGCTTTTGCTGACGTCTCAATAAACATTACATTTAGCTCTTTAGCCTTCTGTTCCCCTTCCTCTGTAGAGACTTGGCTAAAAAATAATTTTTAGATTAAACTTTAGAGAAATAAAAAAACCGTTTTTCAGTCAAATCAGTCTTATTTCCAACAAGCATAATAATAACGTCACTTCCGCGTTCTGTGCGAACATCATCGATCCATTTGGAAGTTTGATGGAAAGAGTTGGCGTCTGTAAAATTTAAAATAATTTTTGTAAGGAAAGTTAGAATGACAAAATTTAAAAAAAGAAATAAGGCCTAAAAATCAAATAAATCCATGAAAAGAACGAAGGATTTCAAAATTCCTTGAGCCTGTCTCTGAAATCCGGGTGAAAGATAAAATCAAAGTATGGATAATGAGTGTCCCGAAATGCCGAAACTGATTTAAAGAAATGAAGGTTCATCAAAAAGGACGAAAAAGGTGAAAGACGAAGCGGCACACTCCAAGAATGAATCGAAAATCAAGGAGCTACTTTGTGCTTGTTTCTTAAAATTACTAGTCATTTACCCAAGATTCACCCAGATTTTTCAAAAATTAATTTAAAAATTGATAACAAACTTGTAATATCATAGACAACAACAGCAACTTAAAAAATTTATTAAAAAAATAAAAAAACAAAGAAAAAAACCTGTAGAATCACGAATATAGGAAGGAATAAGAGATCGAAAACGTTCCTGTCCGGCAGTGTCCCAAAGTTGTAAACGAACCTAAACTTGAATTGTTTAAATCCAAAAAATAGAAAAAACGTCTCACAGTTCTGTCCTCAAGATACATTGTTTTGCTGAGAAAATCGATGCCAATTGTCGCCTGATATGTGTTGTCAAAACTGTCGTACATAAATCTGGTGATGAGGGAAGTCTTGCCAACTGGAAAAAAAATAAAATTTTATAAAAAAAACTACTTAACGGAGATCCCTAAATTGTATAGACGGAATAAGAGATCCGTGTAAGAAAACCTCCAATAAACTCAAAATGCCTTAATCTGAATTCTGGACCTAATATTGAGCCCAGGACAAGCTCAATATTAATAACTACTGCCTGAATAATCTCTGGGCCTGAAATAATCTAAAGACATAGGGGAAAATTCCACTAAAAATTGGCAGATCCAGCTCGATATCGACCACTTAGCACAAACCACAAAAAAGGTTCACTTGCCGTCTACAGGGAAATTATAAATTTGGAAAGTTAGGACCCCAACTAAACCCAAAATAAAAAAATAAACCGCTTTGTTCTCCAAGAAATACCAGCTTGAATTTCTTCAAAGGATTGCCAAAATCTGAAGACATGTTCTGATTAAAATAGTGTCAAACGGCGAAAAATAAAATAATAAACAACCTAAAATAAAAAAGAACAATAAAACAGTTAAAAACCAGCAAAAATTTCCAACAAAATAAAAACGTGTGTTTCCGCTTGGAAAAATTTAACGTAAAGCTGGCAGAGAGACAAAGAAAAAAGAAATAGTATAGTTATTTAAAATAAAAAATAAAAATACAGTATGCCAAAATAAAAAGTTTCGACACGAAATGTGAAAATGGAAAAACGTTAAAGTACAAAAACGAGCAGGTTAGATAAAGACAAATTTTTTGTTTTTTTTTTCTACGAGCTCTAGGGGTATTTCGTACCGCGGTACGGGTTTTTTTCTGTTTTTTTACGTTTTTATGTGTTTATATATGTGTTTTTATCCCCCTGATGCGCGCGCGGCGTAAAATTTTAAAAAATAAACTTAATTTTGATTAAAAAAGTTAATTCCCTCAAATTCCAGCATGCTCATCCTGGCCTGCTGATGTTGGTGGTGGTGTGGTTTAACTTTTGTTTTTTAAATACTTTTCTAAAATTTTGATTTTTAAGTGTTCTTCATGCTCTTCTGGATGGTGGTCTTCAACATGCTCTTCAACAAGTGGTGGTGGTCCAACTCCAATGGATGTTTGAAGGTTTTGATTTTGTAAATTTTTTTTCGAAATTTTCACATTTTTCTTTTAAGACGGCTGCTGACTCAACACAATGGTTTTTTGATGTCTTTCAATTATAGCTGATTTTTTTGTTCAGGACGACTACATTGATGGACTGGTCAATATGCTTTATGGTGGAAGGCGGTGTGGTCGTTTTTTTAATAAAAAATAAGGGAGGAGGGTGGGTATTTTTAGCTAGGTCTACCTGCTGTGGATGGTTGGAGAACATGCTTCTGGATGCTTGGTGGACAATATGCTTTTGTTTGGTTGGTGAACATGCTTCTGGGTGGTTGGAGAACATGCTATGGATGGTCAATATGCTTTTGGTTGGATGGTTTAGGGGTGTGTTTTTTATTTAAATTAAAGGAAAAGTGGGAGGGAGGGGTGGTTTTTAAGTAGGTTTGGTGCAACTCCAGTGCAACTCCGGCTCTGTGGTGCTCAACATGGTGGGCTTGCTGTGTCAACACTTCAACTGGCCCTGGTACGAAAAATTTTAATTTTAAACAAAAAAATGGCAAAAATTAAATGCGCGAGCGCTTTCCTCCTTTTTTGTTCGTTATTTTTTCACTTGTCTTTGTCCTTTGTCTTTGTCCATTCACATTTAAATCGTCTTTTCAATTTTAGCCTTTTTTTCTAGAACAGGTTGATCTTCTCTGTTGGATGATCCAAATATGGTGGTCAAAAAACTGTAAGTTTTTCAAAAAGTGGGGTTAAAACAAAATTTTTTGGGGGTTAAACGCTTAGGGGTGAAAAATTCACGGGAACCTATCCTCCTTCGTGGTGGGTTTATGCCGCTCTTTTTCTTTAAATTCAAATTTTTGGCATTCTGTTTATAGATATGATATTTTATCCCAATTAAAAAATAGCGTTGTTAGAGATGTCAGAAATTTTCTTTAAGAGGAGCGTTTGAGTCTTACATATTTTCTTGAATACGGGAAGCACTTTCTTTTCTATGTAGGGGCATTTTTTCGTTTTTTTTGCAATATTATTAACAGTGAACGCTTGTGCTACTTTCCTTATATGTGTAGATAAGGTCTCCGATTGACGTTTTTTAAAACTTTTAAACTGTTTGTTTAAAGCGTTCTTTAAAGAATTTTCACTGCCCCGCCGATATTTCTTTTACCATGCGCTTCTTTTTCATTTTTTTTCCACCATTTTCCTTATTCCACATTGTTTGCGCTTTTTATTTTTGCTGAATCATTTGAAATCAGCTTTTTTCCCTTTCATCATTAAAATAAAACTTTTAAAATTCTCTTTTCATTTCAGATTGCATTTAAAAAATTATATATTTATTGCTTTATATTTGATCAACTTCAGTAGATGGCTTTTCTTCGCAAAAAGAAGGTTAAATTCAGTGTTGCATTGGTTGTGGAAAAATTGACTGATGTTCCGTTATTAAATGCTGTGATATTTGCAAAGGTATTTTGTCCTTTAATTTTTGTGGTAGGGAGACTTGTCTGGAACAAACATCGGGATTCAGGAGACAAAAATAACTTCTTTTGTATTTACGTTGGTTCTCCACGACCCTGTGCTTAGGGCGTGAAACAATTTGATTAGCAGTTCGTATATTGCCGTTCTTATTTGTCTGGCTCTTTTTTATTCATTAGCAATTTTATGAAAATTTAAAGGTTCGTCTACTCGAATGTGGTTCTTTTGTTGGTACAACATTGCACAGGCCAGTCTGTTCCCACCAAGTTGATTTTATGAGCCCTTCAGTTTCAAGACGGTTTAATAGTTCTGCGCCTTCAAATATTCGTATGAGAAGTAGGACAAACAGTGGACAGATTTATCCAAATGCAAATGTTCATAGGTTTTTAGTTTAATTATTAAAATTTTGGGGTTGTGTATTTGAAAGATTTTTGCTCCCGGGTAAAATTGTTTTTTACGGACACCTGTTTTTATCCCTGAGTTTTTCCCTTTTGAATGAAAAAATGATTCTTTTCTTCCTTCCAAAACAGAATAAAAATTGATCTTTTTTAATTGCTGGAACTGGGAAAGAGAAATGAATAGAGTCTGACCATTTTGTACATTAATAGGAATAAAAACTTGAGTGAGGAAAAAGGACCAGTGAGAGACTTACCATTGCTTTTCTCAAATTTTTAAACCTTCTTCTCATCAAACCCATAATAATTTTATCACAAAAAGTGACAAAATGACAATTTCCTCCTTTTTTAGGCATAGTACAACAGACATAATTGATGGATCTTCAATTGCCTCTTCCATGAATTCCTTACAAGATCAACAACAGCATAAACAATTTTCTTCGTCTCCAGCTTCTCATAGAAAATTTCAACAAATTGAAAGGCGACATTCTTTAACTGAACGTTCTCCGCGTGAATTAGACGATGCCCCCCGTAAATGGGACGATTTCGAAGAAGCTTTAAAAGCACAAGCAGAAAACAGCCAAATTGATGAAGCAAGCTATCAAAAAATTTTGGAGCAAATTGAAGATCGCAATCGAAAATACGAGCACTTATTAAAAGAAGATGGGATTAAAAATGAATTTGATGAGCTAATACAGAATAGGATTCTTGCTTCTGATCAGGTTTTTTATTAACGTTTTTTGTACACTTTAATCTTTTTTGTCCATTTGATCTCTTTTATTTGAGATCTTTCAGACTTTGTTGGATTTTTGGTTATTTAAGTTGGATCTCTGTCCGATCTTATCTCTAGTTTATATAAGGAATCGGACGAGTTACCTGAAACCCTGACTTTTTTCGCCCGAACCCCAACCTTTTCTATTTCATTTTCCTTAAAAGTAAGAAGGTTTGAGCAAAATTGGGTTCTTCAGAATTCTGAAACTTCATAAATTTTGTTTAAACGAATTTTTTAGCCTGAATACTTTATCGATGAACTTGGAAATTTGGCTTATGCTGAAAAAAACACACAACCATTTTCTTTTTATTGTTATATCCCTTATGATTCTAAATATTCAGGAGAACTTGAGGTTTTTTAAATTTTTTTTTTATTTAATTTTGTTATTAATTTTAGGCCTGTCGATGCAAAATTTCATTAAGAAAGGTTTTTTTAATTTTTAAAAATTTAATTTTAAAAATTATTTTTAGGAAGACCGTGCTGGACGTAATCCACAAAAATTGGGTTATGTAATTATTAATCTTTCGGAATTTGCTGGGAGTGGAAATACTGGCATTAGAAAGTCTTTTTTACTTGATGGATATTTTACAAGTCAAAGACAGGACAATTCTCGTGTTCATATTTTTATTAGAATGCAGCATGATTCATTAGATCCTCTTTTTAAAGTGTAAGGAGTTTTTAAAATATTTCTAAATATTTGAGTTTGAACTCGAACCGAGGCCTGGTTTCCAAGTCTGGTAGCCTGAAATCGAATATTTTAATAAAATCCGTGTGTTCTTAGTTTACCTCGGAAAACCAGGCCAGCTTCGTTCAATTTTATGTCTTGGATAATTTTTATTTTTTTTTCGGCACAGCTCCGTTTTTAGACTATTTTTAGTTCATTGTCACTTGATATTATATTCCTGTTTACCTTAATCCCGATTTTTTTTGAAAATTTGGGTCCTACAAGTGATAATATTATAAACTTTGCTCCATATTTTTGATAAAATCCAAACTTCAAGATTTTTGTTTTCATTTTATTCTGAATTTCCAAACACGTGAAAAAAAATATCTAAAAAATAATCTCAATAATTTTATAATTTTTCAGTCCAAATTCTGCATCTTTATTATTTCAACAACAAAATCAAAATGATATTGAAGATAATAATACAAATTTATTGTTACAACATGATCAATTAGGTCAATGGTTAAATCCTGTTGATAGACGTGCACCTCCTCCATCACCTAATGAAATTAATAATAATAATGGAGTTGGAGGAAGTTCTAGTGGAAATGTAAATAATGCAACTACAAATTCTGGAGGTTTTTTTTAATTTATTAAAATACTACAAAATTTGGGAATTGTTTTGAACAAAATTTTTATTCTTTTATTTTCCCCCATTTCAAAGGGGCGGGGGATTTCAACCCAATAATTCAACCCAAAATAAATTTTTTCTTAGTTTTAATGATTTTTCTTCCCTTTTTTGAAGCAATAAATAATAATAACAGCAGTAATCCAATACCAATAATTGATTCAAATAATTTATTATCAACAACATTACCTTCAACATCAGCATCATTAACTATACAATCAACAATTGGTTGTCCACCACCAATATCATTATTAGCAACATCGTTACATTTAACATCATCTTCAGGTTTTTTATTTAATTAAAAAATTTTTTTTGTTTTTAAAAATTAAAAGATATTGACTCTAGTTTAGTTTATTGTATCCAATATAGCTTTATGAGTCCATTAAAATATTTGCTATCCATTTTGACTCACTATATCAACGCCAAAAAAATTTTTTGTGTCCAAACAAAAGTTCATCGTCCAAACAAGATTTTATGAGTCTAATTAAATCCGCGCGTACATTAACGTCGTGATTTGTGCTGGAATTTATGGCGAGTAATCTACTCAAATTGAGTTAATATGACTTACACAACCAGTGTAGACTGTTGGTCTTATTCTCATAAAGCTGTTCAGATCATCGCCAAAAAAATTTTTTTGTATTTTTTTTAATTTACATAAAATTTCCTCAGGTTGTACAAAAGAACATTTACAACATCATCAACACCCAAAAGAAGAAAGATCTTCAAGTCTTATAACAAATCTTTCATCCAATACTAGTACAATTCCTTCAACCTCCACAACAATTTCATCAATCTCGTCAATATTTCCAACTGTCCCAGGAGGTTTAGGACATAATATGTCAATGAGAGTTCAAAGAACAAGACGTGATCCTGGTGATGTTATTGATGAGGTTTTTTGAAATTTTTTGAAAAATTAAAAAAAATTTTTTAAGGTTTTGGCAGAAAATTGTGCAACAATCTTTTCTTCTAAACATTTAAATATTGTTGATGATGTGAATAATAATAGCTGTAATATTAATAGTAATAATGTATCAAGTGATGATGATGATGATTATAAATCGTCGTGAAATTAATTTTTTAATCTTAAAAAATTATTATTCCATAGAGGTTTATTTAAAATTTAAAAAATATTTTTTGAATATTTTTGGAGGGTTTTAGAAAATTTTAGAAATTTTTTGAAAAATTTTTTTGAAGTTGTTTAAAATTTGAAAAAAATTTTTTGTTCAAAATAACTGGAATAATAATATTTAAAAAAACATAATATATTAATATTAATGATAGCGCAATATATTATATATTTTAGTGAAAAAAATAGCAAAAAATTATTAATTAAAACAATTTTTATTAGAGAGCCATAAAATTTTAACAAAAAATGGTATAATTTTTTTAAAATTTTTTTGAGAAAGAGGAGGAGGGTTAGGAGGGGGACTTCTCCTTAAAGGTGTGCTACTCACATTTTTTTAAATGAATAGGATATTCACATTAGCATGGAAATTGAAATTTTTTTTGATTATTTCTGGAATTTTTTTCATTTATTTTTGTTAGGTATGTATCCGAGCAACCCTGTCAAGAATTTTTTTCTTTCCTTTTTCTTCTTTTTTGGAAATAAATGGCCACCTTTTTCGTCATTTTTTCTATTGTTATTTTTAAAGCAAAAATATTAGTAAAATTTTGCCATAGAAAAGTATTTTTGGGCTCTTTTCCTTTTCGGAAAAATGTTATAAAGTAAAAATAATTGTTCCTGTTGTTGTTGTTTTTCAATTATGGCAATAATAAATGGGAGAATAATATTAAAAATAATAATATTTGGTTTAATTAATGTTCAATATTTGACAGGTTTTTTTTGAAATTTTTTTTTAAATTTTAAAAATATTTTTTTAGCTTCAATACTCCCTGTAAATTCAATTGAAAGGAGAGCGCCAATATTAAAGTTTGTTTAAAAGATTTTTTAAAAAGAATTTTTTGAATTTTTTTGAAATTTCTTTGTACGTTTTGAGAGAATTTGAAATTAAAATTTTTTGAAAATTTTTGTGAAAAACTGGAAAATTTTTTTTTGAAAATTATTCGAAAAATTTTAAGAAATTTCCATAAATTTTTTAAAAATTTCTGAAAAATTTTCCGAAATCTTTTCTTTTTTCATTAAAGCGATGCATTAACAACAAATGAAACTTTGGCAGCTGGTAGAAATGCTTTTTTAATGAGCCATTTATTTGAAAGAATTAATTTAAAGAATCAACAACAAAAAATGTTAATGAATGAAACTGAAAGGAGAAATTCTTTATTTTTTGATGTAATTCAAGTTTGGAATTTTTTTTTAATTTTTTGGGGACGGGGATATTACGTAGGAAAATTCCTCTAATTCGATTCCCGATCTCCCTATTTCACTATATTTTTATTTATATGTATCTGTTGATTTAAGTCCTCGAGGGTGGTGTACTAGTGAGATTTTACTGTTAATTTTAATAGAGTGACGTATTAGCGGGAGTTCACTTGTTATTAATTTAAGGAGAATTCTAGGGAAGAGTTGACAGTTATTTTTTAAACGTTATTTTTAAAGGGTCCTCTTTTCTTAAAAAATTTTTTTTGAAAGGATTGCCCTCAATGGCTACCTAATTTAATTGAAAATGGTCAAAATCAAAATTTAATTGAAGCAACAACAATTTCACAAACAAACTTTGAAAATAAAATTTTGAATGAGAATACAGCAAAGATAGCAACAACAACAGAAATTTCAAGTTTGAAAATTAATTTTTTTTTAATTTAAAAAAAAATTTTTTTGAAGATAATTTTTCTTTATTAAATGATGAAAATGAAGCAACAAATCCATTTATTTATCCACCAACAGAATTGGCACCAAATAATAATTTTGACAATAAAAATAATCGAGAAGATGTGCAATATCCGTATTGGTTAAAAATTGTTTTCTTTTGTGTTTTAGGTAAGAAGAGGGAATTTTTTTTGAAAATTTCTGAGAGAAAATTTTTCAAATTAAAGAAAAATTTTTAGGAGATTTTGAAAAAGTTCCAAAAATTTTTTTTTAATTTTTAATGAAAATTTCAGAGAATCTTAAGAATTTTGCAAAAAAATTTCTGAAAATTTTTCAAAATTTTCAAAAAATTTTTTGAAATTTTTAAAATTTTCTTAAAGGTTTTGGAATTGCTTTTTTTCTATTAATGTTTTTAATTGGAATTATAACACGATGTGAAAATGAAACAGCAAATAATTCAACAAATATAGAAGAAAATGTTGTACAAATACAATCTACTAGTAGAGGGTTTGAACGTAACGAGGCTTCTGAAGGGGGAAAAGGTTTTTTTTTTAATTTTTGAAAATTTTTTTTAATTTCAAAGAAAATTTTAAATTAAAAAATATTTTTCAAAAAAATTTTTTTAAATTTTCGTTGAAAATTTTTAAAATTTCAAAAAAAATATTCGAAATTTTTTAACAAAAAAATTTTTTTCTTTCTTTTTTTTCCGTTCTTTCTTCACGTAATAATCGTGTTGGTCCAACAAGTAGTGGAAGTATTGTTGTGATAGAAGGACAAGGACAGCAACAATTACATCATCAACAACAACCTTCAACATCATTTTCAAGTTATCCAGCAGCATCAACAAATATTATTTCTTCTCCTCCAGGTTTAGTTACAACAACAACAACAACAATAACTTCTAATATTTAAATTTAAAAATATGTATATAAATTTTTTAGAAAATATGATTTTTTAAAGGGTATTTTTTAAACAAAAAAATTTTTTTAATAATAATTTTTAAAAAAGTTTTTTCTTAATTTTTGGGAAGGTATATTTATGATTTTTTAAAGGGAAATTTTTTTTCTAATTTGTTCATTATTGTGGAAATTTTTCTTTTTGTCTTTCTTTGTTTTTATTTGTCTCAAAAAATATTTTTGTTTTTTTTTCGGTTGGCATAACTGTCAAGAATCTTATTATTTTTTACTCAAAAATTTTTATCTCTTTATTATGATGATATATCCAATTTTCTAGTCAAGAAAAAAAATTTTTTTCTCACGTTTTTGAAACGCATTATTATTCTTTTATTATTCATTTTTGGGTTCTTTTATTATTGGGGATATTTTCTTTTTTGAAAATATAAAATTGATTTTCAAAAAAAAATAATTTTTTGTCCTTTCAATAAAGTGATGAATTTAACAACCTTTTTTTAAGGAAATCTAACGGACTATGTAGTTATAAAGTTCAATCCAAAATCTTGGACCTTTCCAAAATTGGGAAAATGTGAAATTTGAGAATGTTCCTTTTTAATTAAAAATAAACATTTAAAAAAAGGAACAGCTTTTTTTACTTAAAAAAGAACAAAGCATATATAGGTATTGTTGTGTGTCATTTGAAATTTAATATAGGGGTATCCCTTAAAGGATTTTTTGTCTTTGTATAATATTTATGGATTTAATTCTTTTGTCTTTTTATAAAGAAATATGTAGAGTTCCTTATTTGACCATTTTTTTCTGATTCCAATCTCTGACTTGTAAATTTTTAAAATAATAATTTTTGGGGGGGGGGAGAGGGAGGGAGGAGTAAACTGTTCCATAACCTTTTTTGCTTGGAACAAAAAAAAATTTATTTTAGCATAGGTAATAAAAAAAATATTTTTTGCGTAGGTGTGTTGAGATAATAAGCCCCTTTACACTATTATTTATGGTTCTTGAGTAAAAAAAGTGAAGGAGAGTAAATGCGCCATCGAGAATTCATTTTTTGTTGTTGGGCCAAGATTTTTAATATATTCTTTTCTTTAGGCCCTCATATCCATTGCAAGAAAAAAAGAGGCTTTTCTCTCCCTAATAATAATAAATAAATTTTTTTTTCAAAAGCTTTCCCCTCCCCATTTTCCCCCTTTAAGGAAAGAAAATTGCGAGAGATTTGTGGGAGAGAAAAGATTTTTTACAAGGTCTATTCTCTCAATTTTTTAAGTGGGTAATTTCCTTCTTCCCCTTCTTTAGCTTAGTTGGATCTTATATATATTTTTGGCATTTTTTCCTCCTTTTAAAAAAACCACACAACAAAAAAAACCCATCATTTACACGCATTCTCCTGTAACGGAAAGGTTGCTTGCTTTGCTTTGCTGCTCTTTTTCAGAAAAATATTTGAGGAGTATATGGTTACAAAGAGAACATTTAATAGGAGAAAGAGCTTGACAAGCTTCTCGATAATAAATTTATTTTTTTTTGTTTTTTAACCTAAAAAATTTATTTTTTAAAGAAATAGAGAGCTTTTCCTTTCATAAATCGCCATTTAATTCTTTAAGTGTCCCCGATCAAGGCACCGATCCTTCGGCCTCCTGGCATTGATAGGAGCTGTCATTCTACAACTGAATGGCAGCCTTCTTCACCATCACCGTCTTTTTAAAAATAAATCTTAAACCCCCACTTAATAAGCGTTTTAAATTGGTAACCAGCTTGGTCTTTCCTTACATTTTACAATTTTCGTTAAGGTGCTTCCCAGAATTTTTATAAAAAAATTTTTTTAGCTAAGGCTAGGTTATAATTTAAACAAGCTATGGATTATATAAACAATTTTGTTCTTCGTTATCGCCAAAATCGAAAAATGCTTCTTGCCATTGTTTATGTAGCAATATTTTTGGACAACATGTTGTTGACAACTGTGGTAAGTTTATTTTGTTTTTTTTTTGAAAATAAAAATAACGCAAAATTTCGACACGAAAAGTTTTGACACGAAAAGTACAGTATGAAAAAAGGATATTTTGTCGTTTTAAATTTCGATTATTTTGGCTTCCTTTTTCGACGATTTTTAACGATTTTAATTATCTTTTTATCATTCTTTATCGTTTTCTGTTAAGGTGCCAATAATTCCTGAGTATTTATTGCGTATTCAGCACCCAAATTCAACAGATTTACTTTTAAATGATAAAATAGATGATTTCTCCTTAAATGGAGATGAATTACAATTATATGAAAATCAACGAAGAAGACGTCAAACTTTGTCGTGGGATAGTCCTGATTGGGATGATAATAATGATTTTAATGAAAAGAAGGAATTGAGGAGAAAGTCGAAAGTATTTTTTCTTTAAAATGTTTAATGTTAATTTTTAAAGGTAAAATCAAAAGTTAACAAAGGAAATAGTATGAGAGCTAATAATAAATTTATTGAAAAATCTTTAAAAGAAGATGACAATAATGATTATGAAACACTTCCTGGAAGAATTAATATTGGACAAAATGCAAGTTTAAATGTCTTTTTAATATCTTAAGGCATACACGGGGATATCCTAAAATTGGGATGAAATGTCATTCTTTTTATATTCAGTTATTTTGGGGGTTTTAATGTTACTTTTGATACCCTGGACCTTAAATTAGAGGATGGGATGAAATGTCTCTCTAGTTTTTATAAGAAAAATATTTTTTTCTCTTTATTTTAGGAAAAAAACAGCCAATTAGATGACGACAATTTTTATATTCAACCAAATTTAAATTCAAAATTGTCAAGAAAAAATTCTACATTAAAACAACAACAACAACAAAATTATCGTCTACAAAAAGAACGTTTGCGTCATGAAACTTTAGCAGATGAAAATGTCCACGTTGGATTAATGTTTGGGTCAAAAGCTTTAATTCAACTAATTACAAATCCTTTGTTAGTTTTTTTTATTTTTTCGTTTTTTGAATGTCCGCAAGTCCTAAAAAGTTTGCGGACAAAATTTTCGGATTTTGTGTTTTTTGGTGTAGTGGGATAAGTCTTGGTTTATGGGGGGCAATGACCACGGTTCGAACCCTTTTGGTGGAAAATTATTTTTAAACCCAAATTTTTTAATTTTTTCAATTTTAGAATTGGACCGTTGACAAATAAGTGAGTTGAAAAATATTTCTTTAATTCTTTAATTTTTAACAATAAAAAAAGGATTGGTTATACAGTACCAATGTTTGGCGGCTTCATTATTTTATTTTTGTCAACACTACTCTTCGCATTTGGAAGTTCTTTCAGCTCGCTTTGGTTGGCTAGAGCATTACAAGGTTTTTTTATATATTTGAAAAAATTTTTTTTAATTTTTTATAAATTTAAAGGTGTCGGTTCAGCATGTACCAGCACTTCAGGTAAAATTTTTTAAAAATAAAAAAAATTTTTTTTTTTATTTTTTGAAGGTATGGGAATGCTTGCCCAAGCTTATCCAGATGATGCTGAACGTGGAAGTGCAATGGGTATTGCTTTGGGTGGATTAGCTTTGGGCGTACTTGTTGGGCCGCCTTATGGAGGGTATTTTTAAGAAGACATTTTATAAGCTTAAAAAATTTTTTTCCAAGTTTGCTTTATCAATGGGCAGGAAAGGAGCTTCCATTTATTTTACTTGCTTTACTTGCATTGTTTGATGGAAGTTTGTTTTTTAATTAGAAAAAATTAAAAAAAATTTTTAAGCTGTTCAATTTTTATTGTTGCAACCTAAGATTGATAGAGGTGAACCTGAAGGAACAGCAATTTTGGAATTAATTAAAGACCCTTATATTGTGGTTGCTGCAGGTTTATTTTTGTCAATAAGCTAAAGATTCGGTTAAATTTTTGAAAAAGTTTGTTTAGTATTTTTGATTTTGTGGGGGAATTGGCCATGGTTCGAACCCTTTCTGGGGAAAATTATTTCTAAACGAATCAAATTAAAAATATTTCCTTATATTTAGAAGATTTTTTAACTTTATCCTTATTTCTAAAGGTTCAATAACTATTGGAAATTTGGGTATTGCAATACTTGAACCGTCCCTTCCTCTTTGGATGATGGAAAGCTGGTCTGGTAAGGAATTTTATATAAAAAATTTTTTTAATTTATTTTTTAAAGCAACATCTTTTGAAAGAGGAGCTGCTTTTCTTGTAAGCAAAGAATTTTTTTGAAAAATTTTTTGAAAATTTTTAGCCAGCTTCAATATCCTATATGATTGGAACTAATATATTTGGACCTCTAGCTCATAAAATTGGAAGGTTTTTTTTTTAGATTTTTTTTGAATATTTTTAATTTATTTTTGACCATTTTACCCACTCTAGGCTCTAAAAAATTTTCGAACTTTGGCTTGGGGAGATTTTATTTTTTTTCATCAGACTATAGGGGTTTAGGACACTGAAAAAATTTTTTTAAGTTGTTTCAGGGTTTTGTTGTATCATCCTTGATTGCATCTTTTATCTTATGAGACAAGAAAATACTTTCCCCTACTCTAGAAAACTTTAAAATAATTTGAACAACATCTTTTAAATTTCCAGATAAAAAATTTTTTTAAATTTAAGATGGTTGAGTACATTTATTGGAATTGTTGTAATTGGATTTTGTTTAATTTTGGTATTTTTATTTAATAATTTTTCAGAATAAATTTATATTTTAAAAGATTCCTTCAGCAGAATCAATTTATGGACTTGTCTTACCTAATTTCTTTATGGGATTTTCTATTGGTATGATTGATGCTTCAATGTTTCCAATGATGGGTTATATTGTTGATATTCGTCATGTTGGTATGAATTATTTCTTTAATTTTTTTTAACTTAAAAATTCTTTTAAAGGCGTTTATGGATCAATTTATGCAATTGCTGATGCTGCTTTTTGTTTTGCTTTCTTTCTTGGGCCTTTCTTTAGTGGACCTCTTGTGAGGTCTGTTGGTTTTCCTACGTGAGTTTTCTTTTAAAAAATTATTAATTTATGGACAAGACATAATTATTTTTTAAAACGTGCAAAATTTCCTTAAATTGCCAAAACAAACTTTTTCAGACAAAATGTCCAATCCTGTCCAAAATTAGTCAATAGGGGTTTTAGACAAAACGACGAATCATTTTTAATGGACAAAATGTCCACCCAGCCCAAGTCGATAAAATGAATCTAAAAATTCCTTTCCTATCCAAAATATCGGTATTATTGGACAAAATGTCAAATTGGGATTTTTGGACAAAATGTCCTTCCGGTTTTATTGGACTTTCAACATTCTTATTAATTCTTTGTTTTTATTCAAATAGAATGATGTATTTCATAGCAGCAATAAATTTTTGTTATGCTCCTTTAATGTTTTTCCTTCGTCATTTACCACCAACAAATGCACAAACTGAAGGAGGAGAACAACAAACATTAACTTCAACAAATCAAAATCAACAACAACAAAAACAAATAATTTTAAATACTCCTTTAATTTATGAAAAAATTGAAGGAATTAATGATCCTCAACTTTTATATGGAAATGAACAACAAAAAAGGCAAACAAATGGTTTTAATTCTGTGTGGGATGATTAGAGAAAATTATGAAAAGAGGCTTTTTAATTTTTTTTTTGAATATTATTTTTTAAAAATCCTATGAAAATTATTTCCCCAAAAATTTTCGACTTTGGTGTAGTGGGATAATTTTCAATTCTGACAAGAATTGAAAATTCTGACAAAAAATTTCAATTCTGACAAGTTTTCAATTCTGACCTTTTGGGCGAAATTTATTTTTTTTCTATTTTCTCTTTAAAATCCTGTGAAAATTCGTCTGCTTAAAATTTTTTATTTTTGGTGTAGTGGGATAATTTTTAATTTTGTGGGGACAATGACCATGGTTCGAACCCTTTTGAGGGAAAATTATTTTTTATAGCATTTAAAATAGGAGAAAACATTTCTAAATTAATCTGTTAACTTGAAAAAAATTTTTTTTTCTTTGTTTTTAGATATTTACTATTATTATAAGATCTCTTTTTCTATTCTTGTCAATCTCTTTTTTCATAAATAAAATAATTGAACGAACAAATAAATAAATCTTTTTTAGGAGTTGAATATTATTTTTTGTTAATTGAATATATACTAGTACTAATTCTAGTTTATTTATATTTATTATTATTTTATTTTTTCAGGACAAAAGAACTTTAAAAAAGAATTTCTAATTTTTTTAAGTTATGGACAACAGGAAGGACAAAATGTGACCCAATTCTATACACAAATTCTACAAAATTTGGTTGGACAAACTTTATGCTCGAGAGTTCTAATTTTGGTATTATTTTTTTAAAGAAGAGATCAAGTTTATTTTTGTAGGATTGTTATGAATTTTAAATGGCGAAGTAGACGAATAAAATTGGAAAAAGGCTAGTTTAAACGAGAGATGACTGTTTCTTGAAGTGTTGGAATTACGAGGAATTGGAAGGTTTTTTTGTTTTTATTTGTTTAGGGCTGGGGTTAGAAGGGTCCTTTTATCCGTCCATTTTTCCTTAGATTTTTAGGATATCCCTTTCTTGACAGAACGCCTTTTTGTCAAATTATATCTCTTCTTTTTGCCTTTGCTCTATTTTTCTTCGTTTTGGCCTCTTAATATTTACTAGGTCACGTCCTCATTTTTTTCATGACCTTTATTTTCCAATTTTTGCCCGACTTTTTCTTCATTCTCTTCAATTTTTGCCTAGAAAAGAATTCTTTCGAAAACATTTTGGCGCCTTAATTTGAGTCATACAAATATTTGGACATTAAATATTTGTTCTTTTTTCTACCGCACTTTTCTCTCATTGTAAATAATATACACTTAATGGTCAATTCCTTCTTCACAAAGTTCTTTCGTCGTTCTTCTCTCGTTGAAGGGGGATATAACAGTCATCGCTTGAATCAACTTTTTTAAATTTATTTTGTTTGCCTATATTTCTTTTAATAATTTTCTGACATTATCCTTATTTTAAAAAAATATCCAAAAAATGTTTTTTTCTTTAAAAATTTATTCCAAATAATATTGTCAAAAAAGTTCAATGTAATCAGATGCGAAGCTGGTTATCTTCATTGGGGGTTAAAAAAGGGGGTCTATTTTCCGTTGCTTTTTTAAGACGTCTCTTGTTTGTCAGAACACCTTTTGGTGAAATTAAGTATTCTTTCTTAGTTCTTCCTTAGGTTGCTCTACTTCTTCTCTTTGTAAAAATTATCCGTAATATTGTTGTCATATGGCAAAAATCTCTTCACACTAAAAAATATAAAATTTTTGATCAAAAAAACTGCCAAAAAATAATTTTTCATTTCCTCTTTTCTTTTCATTCGTCAAAAAAAGAAGGCTTTATTGTCATCATCATTTTCTTCTTTTTATAGACAAATTAACTTCAATTTTTTATCCTTAAAAACGTGTTTTTAGTTTTATTATTGTTGTGAGTTGGCATTTTAAACAGTAAAAAAACTTTCTATTTTTTCTCATCAAATTTTTATATTTGCCTTTTTTGGTCTTATTTGCCTTTTAAACACAATTTTTATTTCCATTATTATTTCATCTTCCATTTTTAAACAACAAAAATTATTTTCTTCAACACCTTTTCATATTGAATATTTCCCTCAATGATCTTCCTTAAAAAATTTTAAAAAATTTTTCTTGACTCAAAAGTTTCTTAAATTTGTTCATTTAACATTTCCCAAGCTTTAATTCACAAAAATAAATAATCTACTCGTTGGTGGAATCGAACCTTGACCTCTTTATAGTTGTAGTCTGCGCTCTTACCCACTTGACCACAAGTTGATTTTTCAATTTTTTCTAGTTGATTCTGCGGAAATTTTCTAGTTTTGTTTATCTTCTTAATAAAATTCAATTAAAAAAAGTAAAGCGGCAACAACGACATTTTTTCGCGCATTTTCTTCATAAAATTACGCAAAAATAAGGAGAGAGAGGGGAAGGGAAAAATTAGCGGCGATGTATGGAAAAATGGCAAAGCAGTCATCATTCTACTCTACATATATGGGCAAAATATAAATTTTTTGTTGTTTTGTTTGTAAACTGGCAATCGGGGGAAGAAAAAAAACTAAAAGACGTAAAAGAAGAACTAGTAGTTGTTTTATTCTAGTTGCTGTTGTTGTGTGTGTGATTTTCTTCTCCTATTCCCTTTTCTGGCTAATATTTTCTTTTGACGTTGTCACAGAGCGGCAACAAAAAAAAACAAGAAAATATAAAAATCACGCCGAGCCGATGAATTAAAATTGGATGAAAATGGCAATTGGGAAAGAAAGAATTTTATAAAAGAAAAAAAAGGAATGGAAGGAGAAGGAAGAAAAAATGAAGATGCTAGTGATAGCGTCAACTGGCTTTTGTTGTTGTAAAAAAGGTGTCTGCAAGCCTTGCGGGTGATGAGTCAAAAAAAATTCTTTGAGAACGTTTTCTAAATAACTTGAATTTTCTTTTTTTTTCTTGTGTTTTCCTGGCGGATTTGTATATTTTTTGGTTATTGAATGATTGTGAGAAGGAGGGCGGATGTTTATCTTTTTGAAACTGTTGACCTCTTAAAATTTTTTATTTTTAAAAATTACACCAGAATCAATTTGGGAAACATTATTGGTTATAGAAAGGTTCAGAATAGGCAAAAGACTTACAGGGGTTCGAAATGGTAAAAATTTTGGTCAAAAAGAATAAAATGGTAAAAAGCCTAGAAAAACCGAGAAAATTAGGAGCCTAAAATTTTTTTCTAAAATTTATTTTCTTAAAATTTAATTGTTTAATTGTGTATTTTTTTGATCGATTTAAACGGCAACTATAGTATTTTTATTCTTTTTATTTTCGCTCTTCCACCCATCAACAACAACATTTTTAAAATCAAAACCATCATCAGTGCCAGTCTGCACCTTTTCTTTTCTTCTTTTCTCCTCAAAACATTTTTATATATATTTATTCACATATTGGTGTGCCATTACTTTCATCTTCCTTCTTCCCCCTTCTAATTTTTTTCTTCTCCTTTTTTTCACACTTTGTATGCACAGGGAAGGCATTTCTCTCTCTTCTCTTTTGTATTTTAAAATGATCAGCTTTCCCGCACAACAACCAACACAAAAAAAAAATTTTTTTTTTCGGCGGGAAATTTCTTTTTTGTAAAAATATAATGACAACAACAAAAATATAAGTTTGGCTGCCATTGAGAGAGTTTTGAATTTTCATTTTTCTTTTATTTATGTCCCATTATTTTGAAAATATTTTTATTGAGGCCAGCTATAAGAAAAAACTCTCAGAAAATTTTTTGGGGTAATGGAATATTTGTTAATTTTTGGGGGCATGTCTTTGGTTTCCTTTTTACGGCAAAATTATTTTTTTGAATCTTTCTTGGAAAAATTCTAGGAGAATTCATGCATTTAAAAATTTTTCATTTTGGCGTAGTGGGATAATTGTTGATTTTCTGGAGACAATGACCATGGTTCGAACCCTTTGGAGGGAAATTATTTTTAAAGCATTTAAAATAGGACAGAACATTTCTAAATTAATTTGTGAATTTTTGTCCACAAGATTACAAAAAGAATTTTCTTTTTTTTAATTTATTCGCAAAAAATCTTTTGTTCACCCAAAAATTATTTTTTTTTTAATTTTTTTACCTCAGAATTTTTCTCTTTCACAAAAAAATTATTTTTTTAATAAGTAGTTATCGGCTTAATCAAACTTGGTCCTCTTTAATGCCATAGAGACTTCATCAAAAATATTTTGCTCCAGGGCATTTTGCTTCAAGGCATTTAGCACATAAATTGCGCGCGCTTTTTATTTTTATATATAATTCTCTCTGAATTTGTAAATTAAAGGGAGAGAGTGAACAAATTAAGTATTTTAGTTGTTATTGCTTTTCTTTAATTTAATTGTTATTTCTTATTTTTTTAAAATTGTTTTTCGAGATTCTTTCATGTTTCTTCGAGTTAATCGAATTTTAACAATTTTTATTTTTTTAATTATAATTTTTTGGACATTTGATCCCCTTTAGAAAATTCACGATAAAATACGTTGTGATTCTGTTTGTCTTCTCGAATAAAAAAACAAATTTTGTCTGGGTCATTTTCTGACGTGAATTTTGGCATTCTTATCAAACATATTTTTCTCTTAAGTATCTTCATAAAAAATTAAGTGTTCGTCTCCTTTTCGTTCTGCTGACCATTCTCATAGGGCATTTTTCATGGTTTACTCAAAAAATGTTTTTTCTCTCTATGACCGCCTCTGGGGCTTTGGCTCCAAAAAAGGAATGGCAATTTTCGTGATAGACAAAAGTTTTTTTTATTCATTCCATAACTTGCTTTTGCGCATTTTCCCTCAGGGCATTTTCCCCAAAATTACGTCCAATTCTTTTCTAGTAAAAAAATTTTTTTAGAGATGGGACATTGCGCGCCACAAAAATGAATATTTAGCTCTAATAGTTGCCATTTTTCTATTGCCGTTCTTTTTTCTTAGTAAAAAAAATTTTTTTATTATTTTCTTTAATTTTTTTTATGGAAAGAAAAAAAATTTTTTCTTAATTAAAAAAATTTTTTTTTGTAGGATTACTTGCTTTAATATTATTCAAATTGCCTTATTTTATTATTTTGATGTATACCTTTAAGCGTTATGATCCTTCTCTTCCTCGAAATGTTTGCTCATTTAAAGGTTTTTTTTATTTTTTATTTAAAATTTTATAAAATTTTTAAGGCAATCAAAAATTAATTTTCGAGGGATATCGCTATAACATTCATCATATTGTGCCTTTAAAAGGTGTAAAAACATGGAGGTGTGTTTGTGCCAAAAAATTGAATGGGTAAGTAAAAATTTGAAATTTTTGGAATTTCTTGAATTTTTTATTATCGAATAAAATATAATTTTTAGAACCCGTACTTGGTGTAAAGGAAGAGCTGAAACTTGGGATAATGATAAAAATGGAATGTCAAAAGGAGAGCATAACCACCCACCGGAACATGAGGTAATTTTTATTTGAAATATTTTTTTGAAAATTTTTAATTTTTTACTTTTTTGAAGATTGCGGAGCTGGAATATTTTAAGGTTTTTTTTGTTTAATTCTTTATAATTAAAATTAATTTTTTTCTTTAAAAGAGTCAATTAATTGTTGCTGCGATAGAATGCCCTCAAGCTAATTTAACTGAATTAATAAATGAAGCAGCGTCGTTGATGATGACTGGAGGGTCAAATTTTGGGAATCGGGAATCGTTGAAAAAGTAAGGGAAGAATTTTTTAAATTTTTAAATCAATTTTTTGAGGGGTTCGTAGAGGCCACCAAAATATAAAATTTTTTTGAAATTTTCAAAAAATCCCAAATTTTTTTAAAGATCCTTAGCTGGTGCCAGAAGACAAGCAGAAAATGGGGGATTTAAACTAAAATGTTATAAAAATATTTGTTACAATAAAACAACAACAATACGAAATAGAAGTATAATTCAATTAAAAAAAGAAGAAACAACACCAAAAAGTTACAATATAAATGATATATTAAATAAAAAAATAATTTTTGATAAAAAAGGAATTGTAAAATTGGAAGAATTTTCAAAAAATAATGAAGAAAAGAAGATAAAAGAAGAAGAAGAGGGAAAAGAAGAGGAAGAAGAAAACAGTCTAAATTTATTCAAAAAACATTTGCTTTCTTCTTCATCATTATGCTCTTCTTCATCTTCATCAACACCTTCTTCGAATGCTACTTCATCAGCCTTATTTTTTAATAATAAATTGTTTTCCTCTTCAAATTTGTCTTCTTCCAATTATTCTTCTTCACCATCTTCAACATTTTCTTTATCTTCCCCAACATGTTATTCTTCAAACTCTTCATTTTTGAATTCTTCCTCTTCTCCATCTTCAAAAAATTCAAATTTATCGTTTAAAGATTCGCCTTATTTCAACTCTTCATTTTCTTCATCTTCTTCGTCTTTGTCTTCCTCAAATGCCTTTTTAATGGCTATAATTGCTGCTGCAACAAATTCTTCAAATAAAAATTTAATAAAGGAGGAAGAGAAAAAACAATTATTATTGAAGAAACAAAAGGAAGATAGGGAAGAGGAAGAAAAAAGAAGAAAACAACAAATTTTGGTGAAGAAGAAAGCAAGAATTAATTTTGTTTTTAATAGGTACATAAATTAATTACATTTTGGAAAAATGGTGCTCTAGTGTAGTGGGAAAATTTTTAATTTACTAACCAATAGGTCTAAGGTTCGAATCCTATTGGTGGGAAATATTTTTTATTCCTTCCGTGATTGTTATTTTTTATTTTTTTAATTTCTAAAAATTTATTTTTTTGTATTTTTAAGGCTTTCAAGAAAGGTAACGGAGGCTGTTTCCAATAATGCTGGCAATAATAAAAATTTGATCAAAAATAATTTGAATGAAATAGAAATTAAACACCAGCAAAAAGAAAATTGTGGAGAACGTTTTTTAGAAGAAAATGTTAAAAATAATTGGTAAAAATTTTTAAATTGGGAAGAAAAAAATTTTCTTAATTTTTTAGTAAAGAATTTGGAACACAAACAGACGAATTAACAAATTATTTGACGGAAGAAGAGGATAATAAAAATAATGGGGCAAATTTAATTCTTGTCTGTTGTTGTGAAGATAAGCAAAAATGTACACAAAGGTTTGAAAAATTAATTTTTAAAAATGTCTTCTTCAATTTTTAAATTTTGGTTAAGTGGGTAAATGTTTGACTCACTAACCTAAAGGTCTAAGGTTCGAATCCTTTTGGTGAAAATAATTTTTATCCGGAAGGAGGTAAATTATTAATAGAAGTAATTTTCCGGAAAATTGCGTTCAAATAAAAATATTGAGAAAAACTGTTGCTTGGTGTAGTGGGATGATGTTTGACTCATTAACAAAAAAGTGTAAGGTTCGAATACCATTGGTGGAAAATATTTTTGAATTTTTTTTTTCCAAATTATTATTTTTAGCAGTAAACGCCATAAACGGAAACTACTTACTCCTAGAATGCTTGGAAATAATAATAATATTAATGATGATTGTGGTGATTTGTCATCAATCGCTAAAGAAGATTTTTAAAAAAATTTTGCCTTCATTTTAGAAAAATATTTTTCACTTAAAAAACATTGTTCCCTTGGCTTTATTTGTTATTTTTAAAAATTTCACTTAATTATTGTGTAATTGCCGGTTTATTTATTTTTTTATTTAATTTAAATTTATTTTAAATTTTGAAGAAAATTAATAAAAATTGTTAATTAATTGTTTTTTATTTTTAAATTTTTTTTCGTTAAAATCAATGCGGATATTTTAAATAGTTTTTTTTTAATTTATTTTTCCTTTTCAAAAAATCTGTGAGAAGTGTTTGGTCGAGGATATAATGAAGACTAGGGCCTTGTCTTTGAGGATCTACGAGAGTTGAGAGATACAATTCTTTGTGAGGTTTTCAGGTTTGAATTAATTGTTCAGTTAATTTTGTTGATTTTTTAGTTGATTTTATTTTTGAATACTTCTTGGAAGCTTGTACTTGGTTGGAGAGAGGATGGACTTCTTTTTGGTGTCTTGGTTTATCTGCTTTTGGTTTGCCTTTGAATATGCCTTTAAATTCTAATGTGGAATTTGACAATTTTGGTGAAATGGCGCTTCAAGGTTAAATTTTTTAAAGTTCTCCATGTGCTAGAACAGTTCTAACATTTGCCAAATTTCTCGGAAACTACATAGATGTCGATTTTGTGTTTTTTAGTTACCGGAAGAAATTTTTAATCATGGGGCGGATTACCCCCACTTTTTCATCCCACTCCTTGCTTCTCTCTTTCTCTTTTGTTTTGTATTTTTCTAAAAATTGGCCCCTTTTAAATTCTTATAAATAGATTGTTGACTAACTAATTGTTTTGACTTTCTATTTTTTGATCAATTTTTAAAAATATAAACTGGTCACTTCTCTTTTTGTGGCCAAAAGAGATTAGCATTTTTCTTTTTTTTCCCCTTCCCTTTTTTCGAAAAATTCTTTCAAATAAAAGGTAAACGAGAAAGAACAAAAATAGAAAGAAAAGGAGAGAGGAAAGCATTTCATTTATTTATTTGTGCGGGAGTATTGCGCGGATACTTTAAAATAGCGAGGGAAGGGGTGGGGAGGAGAAAAATAGGAGGGGAAAACAAAAGGGAAAAATGAAAGAAAAAAGAAGGTTAGGGAGAGGGGTTGTTGTTGTTGTTAATTTTATTTTGTTGTCCCCTTCCCCCACTAGTTTGACCTGTCCAAAAAGAAGAAATTCTTGTTGGGAGTCTATTGTATTTTTTTGTAGGTTAGTCCCCCTTTTCTGTTTTTATTTGTCCTCTTTTTTGGCCTATTGTTTTTAAAAAATTGAAAAAAGAAAAGAAAAATTAGAGGACTTTTTTTTGAAAAAAAATCGTGTCGTGTCCTATGTTTTGACCACACCAACTATTCTACTAATTTTTCTATTCTCTAATTGATCTGAAATTATTTTTGTTGAAAAGAAAGTTAAAAAAAAGCCGAATCCACTTAATTTGGAAAATGTACTTAAGAGTTAGATAGAATTTTTTAATTTTTTCTAAAGCTGGGAAGTTTTTTAAAGTTTTAAAATGAGTCTGAAAAACATTCTAAAAGCTTTAGAAAATTTCTACCCATGAAAGGGTTCGAACCTTTCCCTTAATTATTCATCAAACCTAAAACGATTCCACTAAGCCACGGAGGGGTATTTTTGAAAAATAAAGGGGAAATTGCCCTTTTTTAATCAAGGACAATTTAAATAATAATAATTTAAAATTTAAAGAAAATTATTTTAAAAAAATTTTTTAGTCACGAAATTCCAATGAAAATAGCAAAATGTTTTCAACAAAATATCAACAACAACATCAATAAAATATTTTTTAAATTATTTGTATTACTTTATTTATTTTCAACAATATTTTGTCAACTTGTAAAAATTGAAGAAGAAGAAAATTGTAATCCAAAACAATTTAAATTAACAAAACATCCAACATTAAACAATTCCTATTTTGTATGCAATGAAAATGGAAATTTGGAAAAACATGACTGTCCAGATGAGAAGATATTTAATATTAATATTTTGGGGTGTGAAGAAGGAGGAAGAAATGATCATGGGGAATTTCAAAGTGAAGGTTTAATTGATGGACAGACTTCTTTAAAGGTTATTTTTTAAAAATATTGTAGGGTTTGAATTGTGGATATTTTTCTTTGGATCGGGTTGAAGTCCGGGTCATGAAATTCGACTAACCAGTCCCATCCCTGATTTCAACCTAGGGACTAAAATAAAAAAAAGTGATCATCTCGGTCAAAATCCGCAAATATTTCAGAAGCAAAACACAAACAGCAATACTACAATTACCAGCAAGTCAAACCATACAAACAATACAGATGAAGAAAATGTGTTGAAGGAACCTCAGTTTCAAGCTCCAGATGATATTTGTTCTGGTGCAATTCCACTAACTAAACTTGGAGCGCCTGTGGTAAGAAAAATTTTAAATATTTTTTGTGTGCTTTTAGACATTTTATCCCCTTTTTAATTTTTTAGATGTGTAATCCAAGCATTTCAAGTTGTCCTGATGGTTTGTTGAAATTTACAAAAAAAATTTTTTTTATTCCTCTAAAGGTTTTCTTTGTACTTTACATCAAAGGACTGGAACTTCTTATTGTTGTCAGGCCTCTATTGAGTCTATTGGACCTGAGGGAAGTGCAGGAAATATTCCTTTATGTTCTGGATTGCAAGTTACTTTCTTTGAGACATTTTCTGGCTTACCAAAAACTTGTTCATTAACTTCACCTTCTGGTTGTCCAACAGGTTTTGGATGTAATTTGGTTGATGGAGCTTTTACTAGATGTTGTGGAAGGGATTTTGGATGTCCGGCAAATTCGGGTTTCTTTTTAGAAAAATTTTTTTCTTCTCATCTTTAATAGTTGGAACCTCTCAATAAGCTACACATTTTAATAGTTGAGACCTTATTAGTAAATAAACCTCCTCTTTATTTAAAATAGACCTCTATATAGGGGCCATCTTTCACCTCATAAGCTATTTACTTTTTTCCCTGCCCCAGGGGTTCTATCCTATAATGAGGTTTGACTTTAACATTTAATTTAAATGTAGCTGGTTTTGTTCATCCAACAACTGGTTCGCATGTTCAATGTAATTCTGCAGATTCACTTTCTTGTCCTAATGGATTTATTTGTACACAGGTTTTTTTTTGAAGAATTTTTTTTGAAAAATTAAAAAAAAATTTTGAAATTTTTAGTCCTCAATGTTTAATACCGGAATTTGTTGTTCTGACACTTCAAATGCACCAATCGATGTTTGTGGAGGCGAATCGCCCTTGCCTAGGCCAAATCCTTGTTCTGCCTCTGATCCATGCCCTATGGGATATTCCTGTCGGAATGGGCGTTGCTGCCCTAGCAAAGGTTTTTTTATTCGAAATTTTCTTCCAAAAATTTTTTCTAAAGGTGTTTGCCCAGTTGGGGCACCTCTTGGTGGAGTAACTTCATGTTCAGCTAATGGCAATCCATGTCCAAACAATTTTCAATGTGTAACGAATAATGGACATCAATATTGTTGTCCTTCTCCAGGTTTTTTTGATAAAATTTTTTTAATTTTCTGAAACAAAATTTTTAATGCTTGAGAAATTTTAGGTTAATTCAAAAAAAATTTTTAGTTCAGAGAGAGTTCGAACCCTGCACTTGTTAATTAATTCTTCAAATCTAATTTTCTATATCTGAGAACTTTTTCAAAACATTCAAAAACCTTTTTTTATTATTAAAGTTAATTTAAAAAATTCCGGCCCAGAAAGGGTTCGAACCTTGCCCTGCATTATTTGTCAAACCTGAAACAAGTCCACTAAGCTACGTAAGATTTTCTGAAAAACATGGGGGAAATTTTTTTTTAATTTTATTAAAAAATTTTGTTTTTTCCAGAACACGTTTGTTCTTTACCTAATGATTCTGGTATTCAATGTCCAGCACGTGTTTTATCTCCAATTTCTCGTTTTTATTTTGATTCAACAACTGGTTCATGTAGAACATTTCAATTTTCGCAATGTGGAGGAAATGCAAATAATTTTGATTCTCTTGAGCAGTGTGAAGGATTTTGTTTAGAATCACAATGTCCAGATGGAGGTTTTTTTAAAATATTTTTTGAGGGGGAAAAGTAAGACTTTCGAAAATTTTTTTAATTAAAGGAACAGGTTTACGTGCTGGCCCATCTTTAGCTCGTTGCAGTCCTGGAGAACAAAATGGTGCAAGATTAGCAGACACTTGCCCGGCACATTATGTTTGTGTTCAACCACTTTTTGGTCAACACAATTTTGTTTGTTGTAGTAGCCCAGGTTTTTTTTGAAAAAATTTTTAGAAAATTTTTTAAAGAACAAGTTTGTCGGGAACCTGTTGCTGCTGGAGTTCCTTGTTTTGGCCCTTTTTTGACTATTCAACGTTTCCATTTTAATCAAAATAAAGGACAATGTGAAGCTTTTCAATATTATGGGTGTGGAGGTACTGGAAATAATTTTATTACAAGAAGTCAATGTGAGATGCAGTGTGTGCCCTCCGTGCAAAATAGTAAGGAAATAATTTTATGAAAGTGACTAACTTAAAAAATTTTTAAAAATTCAAAATTTGTATATTACGCAAAAAGATGCAAAATGTCAATCTGACATTATGCCAAGAGTTAGAACGTCAAAAGACAAAATGTCTTTATGACTAAATGTCATTTGACAAAATGCCCATTATAAAACGTCAAACCACATAATGTAATATGACAAAACATCGATAATATTTTTCGATGCTTTTTTAGGTTGTAATGGTGTTGCTCCCTTAAACGATCCTGGCGACTATGTCCAGCGTTGCAATGATAATTCTCAATGCCCTAGCGGTAGTTGGTGTAATCAAAAAAGTTATTGTTGTCCTCATGGAGAAACTGCTTGTTCAAGTCAAAAAAGTATTGGACATACCTGCTTAAGTCAGAGGCCTGGAACTTTTTGGTATTTTTTTGAAATTTTTCGTGAAAATTTTTAATATTAAATTTTAAAAGGTATTATGATAGCGACACAGATTCTTGCCTTCCATTTGAATATTCTGGTTGTGGAGGAACTCCAAATCGTTTTTCTGAACGAGAAGCCTGTGAATATATGTGCTTAAATAAACAAGAAAATTTAAATAATGATGGTGGTGATGAATGTCCACGTGGTATGGCTCCTTTATTAGCGTCTGGTGGAAGAGGAGGAGGAAGAAATAGTAAAATACAAAGTTGTCGTCAACCTTTGAATAATTGTGAGGTTTTTTTTCTAAAAGTTTTTTTGAAATTTTTTTGAGGTCTTAAAAACTTTCTGAAAATTTTTCGAAAATTTTTGAAATTTTTTAAAAAAGTTTTTGGAAGTCTTCTGAAAATTTTTTTTTAATCTTCAAAAATTTTTTCTTATAGTAAATGGACCTGGAAGTTCTTCATATAAAAAATGTCCAGAAGGTTCTTCTTGTGTTCAATCAATAAATAACAAAAACAGCCAAAAATGGATTTGTTGTATTTCTGTAGCACAATGTCCAAATGGAAGAAATGCTTATTTAATACCAAATTCAGATTCTATAGTAGCTTGTGTACCTGAAGCTTTGATGGGAGGAGAAGGTGGAGAAGAAGAAGAAAATTTTAATAAAAATTGCCCTTCAAAATATTCATGTATGCAATCTGCTAATGTCCCCGGATTTTATATGTGTTGCTCTTCTAATAATTATAACAATGTTGGGGGTGGTGGAAGAAGTATCTCTAATACTGATTTGCCTTCATTGTAAGAAGAGAAGTTTTTTTTAATTGAGATTTTTTAATTTTATATAGGTAGTCGGGCATTACTATAAGATCTTGTCCTTTATGATAAAATAAGAGCGATTTTTTGAGTCCCAATTCACTATCTCAAATTGACCTATAGAAAAAAATGATTTTTTTGTTAGGAGAATTTCTTTAATTTAACGGGGGGGGGGGTGGGAAAGGATATTTTAGGGGTGGGAAAGGACATTTTTAGGGGAAATGGGAGGGGAAAGAACATCTTTTAATGGAGGGGATATCTTCTGGCTATTCGTGCCTGTGTGGGATACATGGTAACTAAAATTCTGAAAAAATTTTTTCTAATAGTGAGGTCTGACTATATTTGAGACAAAAAATTTTTTTCTTTAAAAATTTTTTTAAAAAGATCAAAAATTGGTTCATTTACTTCTGCTGTTGTTAGCGCTGTTTCTGCTGCAAAAAAGCGTGCAATGTCTTCATTACTTGCTAATTTAAATGCAGCACAACAACAACAACAAAAACACCAACAACATCAATATTCTGTATTAAAATGTCCAAGTGGTTTATTATCTAATGGAGCTAAATGTGTTGTAAATCAAATTCAAGCCTGTCCTTTAGGATATTTGTGTATTGGCGATAATAATATTGCTTCGGGTGGGAAAGGTGTTTGTTGTAAAGCACAGCCTAAATGCACAAGAAAAGGAAGGAAACCTGTTTATATTGCGCCTAAACAGGTTTTTGATTAAAATTTTTTTTTACAAATTTTTGGTAATTTAAGGAAAAATGGACTGTCCTTATTTCATTTTTGAAACCTAAATTTTTTTTAAATTTTTGGTAATTTAAGAGAAGATTGGACGTTTTGTCCCATCAATTTTGAAAAATATTCAGAAATTTTTTTGAACTTTTTTGGATTATTTAACTAAAATCAGACATTCTATCCCAATTTATCTTTGAAAAATTAAAAAAAAATTTTTTCAAGGTGTTGACTTGCGGTGATGAAGAAGCAGGTTGTCCAGAAGGTTCTCGTTGTTCTCGTTCAACTTTATCTGGAATTCATATTTGTTGTATGCCGAGAGAAAGTTCTGCTGCTGTTGGATATACTAGAGGGAGCAGTTCTTCCTCAGCTTCGTCTTCTTCAAATTCTGACAGAAGAACAATTCGAAGGCCTGAATCTTCTCTTTCTTCATCTTCCTCCTCAGTGGCTTCCACATCTTTTTCACATGTTCCCAAAATTGTTCCAAAATGTGCAAAAGATGGAGCTTTGCCATTTTTTGCTTTGGGAAGTAGAGGTTTCTTTTTAAATTAAAAAATATATTTTTTAATTTTTTTTAAAGTTCCGCAACAATGTACAGCAGATAGAGATGATGAATGTCCAGAAGAATTTGAATGTGAAATGGGAACTGATGAACAATTTGTAAATTTTTAAATTTTTTTCTAATGATTTTTGGGGAGATGAAAGGAAGGGAATTTTTTTAATAAAAATTTTTTTGTTAAAAATTTTCTTATTTTTCAACATTTATTGTTAGTATTGTTGCCCAGCATGGGATAGATGTCCAGCAGGCGCTTCACCATTTTTTGTTGAAGGATCTCGTAAACCTTTGGGTTGTAATTGGATGGCAAATAATTGTCCTGAAGGATACACGTATTTTTTTTTCTTTTGAAAAATTTTTCTATCAAATTCTTTTAAAGCTGTGAAGGTTCAAAAGACCGTGCAATTTGTTGTCGAATGCGTGCAAATAAATTACAATGTCCAAATGGTCGTTCACCTTATCTTTATGGAAAACGTCCAGTTGTTTGTCATTCAACAAGTAATAAAAGAATATGCCCTACTGGATTTGAATGTACACCTTCACAAAACGGTGGTGGACAAAGATTGTGTTGTTCTACGTTTGTTTTTTTTTTTTGAAAAATTTTTTGTTTTCTAAAAAATTTTTATAGTCCGGAAAATCACGCACCTGAATGTGTTGCTGGTTTTGGCTATCTTGATCCTTGTAATATTTTTCAAAAGTATTTTCTTTTTAATTTTTCCCCTGTTTCTAGCTACCGGAAGAAATCAAATATGTGACCCAACACTTGAGGTAAATAAAAGAAATTTCTTCCTTTTAATAGACAAAATAGACTTGCCCTCTCGGTTATCGTTGTAAACGTTCAACACTTGCAAATACACATGTTTGTTGTTCTTTACCTTTGGATAATCGTTATGATGGTTATTGCCCTCCTGGACAAATTCCATTAATTAATAGTGGACAACAATTACAACAAGAAGATTTTATTATTCCAACAAATTGTCATCAAGTATTAAATCCATGCCCTTCTAATAATTTAATTGGACCTCCATATCAATGTATTTATTCAACTGAAAAACAAGATTCTTTTTGTTGTGCTTCTGCTGCACATAATCATCAACGTTTTGGAAATTATTTTAATAATAATATTGCTGCTGTTGCTGCATTTCCTTCACGTGGTAAAATTTAATTTTTTGGTTACGTTTGGGGGTTAAAAAATTTTTTATCCTCTGGGGTTAAAAAATTTTTTCACATCTAGAAATAATCTTTTTGTGTACCTGGGTATTAAAAAAATTTTCCCTTGGAAGTTAAAAATTTTTTATACTTGAGGGTTAAATTACAATAATAATAATTTAATTTCTAGGAGAAAGTCAACAACAGCAACAACAAAATCAACAAATGCAGCAATGGTTACAACAACAACAACATTGGCAACAACAATTTCATCATAGAAATTCTGCTACAGCAGCACAACAACAACAGCAAGCAGCTCAAGCAGCAGCAGCATTACAAGCTTCACAAGTTGCAGCTGCTCAGCAACAGCAACAACAATTGCAACAAGCTCAACAAGTTTCCTCTACTGTTCAAGGTTGTGGTGGTAGTGATGGACTAGAGAACAACGATTCTTTAATGGCACAACAAATAGCAGCAGCTAATCAAATGTTACAACTTCAACAACAACAACAGAATGGTGGTGTAAGTGGGGGAAGTTATCAACAACAATCACAGCAACCTCAGCAACAACAATTAATTCAGCAAAATATACAAGCGTCGCAACAGCAAGGAGGAGGAGGAGGGCAATATAATCAACAAATAGCCCAACAACAATTAACACAACAACAGCAACAATCTCAACAACCAAAACAATCTTCCTCATCATCATCAAATAATTATCCTTATTCTCAAGCAGCAATTTCAGCAGCAGAAAATTTGGCTTCAGCAGCTTTACATTCAATTTATGCAAATTATGGGACATCAAAAAATTCTTCCTCCTCCTCTCCTTCCCCCTCCTCTTCTTCTTCATTATTTGTTGCAAGTTGTCCACCTTGGAGTCGTCCCCTATTAGATAGTTCAACAGGTTTAGGACGGTCTTGTTCAACTTGGATTAAATGCCCTTCAAGTTTTACTTGTTATTCAAACTTCCCAGATGGAAGAAATGCTCATTGTTGTACAACTGTACCTTTGGATAATCGTATTGTATTTAAGGCTAATACTGCAGCGATTTTAGCTGATGGTTGGTTTTTTTAATTAAAAATTTTTTATGGTGTTAATGAAGGAGAAGGAGGATGGCGTCATTTTCACGAACATTTAATTTTTATTTTAAAAAATATAGCCGCAAAAAAATCCTCAAAAATTTTCACAAGTCAGTAAAATGACGCTCCCCTTTCTCTTCAGCGGCAAAAATGTGTTTCTTTCTAAATTAATCTCATTTATTTTTTTATTTAAATTTTATAGAGCAACAACAGTACCCTCAATTTAATTCTCAATATTCAACACAATATTCAACACAAAATAATGAAACTTTAAATGTTTCAACTGGTGTTATTAATAATGGTGGTGGTATTGGTAAATGCCCTTCTAATATGATTAATATTGGTGGGCTTTGTAAACGAAGTGAGTTTTTTCTTCAAGGGGAAAAATTTTTTTCAGAGGAAAATTAGGAAAAAATTTTTTTGAAAAATTTTTAAACAAAAAATTTTTTTCAGAGGAAAATTAGGAAAAAATTTTTTTGAAAAATTTTTAAACAAAAAATTTTTTTCAGAGGAAAATTAGGAAAAAATTTTTTTGAAAAATTTTTAAACAAAAAATTTTTTTCTAGTGTTCTTCATTGGCCAACCAGGATGTGAAACAGACCAACAATGTACAGCCCGTTCAAACGGCACAGTTTGTACCCGAGGTTATTGTGCCTGTCCACCCCCTCTTTTAATTCACGAATCTCGCTGTGTTCTTCAATGCCCCGAGGCTATGTTGA
The DNA here is from genome assembly GCA_036172945.1 of Meloidogyne incognita. Lineage (NCBI taxonomy): Eukaryota > Metazoa > Nematoda > Chromadorea > Rhabditida > Meloidogynidae > Meloidogyne > Meloidogyne incognita. The sequence continues at coordinate 3,242,719 of JARQAC010000010.1, forward strand.
CAATTGCTGGGCGTTGTTATGATTTGGGATCAATTGTCTTTATGGATTCTGTTGACAATAGAGAAAATGGGACAATTGGAGGGTTCTGTTTAGCTTCTGTTGTGCCAGAAGAGCAATGCAATGTTAAAAATGCTTATTGTAGTGAAAAAAGCTTGACATGTCAATGTACTCCAGGATATGAATTGAGGATTGATGATATTAATAATCGAACAGAAAAGGTTGGTTAGAGAGAAGTGGGTATTGGGGAGGAGGGTCTGTGAGAGTTGGAGAAGGGATCGGATATTTCTTTGCAGACCAAGAATTTTTGCGGACGGAAAACTTTTAAATCCACAAAAAAGTCCTCTCCCTTCTCCAATAGATTCGAAACATATAAATTCAAAAAATTGTTTTGTCTTTAAAAAATAATTTTTTAAAGGGAATTTGTATGGAAGTAGAAGGAAGTCGTTTTCAAGGAAATGTATCATCAAAACGTTTATTTGATTTTGCACATGATGAAGAAATTGAAGAACAAATTGAAAATGAAGAAAAAATATTTTTTAAAAATAATAAAAATAATAATATTGATGATGCACCACCAACAACATTTTTTGAAATTGAATTTTTAAATGATTTAGTAGAGGGAGAAGAGGATTTGAATAATTTGACTAGTAGTGGTAGTAAATTTGTGGAAGAAACAACAACAACACAAATTATACAAATTGATCAAATTGAAGAAGATGAAGAAGAAAAGGAAGAGGAAAAGGAGGATGAAGAGAATAAGAAGGTTAAAAAGGAAGAGGAGAAAGTGAAGGAAGATGATAATGAGGAGGAAAAGAAGAGGATGAGGAAAGAAGAAGGAAATGATGTAAAGAAGGAAGAAAGGGAGGATGATGAAGAGAAGGAAGATAAAGAAGAAAAAGATGGAAAAAGAGAAGAGAAGGAAGATAAGAAGAAGGGTGGTTCTTTGACAGAAAAAATTTTAAAGATAAAAAATATAAAAAAAGATGATGAAAAACAAAAATTATTAGATTTATTAAAAGTTGTTGAAAAAGATGAAGAAACATTACAAAAACAACAAGAAAAGAAACAAAAACATTTGCAGCAGCAAAAACAACAACAACAACAAAATAATAAAAATTCAACAGAAAATAAACTTTTAACAAAACAGTATGATGAAAAACAAATACTTTTTCAGTCAGATGATTGAAATAAAAAAGGAAGATGATGAAGAGAGAAGGATTTTTAAATGTAAAAATATATTTAAATTATTTTTTTAAATGAAGCTTTAATTTATTAAGCAAAAAAATATTTAATTTTATTTAAAAAAATTTTTTAACGAAGAAAATCAAAAATTAGAAAAGTAACAAACAAAAAGCAAAAAATCAAAATATAAATAAATTTTTGAAAGACGAAGTAAATATAAAAATGTGAAGGTATTTTAAAATGATAAAGAAGAATTATCTTTGGTACTATTGCCGTTTACGCCAAAGGGGAACCCATGAAACCGTGACCGTTCAGATTATCCCCTCAGGCATTTTTTCAAATTAGGAGAGGGAACGCCAAATGCTTCGAATGGAACATAAATTAGTTTGACAGGTCGACTTCTGAATAACCCTTTGGTCCGAATTCAAGGGCCGAATTTAAGGGTAACCCATTTAAAAGAATTTTTCTGGGCCCTTAAGAGGTGAAAATAGTACCAATTCTTTTATATAATTTCCAAAAAATATTAAACAGTTTCTCCACTTCCTTCATGTTGTTGTCCTCCTCCTCCACCAGCTTCTGTTTGTACATTTTCTGTTAGGGGTATTTGTCTAATTGTTCCTTGTCCAGTTCTTGCGGTTTCTTCTAATCTAAGTAAACCAGAAGATGAATTTCCTTCATTGGTTGAGGGTTGTAAAGGAGGTTGTGGACGTCTGAATTGGCTTGGGGAAAAAATTGGCAACACAAAAGCGATTTAAATTTTTTATCAGAAAAGAGAAAAAATCAGTTTTTAAAGGCTAGAGTTGCTACTAAATTTAAAAAAAAATATTTTCTAAAAAGAGACTAGGTTTCCAATTTTCTCATTTCGTCTCAACAACATACCCAGGAATTAAAGGCCATGGCGACAATCCACTATAAGATCCTCCACCAGTTTGGCTATTTAATGACCCATAAGGCCCGTAGGGACTAGCAACACTTTCGCTACCGCCATAAGTTCCAGCAAAAACGCCAGCATTTACACCATAACCTGTTGGAAATTGAAAAAGGGTGGGGCTTTAGTGAGCGGTCTTGAAAAGTTTAATTTAATAGTCTCGGGGAGGTTATCTAGAAGTTAAAGGTTACAAGTTCCGGAAAAATATAGTTCCGGAAACTGATATAAAGGTATAAGACTCTAGTGTCCCCCATAGTTTATAAATGCTTGATGACAGTCGAAAAATTGCTAGTTTGTGTCTGGAAAGTTTTTCAAATTTTTTCTTCAATTTACCATAATTTGTGGATATTCTTCCTGGAAACGATGGAGCCGGTTGTTGCTGTTGTGGTGGTTGCCCAAAAGGAATTCCTAAAAAACCTCCTCCTCCTTCTCTAGGTGTTCTTATTAAACCACCCCCACTACTACTACTACTGTCATTATTTGTATTGTCGCGTTGTGCAAGCATTTGAGCAAATGAGCGAACTAAAGCTAATGAAAGTTGAGAAATAAGTTCATTAAGTGGAGATGAATTGTCTCTTTGTTGTTGTTGTTGTGGAAATTGTTGTTGTTGTTGTTGGGGCCATCCAGCATAGAAGGTTAAAGGTGATTGTTGTTGTTGTTGTTGAAAGGCTGAACGAGGAGGAAGAGGATTCCCTCCTCCAATAAAATTTAAATTTCCTCGGTCATCTGTTGAATAGGAAGAAGAAATTGCTGGCTGTTGTTGAGAAAATGGCCAAAGAGTATTTGAACCATATGGAACAATTAATTGTTGGGGAAGATAAGGTTGTTGTTGAGGTTGTTGTTGATAATTTGGTGTTAGAACTAGTAATTTTGAATGGTTTCTTCGGAAATTTTTTTAGAAAAACCTGAAAAATATCCTCCTCCCCCTCCACCTCCTACTCCATTTGAAGATGGCCATTGAATTTGATTAGAATATAAAGGAGCACTTCCCATAGGGAATATTTGGGTAAAAATTAAAGAGAAATTTAAAAATATTAAAATTAATATTAATAAAATTTGAACCATTTTTTTTGGCTAAATTTTAATAAAATTTTTAACAAAAGATGAGAGAAAAAAGGGGGTGTTGATGATTGTTTTTGGACTATCACCAATATATTACACACATTTTTAAAATAATCCTTTTTTTGGAGAAAATTTCCCCCCCTCTCTTTGATGAATCAAAAACAAAGTCTAGTGGCCTAAATTTTTTTTTATTTTTACGTTAAAGAGAAGTGATATTATACAAATCTTCTCCACTCACTTTCCAAAAATTCAATTATAATTTTAATTTAATACAGTAGCCATTCAAACATGAAAAATTGTAAGAGGACCGGGCTTCGGGTTCGACAATTTTTTTCTAAAGAAAATTTCGAATGTCTTTAAAAAAAGGGAAACAACCTCGAGACTCGAATGACCCTTCGTGTGATTTATATTGTGAGACTCTAAGGCCCCTTTATTGTAATTTATAGTGTGGGACTCTAGTGTCCTTTCGTTTTGAAATAAATTTTGTTATATAAAAATTGGCATTTTATTATTAAATGACATAATATCCCAAAAATTTTTTTCTTTGTCTTTTCTCTTTTTTCTATGTTATTTCTCCTCTTACTTTATTTTTTTATCATTTTTTTTGATAATTTTTAATTCTTTTAATTAGATTTTTTATTTCTAATGAGTTCTGTTCAACCAAAGATTCGTGGAGCTGGCTTGTTAATTTATAGGAAGAACGCTAATTTTGTGGAATACCTGCTCTTGCAATCTTCGGGTATTCCTCATCATTGGACACCTCCAAAAGGTTTTTTGTTTGTTGGGTTAATTAAATACGTGTTTCTAGGTCATGTTGATCCAGGCGAAAATGAGTGGCAAGCTGCAATTCGCGAAGTTAAGGAAGAGTCTGGAATTGATGCGAATGAGAAGTTGACTCTTATTAAGGATTTTAAGCATGAAATGTTTTACTATGTCAATTCGGAATTAAAGCGGGTTTGTGAAAAATTAAATGGGGTGACAATTGGGCGCTTGGGTAGGGTCAGACCCTGTGGAATGTTCCATTTGTCTGGAAAATCCTTTTTCCCTATCATTATCGATTACAGCTACCCTTGATAGTTCGGGGTATTCCTCATTATTGGACACCTATCATTGTAGCCATGAGTAAAGGGCCTAGCAATACGAGCATAGATGACATTAGCAAAATACGAAGGTTTTTTTTCTTTTCCTGCCCGGTGAGCTAAACTTGCTTAATCTTATTGTTTGCGGTTCCTACCCATTATCAATTACCGATAGGACATTAGAATACACTCTATAGGACAAAGATTGTTTAGGGCATGTTGAGATCCTAATGCCTAGCATATAAAAGGGGTCACTTTAGTACGTGGGTGCCGGAGTTAATATACAAATGTTATACCATTCGAAAGAGCTAGTTGAGCTGAGTCGAATGCCACAAGTTTTAGCTCTAGGAAAAATTTTTGAACCGAGATACAGTCGATTGAAAATCGAAAAACCATAGGGGGGACCAAGCACTTTTTTGGGGTGAAAAATTCGAAAATGCAAATTATACCTCATTCGAAAGAGCTCATCGAGCTGAGTCGAATGTCACCAAAATCAACGAAATCTGACTTGATTTGGCCGAGTTACAGACCCCTGAAATTTGAAAATTTTCGGGGTCAAAAAATTCAAATATGCAAATAATACCTCATTCGAAAGAGCTCGACGATCTGAGTCGAATGACACCAAAATCACCGTGATTGAACAAGATGAGACAAAGTTATGACACAAAAAACTCTAAACCTATGGAGCGTCGGCGAGGCGCTTGTGCAAAACCCCGCGCTTCGCGCGGGGTTTTGCGGCACGCGCCTCGCGGGGAGTCTACGGGCGCTGGGTCTGGGCTAGTAACATAAACCTATTCCTATCTCCCTTGCTATGGACGTATTTGGGGCCTCCGTAGCAGCAAAAACCTCCACAAATGCCATAGGTAAGGAGCTAAAAGAAAGGATCATAACTTTGTCAAATCAAGTCAGATTTCGTTGATTTTGGTGTCATTCGACTCAGCTCGATGAGCTCTTTCGAATGAGGTATAATTTGCATTTTCGAATTTTTCACCCCAAAAAAGTGCTTGGTCCCCCCTATGGTTTTTCGATTTTCAATCGACTGTATCTCGGTTCAAAAATTTTTCCTAGAGCTAAAACTGGTGGCGTTCGACTCAGCTCGACTAGCTCTTTCGAATGGTATAACATTTATATATTAACTCCGGCACCCACGTACTAAAGTACAGCCATATAAAATGCTTAGGTTTGGTCTAAGATTTATCCTGTTCTATTCCGGTGCTCGGTCGATAGTGGGGGTTTAATTGATGATTTAGGCTCCTAGCAATAATTGGCAAGAGAGTACGCTTAGTTTGTACTATTTGGTTTCGGCTCCTGTTTTTTAATGCTAGGAAAGTCGTTTTCGACTAACAATAAGTTGTTGAACTATAACTTTTCCCTTTCATTGCACTATTTCCAGTAGACAGAAAATAATCTATTCGTTTTCCTCAATTTAAAATTTTCTTTTGCAGGTCACTTATTGGTTGGCTAAAGCAAATGATATTAATCTTCAAGTTAAGCTTTCCCATGAACATTTGGATTTTCGTTGGGTTAAATTATCTGATGCTTTGGATTTGGCTGGTCGTGAAGAAATGAAAGAAATGTTGACGAAGGCTGATGATTATATTGAGAAAAATTTTGGAGAGTTTTGTTGAATTATTTCTTTTTCTCAAATTTTTGGATGATCTTTTTGGAGCTTAATGTGTTGTAACTTTTGAAGAGGAATATTTAATTGATAAAAATATGAAATTTCAATTTGATTGTTTCGCTTTCTCTTCAAACTTCATTTTAATGCTCCATCACCTCTTCGGTGTCAAATAATGTCTCCATTCATCCTTCTCTTCTCCACATTTGTCAATGTTTAAAGCTCGATACTAATTTTAAATTGAAGATGAAGTGACAATTTGTCTGGCTATTTTAGTCAGTAGATGAGGATTTTGTGTGTATATACAGGTTTCCATTCTTCTGATTATTAACTGGTTTTGGCGTTAGATTTTTGGGCTTGAGATATCCCCTTAAATTTTTCACTTTTTAAATTTTCCTAGAAGCAAATATGTCATCCACCTTGACAAAATTACTCGTAGAAAGGCTAATGGAACAACTGTGCATGTTGGTATTCATCCATCTAAAGTCGAGATCGTCGTGCATTGCTTGAACGTAAAGCTGCTGGACGTGAACGTGTTACTGGTGTTTTGAAAGGAAATCAAAGGACTATTGGAAAAATGGAAATTTATGAAAAAATTTGGTTATTTAAATAAAAGTTGTCGTTGAAATATTTTCTTTTTTGTTAAAAATGTTTAAAAAATTTTTTTGTTTTAATTGTTTAAATTGGATTTTTAAAATCCTTCCTCTATCAATGAGGATATTTTGCGGATTTGTCCGCAAGTTTTTTTCATTTTATAGAAGAATTAATTGTTCTTTGTCTTTGTGCTGTAGTTTTTTTCAGTTTTGATGTTGATCTTCTAATTACAAAAAAAACAAACAAGTTTATTTTTTCTTTTATTTTTTAATGGTAATTTTATTAATTTAGATGACTGAACAAAAAGGGAAGGATGTGCTTGTTGAAGAGGTTATTTGAAATACCTATTTTAAAAATTTATTGATGGGTGTCAAGGGCGTTTGTTTTTCCTGTCCTAGTTCGAAAATCCATTTTTTGTCCTTAATTATTCCTTTAACTTCATTAATTTTTTAAGACTGATCTTGATGTTTCTGAATATGATGTCAAAAAGGAGGTAATGCAGAGAATTAAATTAGAAGTAAAAAATTTTAATATTTTTATAATTTTCTCAAAAATTTTTTTCAAAGATTCTTTCTGACGTCCCTGACGATGTGCTTATTTCTTTAAATAAATTTTCCAAAGGAAATACAGAATTTTCTACTATATTAACTAAGAATCTCCAAAAATGTGTTGACAAATTGAATTACGAGAAGGAGAAAAAAGAGCGCCCAGTTTGTTTAAAATAATTTTAATTGGAATTATTTACAAGGAATTATCTGGTCCAGATTTGTTTATTCAAGAAGCAAGGGATTATCTTGAAGAAGATCCTCCGGACACTGATAGCAGTCAGGATGAGGTTTATTTTTATATGCAATTTTTGAAATTTTTTTTGTTTTTAGGCGCGGGGTGCTTTTGAATATAGCGTTGAATTGTTTTATCAGAAGATTGGAATTCATTTGAAGTCTCGCAATGCTCTCGAAGTGCTTAGTTCTTTTGCAGTTAGTGTTGCTCATCAACCTGGAGACGGCAACCTTAGCCATGCTCTTGATTCTGCACATAAGTTCGTTTCTAATTGTAGAATTGGTAGGGCTGGTCCCCAAAAATTTTTTCTTAATTTGCCCTTTTCCAAACGGGTTTTTCCAACCACCCCTTGAGAACACCCTAGGATAATAGTTTGGCTGACCATTCCCCTTTTTCCCGTTTCCCTGACCATTTCGAGCCTTTTTTCTGTGATATATAATTTATTATAAGTCATTCGGAGAGCTCTTCGAGCTTAATCGAATGATACCACGATCGGCTAGATTTGAAGATTCTTACTAAAATTATAAAGCTAAATCCTCGTTGGAAAAGCTTTTTGTGCCGCTATAAGGGAATAAAACAAATGGTCATAATTTAATTGATTTAACTCAGATTCCGATGAATTTGGTATCAACCGATTCAGCTCGAAGAGCTCTTTCAAATGATATATTATTTGCAATAAAATGTGAAAAAATTGAAAAAAATAGAAAGGAAAAAAGGGGGATGGTCAGCCAAACTATTACCCACCCTAGAGGTAAACTATCTATTAGTCATCTGATCCGCCCAAATATTTGAAGTTGACCTTCAGTGTCTGTTGAAAAAAATGGGGTTGATCCCTATCTAATCATGGCAACTTTCAATGTTTTTTTTCTTTTAGACTTTATTATACTTTGAGTACAACAAAAAATGTAATGATGGGAATTATTAAAAATATTGAACTTTTAATTCAAAAATTTAAAGAATTTGATCATAATGAAGTCAAAAAAAAACTTGAAAGCTACAGAGTAAAGAAGGTAGGAAAGAAGGGAGAAAAGATGGTTCTTAATGATGAGTTCCCTGGAGGTTTTAGAGGACTGAAACTTAAAGATGAAGAATGCGAAGAAGAGATATTTGGAGAGAAGTATAAATTTACCCAGGTTGCTGAATAAAAAAGTTTTGATTAAAAATCAATTTTATATTCTATTTTAAATTGATACATATGTATATAACCAACTATTTTTGATCAGATGACTATTGGGTTTCTACCTTTAATTTGGTTATATATGTTGTGTTTTCGCTTTAAATTTTTGTAGAAGAGTCCACATTGACAAAATCACTTGTGAAAAGGCTAATGGAACAACTGTTATTTATCTAAAGTTGTTCTTACAAAAACAAAGGTAGTACTGCATTGCTTGAATGTAAAGCTTCTTTATCGAAAAATTTAAGAGAACTATTATCTACTAAAAAGTTGTTTAAATTTTCTTTTTGTGTTAAAATTTCAAAAAAATATTTCTTTGTTTTTTTAATTGTTTAAATTGGATTTTATTTATCCTTCCTCAAATAATGAGGATATTTTGCGGATTATCCGCAATTTTTTTGTAATTTTTTTTCATAGAAGTTTTGCTGTTTTTCGTTTAATTACAAATTATAGAAACAAGTTTGTTTTTTTCCTTTAAATTTTTTGATTCAATTTTGATTAATTTAGATGGATGACCAAAAAGAGAAGGATTCGAAAAAAGAGAAGGACGCTATTGCTGCTGAATCTGATACAATGTTAGAAACCAAAGAAGGTTTAGAAATTAAATCGACACCTTTAATCTCTTCAGAAAATGTGCTTAAAGCAAAGGTTTTTAGAAATATTTTTTTAATAAAATTGTTGAGGGGGTCCTTTTTCTTATCGATTGTTAACGTACGCAATTAACACATGAATACCCGAAGATATTTCCAATTTTTTACCATGTATGGTATTTAAAATTGTGAATCTTATGTTCTCTTTTCCCTGGGTCGAAAATAACATTCCCAGAATATCTGTCTTTAATAATTCCTTTAAAATTCTTAATTTCTCATTTTTTAAGACTGATCTTGATGTTTCTGAATATGATGTCGAAAAGGAGAAAATGCAAAAAATTAAATTAGAAGTAAAAATTTTTTTATTTTTATAATTTTCTCAAAAATTTTTTTAAAGATTCTTTCTGGCGTTCCTGATGATGTCATTATTTCTTTAAATAAATTTGCCAAAGAAAATACAGAATTTTCTACTCAATTTACTGTGAGTTTGCAAAAATTTGTTGAAAAATTGAGTTGTGAAGAGAAGAAAAAAGAGCGCCCAGTTTGTTTAAAATAATTTTAATTGTAATCAATAATTTTCAAGAAATTATCTGGTCCAGAGTTGTTTATTCAAGAAGCAAAGGATTATCTTGAAGAAGATCCTTCAGACACTGATAGCAGTCGTTTTGCAGTTTATTTTTTATTTACAACAAGAATTTTTTTTCTTTTTAGGCTTGGGATGCGTTTAAATATAGCGTTGAGTTGTTTTATCAGAAGATTGGCATTCATTTAATGACACAAAATGCTCTTGAAGTGCTTAGTTCTTTTGCAGTTAATGTTGCTCATCAACCTGGTGAATTTAGCGAAGTTAGCTCTGCTCTTGAATCTGCACATAAGTTCGTTTCTGATAATTTAATAACTTGCAAGTGCGTATTTAGGGAGGCTGTAGCCCCCCCCCCCCCCCCCCCCCAGAAATGGAAAGATTAGAAGGATGATCAAAAAAGTGAATTTTTTCGCCTATAAGCTCCAACATTAAAAAAATTTTCGCCTGTGGCGCTGAAAAGATATTTGGCTTAAGTATCTAAGATCTCCGAAAATTTCTGTTCGATTTCGGATATCCGAAGGAACTAACAACCCTAGTCCCGAAACTTTTTTCAATTTTCCCTTTTTTCATTTGTTTCAACCTTCTATAATATCCAAATATTTCAATGTATTTTTATTTTTTTAGACTTTATTATTCTTTGAGTACATCAAAAAATGTGATGATGTGTTATATTAAAAATGTTGAACTTTTAATTCAAAAATTTAAAGAATTTGATCATAATGAAGTTAAAAGAAAACTTGAAACCTACAGAGTAATGAAGGGGAAAAAGAAGGTTTTTAATGGTGAGTTCCTGGGAGATTTTGGAGGAATGAAACTTAAAGATGAAGAATGCGAAGAGGAGATATTTGGAGAGAAGTATAACTTTAAACAGGTTGCTGAATGAAGGAATTGATGTTTTTTTTATTAAAAACCAATTTTTCTTTTTGCTAGATATTATTCAATCCTTATTGGGTTTTCTACCTTTAATTTGGTTATCCGTAGATTTTTTGCTTATTTTTGTGAATAAAATAATTATAGACATTAATTTTTCTTGTAGAATTGTTTTGAAAGTTCATTCTAGATATTTCAACAATTTTTTTGCGGATTTGTCCGCAAATTTTTTTCTGTAATTTTTATTTTATAGAAGCATTAATTATTCTTTGGCTTTGTATTCTTTTAGCTTGAGTTATTTACAATTTGTTTTGCTGTTTTTCGTTTAATTACAAATTATAGAAACAAGTTTGTTTTTTTCTTAAAATTTTTTGATTCAATTTTAATTAATTCTAGTGTCTGACCAAGATCAAAAAGTGGTGGCGAAAAGGGGGAAAAAAATAAAAAGGCGGGAGGAGAGAGGTGCTGGGCAATCTTCTTCAATGCCGGAAAGTAAAGAACATAAAATTATATCGCCACCTTCGAAATCTTCAAAAATTGAGCCTGATGAAAAGGTTATTTAATTAATTTTTTGAATAAGTTGGGGGATGGTTCCCGATTCTTGCCCGATTATTAATTTTATTTCAATTAATTAGCACTCATGAATAACCGATAATTGTGTTAATTTTATAACTTATTGTAAAATAATTTACAATTGTAATTTTTTTTGGTTTTCCTGCCTTGGGTCGAAAATTATTATTTTGTTTTGATTAACATCACGCATGAAATTCCTTTAATATCCTTGATTTTTTATTTGCTAAAATTTAGAAGGATGTTGAATTGTCCAAAGATCTTGAAGTTTCTGAAGATACTTTTGACCAACAAAAGGCTAAATTGGAGGTTAAATTTTTTTCTTTCATATTTTATAATTTTCTTAAATTTTTTGAAGTTTTTTACTGGTGTTGATTGTGATGTGATTAATACCTTAACTCTTATTAAAGAAAATGATGCAAACTTTTCAGAGTTGTTTGAGGATGGTTTGAAGAAGATTATTGATGATTATTATGGAGTTAAAACGGATGAACCGAAAAAGAATGAAAAAGTTTATTTAAAATAATTTTAATTAAATTTAATTTACAAATTTCTAGAGAAAATATAGCCCAGAATTATTTGTAGAAGAAGCGGAGGGTTACATTAATCAGAAAATTCCAGATACCGTACAGGGCTGTGAAAAAGTTTATATATTTTTTATTTTTTTGAAAATTTTTTGTTTTTAGTTGTGGGCCGCGTTTGTTTCTAAAGTGGCTTTGTTTTATGAGAAGATTAGGCTTGACTTGGTATCCCATAATTCTGTGGACGTTCTCAGTAAATTTGCGATTGAAGTTTCTGTACAAAACGAAGATGAACTTAAGAAACTTAAAGCAGCTCGCAAGTGCGCTTTTCGGTTTGTTTTTACTTTTTCTATTACTTGTGGGTTTGGTCATCAATTTTTAATTTCTACTTTTCCAAGAAGAATTAATCGTGTAATTTTATCCATCGTGTAAATTTTATGATATTCAAATTTTTCATTTTAGTGCTCATCGACTATTTTATAGAAGTACAAAGAAACTTGAATTGTTGAGCATGATTAATGATGTTAAAATTTTACTTAAAAAGTTTGACGAATTTGATGTAAATAAAATAAAAGAAGAACTCGAAAAATATAAAGTAGAGAAAAAACTCGAAGAAAAAGAAAAGAAGTACAAACAAGAGGAGTATGAAAAGACTTTTGTTTTTAATAGTGATTTTATTGAAAAGTTTGGGAGTATGACACTACATGATCACAACCACAAGGACATGATATTTGGAAAGAAGTGCGACTTTACCAATACTGCCGTATAAAAGAATATTTGCGTGGTTTGTGATAAATAAATTATAGACATTTTTAAACTTAAATATTTTTTTGGTCTCAAATTGAATTGTCTTTGATTTTATTTTTTTAATCTATTTTCTTTCTCTCAATTTGATATACCCAAATTTAATTTATTCGAATCTGATCTTTTGAGCATTATTTTGATTTTTTACCGGTCATTTTGTTTACAATCATTGCCGATATTTTGTTGATTTTTGCCTTTTTTGTTGTGATGTTTTGATGGCAATAATTTTTTCTCTTTCAATTGTTTTTTCAAGTATAATTTAAGTATTGTTTTATAATTTATTTATTTTCATTGAAATTTAGCCTTTTCTTATTGATTTTTTTATTAGTCATGCGTTTTAACGCTTCGAAAGAATGTTTATATTTGTAACAAAATTGTAATATTTTTATTTATCATTTTTAGCTTGCTCATTCATTTATACATTTCTTGATATCCAAAATGCAACGAAGTGATGGAAGAAGCGGAGGTGGTCAACGTGGTCATGGAGGTGGTGGTGGATCACGAGGGGGAGGTGGTGGAGGTCAAAGAGGCGGTGGAGGTGGCGGACGACGTGACGAAGGCAGTAGCGGAGGATATCGTGGAGGTGGTGGTGGGCATCGTGGAGGAGGAGGAGGGGGTTATCAATCTCGAGGCGGTGGAGGGGGAGGCTACCAACCTCGAGGAGGACAGGATAGAGGAAGTGGCAGTTCTCGTGGACCACAAGGATTCTCTCAAGTAATTTAATTGAAGGGGCAATCTTTTGGTTTACTTTTAGTTTTGCAAAGGTTTGTTACTTTATTTTGATTCCTTTTTAGCTTTCAGTCTTCCCTGAAGATTACCCCCAATTTTTAGTGAATTGTAAACCAGAGGATTTTTGATCAATTTATTTAGGTGATTTCTAAAGATTCTTTTTTTAGGGATATCGCGAAGAACCAGCTAGAAGCAGTTCATCAACCTCTTCACAGCCTGAGCAGCAATCGCTCCCAGCGCATATGATGGCTCCTCCAGTTCAACAGCAACAAAAAGAGTTGATGCCATCTCAAAAGCGTGTGGACGAGGTTTTTTTGTTTTAAACATTTTTAACGATTAAATTTTGATAGTTGTCCTGTCCTCCTCCAATGGCACCAGCAACCGGCTTCGTCCAAAAGTGTCAGGGAATATGTTCTATTTATACACTTAAAGTCGAGCCTGGTCGACGAGCTTTTCGCTATGATGTTGACATAAGTCGACTTCCTATGCCTAAACGTAATGGAGCTATGGATGAGGGCAAAAGCCTTGTAAGAGGAGCTGATGAGTTAGTTTTGTTTTAATTTTTTAAAAGAATGTTCATTTGTAGTGGACAACGTGCACTAAATCGCAATCTGTGCTTTGAACTAATTACATTGGCATTTACAACTAACAATCGATTTGGAATGCCTGTTGGACATGAGATCGTTTATGATTGCAAAGCTGTTATGGTTACTTTTTTAATATTTAAAAGACTTAAAGGACGCCCACAAAGATTGGGCTTCCGATTTGTTTCTTTTTGCTATCTACGTTTTTTCACATTACACAGAAAGTAGGTAGGATTCACCAGCTTGCTAACATTTGTACGGGAGGTTTAGGAATAAGATACGATCCATAAGGGCGTATTTAGATGGTTGGATCCCACCTTGGAATCCAACTCTAGTTAAGCCATTGTCGCTCCATTCGGATTTTACTCACACCAGTCGGTAACTCTGACTAGGAGGCACTTCCCCGAAGTTCTCAATTTCGATTCTTGCCCGATAACTTTAAAAAATTGCTTCAAGACTTAACTCCATTTTTGCTTATTTTTTCAATTTTCTAGTTCACTTCCATGCCTATTCAACCATTTGATATGCAGGGAGGTCATCAATTTATTCTAGAAAATCACCAAGTTAATGATTATGTTCGTGCTTATTGTGGTGATGGACAAAATGTTCGTTTTCTTGTTCATATTAAAAGAAATTCGTCTGTGCCGGAATTGGATTTGAACGATTTTACTCAATATATGAATGGAACAAGCGTATTCAATGAAGATCATTCCCTTAGAACATTCTTTGAAATTGCTATATCACAATTTGCATTGAACAAGTTTGTTCTTTTTTTTAATTTTAGAGATGTGGGCCGGGTGTTGAATGGACCGGGTCTTGAGCTGACCATCTTTAGTCTAAAAGTGGACCGGGTTTTGAATTCTTTAAGTGGACAGAGTTTTGAGTTAAAGAAGAATCACTGCCTTTTTTCTGTTTTCGATGTTCCAAAATATTTACGATTAGTCATATTTTATAAAATTTTTAATTTTTTAGTGAATTATTTGTCTCAATTGGAGCCGGAAAACTTTTTGAGTACTTTGATCCAAGTCAAAATCCTAAGCGTGTTGGTAATGGAATGTATTTGCGTAAAGGACTTTCAAAGGGTGTTAAAGTTATTAAGAATGATAACCCATTTACTAATGGAAAAAATGGAGGAGGAAATAACAACAAAGGACCGAGAGCTGCTGTTGTCTTGGATGGTTTATATTTTTATTTTTTTAATATTTAAATTTGGAAACTTAATTTGTTTCTATATTTGTTGGTACTTTTCGGTTTTGCCACACCCCTCCCATATATTCGCAGGATATTATTTCTATTTTTCCTTAATTTCTACAGAAAGGTCAGTCTTCTTTCTTCCTTGATTTCACATTGGGAAGAAAAATTAATCTTTTCTTTGTTAATGTCTCTCTTTGAACATGCCACAGGGAAAATTGACTGAAATTGAGGAAGAAAGAAGACTGACCTTTCTGTAAAAATTAAGGAAAAATAGAAATAATATCCTGCGAATATATGGGAGGGGTGTGGCAAAACCGAAAAGTACCTATTTGTTTTTTTGAGATTAATTTTTTCGCTTATGTGATTTAAAAAATTGGATTAAGTAGACATTGGTTTTCGCCTCTCAGTATCCAAAGACGAATTTTCCTTACCCATACATTTTGAAGAAATTTTTTTTCAAAAATAATTTTAAAAAATTTCTAGCAAAAGTTGCTTTGTTTTTTGAACCACAAGCTTTGCATTTGACTGTTTTGGACATGCTACCAAGATCAAATGGTCGTCAAACACGTCTTTCAGATCATCCACCAAAAGTTTGGCAAGAAGTTGAACGTTTATTGGAAGATTTGCGTGTTGAAGTTGTTTATAGACGTACAAGAACTTTTCAATTGGGAAAATTTACTGAAAAACCTTTGAGAGATTTATAGTTAGTTTTTTTAAATTATTTTTATAATTTGGTTAGTAATTTAAAGACTTTACTCTCGATTATAATCTTGTAAACACTAAGATTTCGGTTATTATATTTTTCGCAATCTTCTCGACGACACTTCCATATCAGCTCTATTTTCTAAGTTCAAGGTTCTCGAAGGGGCTTTTAATTAGATACATGTAGTAAAAAATTAACCTCAAAAATTTTTTTTAAGTATTGATGTTGACTTACCAAATGGTGCAGGAACTAAAAGAATGTCTTTGGCAGAATACTTTCTTTGGAAGTATAATATTAAATTGGAGTATCTTGACTTGCCTTGTATTAAATCGGTTTTTTCTTTTAAACTTTTCAAAAATTTTATAAAAATATTTTTAGAATAGCTATTTACCACCAGGAAAGAAACCTGAAGTTTTTCCTTTGGAAGTATTAAATGTTATGGTTTGTAAAAATTTTTTGTTTCTGTAAAAAATTTTTTCTTAAAGGAAGACCAGCGTGTCCCTCTTCAAAAAACATCATCTGAATTGATGGGACAGTTGCTTGCTGTAAGATTTTTTTAACAAAATAATTTTTTAAAATTCTTCATAGGCTAATTCTATGCTTCCTGGTCAACGCATGGACGCCATTAATAAGTATATTTATTGGAAAATTTTTTTTAATCTAAAAAAATTTTTTTTAGATTAGGAATGGATCTTGGCCTATTTCACAATAAAAATCCTGTATTAAATGCTTTTGGTATCTCAATTGACCAAAAATCGAATCGAGTTTGTTTTTTTTTTATTTATTTTTATTCAAAAAAATTTTTTTTAAAGATTGTTATTGGTGTACGTTCTTTGCCTCGTTTACGTTTCAAAAATCGTGTTGTTGAACCTGACAGTCAAAAAGCTGAATGGCGTAGAGATGGAAGCCGTCTTCCATATTTACAAGCTATGGGGCAATTACACAATTGGATTATTTTGTGTTCTAATCGAGATGGGGAACTTGCTGATCGTTTTGCTAGAATGTTGTTAGATATGGGAAGACAAAAAGGAATGCAATTGGCAGAACCTGAAATTGTTCCTTTCAGTTGTTCGGAGGTTTGGGAAAATTTTTTGAAATTTTTTGGAATTTTTGATTTTCTTTGATGCGATTATTTTGCGTCAAAATAAAAAAATATTTCCCCAACTGGACTCGAACCTGGGTCCAAGGAATAAAAACTCAGTATTATCCCACTAACCAAAATCGTTTAGCTGTTTTCGAATGATAATCATGACTAGTCGGGCATTATAAATATTTGCGACAAAAAAAAATTGTTAAATTACTAAAATTGTTAAATTACTTAATTTTAAGAATAATGATCGTGACTGGTCGAGTAAATTTGAAAAATGTGCTAGTAACCGGATTCAGTTTATTATGTTGATAGATATGAAACGCAATGACACTCATGGATTGTTGAAGTAAGTCTTAAATTTATGAAAATAAATTTTTAAAATTTTTTTTAGATTATACGAGGCAATGTATAAACCAATTGTTACTCAACATGTTACACTTGAAAAAGCGCGGGTATTTTTTTGTATTTTTTTGAAAATTTGTCATGAATTAAATTTAGGATATTGTCAATAAAAATCAACGTCAGACACTCGAAAATGTTTTAAATAAAATGAATATGAAAAATTTTGGCTTAAATTATCAGCCACAAATTGAGGATATTGGGAAACGTTTTGCTCTTGAAACTGGAAAAGTTTTGGTGGTAAGAAATTTTTTTATATTTTTTTTTATTTTTTTCAAAATTTTCGATTGGTTATGATGTTGCTCATCCTTCACCAATGAGAGCAGCAGACAAGAGGAGATTGACGGCTCAAGGGGAGAACAGTTTAAGTTCTTTGGAGCCTTCTGTTGTTGGGGTAATTTGAAGAAAATTTTATTTTTTTTATTTTTTATTTTAAAAGATCTGCGCAAATATGGCAGACAATCCACATGCTTTTGTTGGCGATTATTTCTACCAAGGTGCAGAAAATTTTTTATTATAAAAATAATTTTTAAAATTTTTTCACAGAATCACGTCGTGAGGCATTAGACATGCGTCAATTAGCTGATCGTGTTTCTTGGATTTTACGTAATTTAGAACAACGGCGATCTGAACATCGTCGTCCTCCTTTTATTTTTATTATACGTGATGGACTTTCTGAAGGACAATTTGCTATGGCGTGTAAAGAAGAATTGGAAGCTATTCGTATTGGTTGTAAAGAATATGATCCTTCTTATCGTCCACGTTTTTTACTTATTGTTGGAACTAAGGTTTATTTATTAATTTTAAAATTAAAAAGATTGAACTTATTATAGCGTCATTTCAAAAAATTCTTCATCGAAAACGGACCTAGGCTAACTGACAGCGCGAACCTTCCGCCAGGTTCAGTAATTGATCAACAAATTGTGCGGGCTGATTTGACTGAATTTTATATGCAGCCTCATGTACCACTAAAGGTTTTTTTTGAAATTTTTTTGATGTCTAATTTAAATAAAATTTTTAATTTTTAGGGTACTGGAAAAGCTATAGAATATGCCGTTTTAGAAAATGGTGTTGGTATTACTATGGACGAACTTCAAGCATTTCTAATGTCTTTAAGTTATTCCCATCAGGTTTTTTATATTTTTAATTATTAATAATTTGAAAATTGTTTCTTTAGATTGTGAATATTGCGACGTCTTTAACTGCACCAGTATATCAAGCACACGAATTGGCAAAGAGAGGAAAGAACAATTTTAATGCTTTTAGGTTTTTCTCTAGAAAGATAATTTTATAAAAAATTTTTTGAATTTTTTAGAAAGTTTTATCGCGATAACGTTCCCGAACGTGAATTACCTTTGCCGTCAGCTCATGGTGGTACGCCTATTAAAATTGTTGATTATCGTGGAGTTACACATTTGGTTAGATTTTTTAAATATTAAAATGAAAAAAGATTTTTTTTCTCTTTTAGTTGGCCTATTGGGGTAATGGGACAACAATTCTTTCGCATCGCTTTACTGCTTGATAAAACTAGGAATATATTATGAATTTAGATGTTGGAAGGGGGTTTTTTTTAAAAAAAGATGATAAATATTTTTTGAGTGAGAATAGGGTTGTCGGTTTCACGAGATTAAGCGTTCTGACATCCCTTTTAGTTTTTTTTAAATATATTTAAATTATTTTTTAAGCAATATATTTAGGCTTATATATTTATTTTTTTTTAATTTTATGAAACTCTAAAATTTGTAAAATTAAATAATGATTGGATTTATTAAAAAAAAATTTTTTTGAATTTTTAGTTCAAATCCGATCATTAAATAAGCGATTTTATTAAGCCATTCTTTTTTTTAAATCGCATTTTGCTTTTAAGTTTTAACGGCTTAAAAAATTTTATTTTTTTTTAATTTCCTTATATTTTAAATTTTTTTTTTTTTTGAAAAATTATTTTATGAAATATTATTTTAATGCATATTTATTTGCAATTTAATATTTTTTTAAACTATTCTTCCGTTAATTAAAAAAATATTTTTCTAGATGAAGTTTAATTTATTTAAAAATTTTATTTATTTGTCTCCTACAAAAATTCAACAGCGAGGTCTTCGTCAATTTATTTCTGAAGCAAATATTCCAAAAGCATTTGAACCTCCAGAATTTTATAAACCCAAAATTGAATCACTTGATACTAAAGAAGATGAACCAAATACTGAATTATTGCTTTCTGCTAGAGTTAGGCCTCAACTTTTAAGGTTTTTTTGTGATATTTTGTTTTTTAAATAACGATAAGTGTTGGGGGTTCGGAGCCAGGGGCCGATGATTTTTAGGGTTGTTGTTTGATTCAGGTTCGGATACTTGAAGAATTTTGTAGAACCGAGACAATCCTCTACCTATATGCCCGTTGCCATGCATGTTTCTGAATAAAGTTGGGTTTAGGTTTGGTTGGAGGTTCAGAACCAAAAGCTGGGATTCTTGGGTTTGTTCATTAGTTCAGGTTCGGATACCCTAAGGGTTTTATCGCTCTGATAATTTTGTGCCCGTTTGCTCTAAAAGTTCAATTAACTCTGAACTTTATTCTAAAACTATTCGGCTTTTTACCAGCAATTGTTTGACAACCAAATTTATATTTCTAGGCCATACCTTGATCCTGTTCCAATATTGCAACAAGATAATCCGCACAATTTTATGGATGTTGTTACAATTGAAAAACTTATGAATGCTAGAGTTCATTTTGGTCATAAGGTTTTTTCTTCTTTTTTTACTTGTTTTTATTTTAAATTTATTAGATTGGGACTTTAAATGATAATATGAAATGGGCATTATTTGGAGGTTTTTTTCTCTTTTTTTTAATTAAAAAAATTTTTTTTAAAAAGAACGCCTTGGTGTTTGTATTTTTGATTTGGAAATTACTCAAAGATATATGGTTAGGGCTTTAAATTTTATTTCTGCATTATCTTATTGTTATGGAAAAATTTTATTTTTGACAACGAATAAGTTTGTTTTGTATTTTTTTATTCTGTAATTAGAATTTAGCTGGGTGAGAAAATAGTCGGAATTTGGAGCGGGCTAGTAGGGGAATTAAGCGGGAAAATGTCGGGTTTTTAGAAAATTTAATGGATCGGATTCTGGGTCGAAAAGTCAGAGTATAGGGTACACCGCGTGACATCGTAACATTCCTGTTCTTTATGTCAAAAGTCCGCAAGATTTGTCCGCAAATTTTATTTACGGATTTTTTTAGAATTTAAAAAATTTTTAAATTTTAGAGCAGCAATGTTGTTAGTAGAAGAAACAGCAGCAGAATTAGGACATTTCTCCCATACTCGTCTTTGGCGGCAAGATATTTTTACAAACAGAAAGGATTATGTTGGTGGTCCAGTTAGATTTCCAGATGCAATGATTTTTTTGAATACACATACTTCTGCAATGGAAAGACATCCAGCAATAATTGAAGCAGCTAAATTGTGTATTCCAACTGTTGCTGTTGTTGATTCTAATTGTGGTATATTTTTAATTGCAAGAACCTCTGATTTGTGTTTGTGGTGTAGTGGATGTGTGTCTGGTTTGAAAATTTAGAGGTCTCGGGTTCGAGTCCTTTTGGTGGGAAATGATTTTAATTTTATCTTAATCAAAATTAAAAAAAAATTTTCCAGACCCAAGTTATATAAGTTATCCAATTCCTGGAAATGATGATTCAATAAGTTCAATTGAATTTTATATGAAAATGTTTTCTGAAGCAATAAAAATTAAAAGAAAAATTAGAGAAGAAACAGCAACAACAACTAATGTTGAAAAAAAATTATTAAAAACTTCCCCTCAAAGAATTTTACAACAGAATAAACCAAAAATGTTTAAACCAATTTTTGAACAACAAAATTTCCGTTCAAATCAACTTACAAATAAATTTAAAAGTACAAAAAGAAAGGCGGGAACCGGTGCTAATATGATTCCAATTGGAGAGAAAAGAGGAGGAAAATAGAGGAAATTATTTTGAAATAGGTACGTATTTTTGTTTTTGTTGTTTTTAAAGTACAGACTAGAAATAATTGGAGAATAAAAATATTATTTAATTTTCTCGTTGACATAAATTCGGTTTTATGTTTTCATTTATTTTTATTTTTACTTGATGTAAAACAATTTGATTTCTTTGAATATTAGTGCCTATTGATGTTTTTGCTGTTTCACATTCTTTTCTATTTAAATAAGCTAAAAACATGTCAAATATTGTTGATAACAATTCGGGGGAAGCAGAAACGTCCCAATGTTCTATTCATGATGCTGGTGATGGAGCTGATTTAACCTCATTTTCAACACATAAAATATCAGGAAAAGAGGATGAAAGTGCCCCAGAACCTAAGAAATTGAGGAACGATCCAAGTTTGTTTTTTTTGAATTTTGTAAATTTGGAATCTTTTGGCCAAAAAATATGGCGGGCGAAAATGAGCAAGCGCTCCAATAGCATAAGTTTCATCCTCTGTTTAAGAATTTACGAATTTTTACATGGACATTTTTTGATCTATTCCTCTAGTTTAATGATTATTCAAAAAAATTAATAAAAATTTAACATTTTTAAGCCTTGAAATATGAACAAGTTTATCTACGTGCAATTCCAAAGGCTTCGCAATATGAAAAATCATTTATGCACAGAGATACAATTACACATGTTTTGGCAACAGAGTTTAATTTATTTAAAAAAATTTATAATATTTTTTTAGAAAAGATTTTATAATTACGGCAAGTCAGGATGGTCATTTAAAATTTTGGAAGAAAAAGCACAATGAAGGAATTGAATTTGTTAAACATTTTAGATGTCATTTAAGTATATTTTTTTATTTTTTAATTAGTTTAAGAATTCCTTTGAAAAATTATGGTTTTTAAAAATTAATCGGAAATTTAGGGTAATATTGTCGTTTACGAGGCCCTTTTTTCTTTCAAAATTCCTTTATTTCGTCCTTTATATTTTTTATTTATATTGAATTCCATTTGGAAGCTTTTTGTCATTTGGTTAAGGTGGGTAGTTTTACATTATGGATGTGGGTTCGAACTCGGTCGAGGTTTTTATTTTATTTGACACTAAATAATAGTTGCCTATTTTATATCTGGTTAAGTTGGATAGTTTTTAGTTCCCCTATAAAAAATATAAACATTTTAGAAGAATTTTCTGATATAACCGTCAACCATAATGGTTCTTTAATTGCTACATGTTGCACACAAGATCGTTCTGTCAAAGTTTTTGATGTTATCAATTTTGATATGATTGTAAGAAAAAGAATTTTTTTCAAAAATTTAAATAAATTTTTAGAATATGTTTAAATTTGAATTTAATCCAAGAATTGTTTGTTTTGTTCATCAAGGTTTCTTTTTCACTTTTTTAATTAAAAAAATTTTTTTATAGGTTCTGATCTTGTCAATGCTCTAGCCGTTTCTGATGCCCGTTCTGGTAATATAATTATTGTTGACTCAAATGGAAACAATGAACCAATTTATTTGCTTGATAAGCTACACCAACGTCCTGTTATTTTAATGCAGGTTTTTGTTTATGTCATTTTGGTTAGGTTGGGCAGTTTGGAATTTTTCGTTATTTATGATTGGGGGTTCGAATCCAGTCGGCGGTCATTATTTTATTTTAGCATTAGATATTTGACCATTCTGTGTTCTTTTGGTTAAGTTGGATAGTTTTTAATTTTTCGTTATAGCTCTGGGTTCGAGTCATGTCAGTGGTCATTATTCCATTCCTAGCGTTTTTTACGACTAAATTTTTATTTTTTTTCAAATAACCCTAATTTTTAAGTATGCAGCAATTCCAGATGTTACAATTTCTATTGATGACATGGGAATGGTATTATTTCAATTCTTTTATTAAATTAAAAAAAATTTTTTTAGATTGAATATTGGTCTGGAACAAAATCAAATTATGAATTTCCTACTTCTGTTGATTTTAAATATAAAATGGATACAGATTTGTATGAATTTTGTAAGGTAAAAATTTTTATAAATATTTTTTAATTAAATCCTTTGGTCATTTTATGTCCTTTTGCTTAGGTTGGGTAGTTTGCAGCTTTCGGCCCTATCCCGAAAGAAGGGTTCATGGTCGTGGGTTCGAATCCGCTCGGCGATCATAATTTTATCTTAGCGTTCTTGGTCTTATTTTTATCCAACTCTTTTGAGAATTTCTGTCTATAATCTTTTATAATTCAGATAAAACAAATTCCACGTTCAATGTCAATAAGTCCAAATGGAAGAATATTTGCAATTTTTGCTAGCAATTGTTTTATTTATATTTTCAATTTATCAAGTGGCAAAATAATTTTAAAATTGGATGAAACCATTGAAAAATATATTCAAATGGGAAATGAAACAAAGTTTGAAATTTAGAATTTTATTTGTTATTTTTTTTAATAAAAATTAAATAACAATATGAGCCATTGAAATGTCCCTCATTGAATTTGCACACTGAAATGGCAGTCATGTCCTTTTGGTTAAGTTGGGTAGTTTTCAGTTTTCATTATTTATGGGATGTGGGTTCGAATCCGATCGTTGGCCATTATTTTATATGTTCACCAATGACCCACTCTGAAATTCCGGAACTGAATAGAATTATTTTTTTAACAGAGGAAATGGACTTCCACCAATGGAATGGACTCGGAGAGTTGCTTTAGAAAAGGAAATGGCGACAAGAGATTCTTCTGTGTTTCGCTATATAAAATTAATTTTTGATGATTCTAGCAACTTTATTATTTATCCAACTCCGTTGGGAATTTCTGTTTATAATTTGGTTACAAAACAATTGGTTAGACAAATTGGGACGAGTGAAAATTTGAGATTTTTTGGTTTGTTTATTTTTTGAAAATTAATTTTTAAGAGGATTTTTCTGAAAAATTTTTTGAAAAAATTTTTCTAAAAAATTGAGGTTTTTAGTCCTTTTGGTTAAGTTGGATAGTTTTTAGTTTTCCATTGTTTATGGTTGTGGGTTCGAATCCGATGGTGTTATTATTTTATTGGCGTCTAAGAGACAATTTTTATTAAATTTTTAAAGAAAATTATCAAATTTTTTCAAAAATTTCCAAAAATTTTTTAATTTTTAAGGCATTGCATTGTGTCGAGCGGTTCCAAGTTTTACGGTTTGATCTAATAATTATTTTTAAAAAATTTTAAATTTTTTAAAGGAAAAATTACAAGGGGCAGCAACAAGTGTGCGTGTTGAAGCAGCCGAGAATCCAAATTTGAGGATATCTGAGCCTGATCCCATGCTGGTATAAAAAACTTTTTTTTAATTTTTTCTAAAATAATTTTCTTCAAAAGGTCGCCACCGCCTACAGAAAAAATCGTTTTTATTTATTCACAAATGTAGAGCCTTATACAGAAGAAATTGATGGTTCTACAAGTTATAACAGAGATGTATTTAATGAAAAACCTTTGAAAGAGGATATGATAACTGCTGTTGAATATGAAAATGCTATGCAACAATCAAAATTGAGCACACAGTTTTCTTTTAAAATTTTTTAAAAATAATTTTTTTTATTTTTAAAGAGCTGTTATTTTCACAACATATGGAGATATTGTTGTAGAATTATATCCAGACAAGGTACCCAAAACTGTTGAGAATTTTTGTACACATGCGAGACGTGGTTATTATAATGGACATTCGTTTCATCGAGTTATAAAAAATTTTATGATTCAGGTTTTATTTTTTTTTTGTTTGAGTCTACCCAACCTCCACAGGCACCATTTTGCCTAACAATACGAATTATAACTTTGTTTCAAAAATTGTTGACTCCTAGGTGTTTTAGCGTGTTCATCGTTATGACCCTAAACGTCTTAACATCGTACCAACCACATTAAGGCAGCCAGGATTTTAAATCCTAGGCGAGTTATATTGTAGAAATCGGACCCTGAAGAGATCCTTATCCGATCTCTATTAACTATATAGCCTAGTGACATTGTGGGTCCTTCCATTAAAATTATTTCTCTTTTCTTTAAGACTGGTGACCCAACAGGAAAAGGCACAGGAGGGAATTCAATTTGGGGTGATGATTTTGAAGATGAATTTCATCCACAATTGAGGCATGACAGAGCTTTTCGTGTTTCAATGGCAAATGCTGGACCAAATACTAATGGCTCACAATTTTTTATAACAGTTTGTCCAGCTGAATGGTTAGATGGAAAAAATACAATTTTTGGACAAGTTTTGGAAGGGTTTAATGTTGTACAGGTTTTAATTTTTATAAACATTTTTTGGAGCGGGTCCTAATTCCAAAAAGCCACTGAAATGCCAAACAGCGAGAATGACCTTGAAATGCCAAACCCTCACAAGCTGACAAAATGCCAACATGTTGTTCCAACAACGGTGTGGGTTTGTCATTTCAGTGTCATTTCCACTGTTTGACATTTTGACGGCTTTGTGAAGTTGCCAGTTCAACGTTTATTTTTTCCATTATAATTTTTAAATTTTAAAGAAAATCAATCAAGTTCCTGTTCATGAAAAAAGTGGACGTCCACGAGATGAAATTTCTATAATTTCAATTTCTTTAAAAAATGCTTAAAATATTTTTTTATTGAAATAAAATTATTTTTGCATTTTCTATAATTTTTATACGTGTGGTTAATATCAAGCTAAATATTTTATCGATTTTTATGTGTAACGGTTGGTGTAGTTGGTTAGTGTTGTGTTTCCAGTAGTTAAGGGTGTCGGGTTCGAATCCTATCAATGAAAACAATTTTTGTTTTGAATGTAGATAATGTTTAAGACAAGATCTACCAAAAATAAGGATCATTTACTATATAAATAATTTTTAAAGGGAAATAATTTTTCCTTTTTCACTCACCAACTACACCAACAATTATCAGCCTTAATTAATTTTTTAAAAATCTTTTTAAGCTTTATTGTATACCTATATTAATTGAAAGAATAATTTTTTAATTAAATTATTATTAAATGAATGTTGATGAATTAAAACCTGAACAACTTTTAAGGTTTTTAAAATATTTTATAAATAAAATTTTTTAATTTTTATAAGGCTTGGGATTGATGAACGCACAGTTTGGGCGATTCAACTTCGCTTTATGGAAAATTTTCAATCAAAAAAGGCTGTGGTGGTACAAGGACAGCTTTCAGAGACGACTGCTATTGACGAGGAATCTCGGTATAAATTAATATTTAGATTAGTAGAAGGAGAGGTAAAGGTTTATTGTTAGCCTGAAGTAGGCATCGATCTTGCGACCTCCCTTT
Organism: Meloidogyne incognita; assembly: GCA_036172945.1. NCBI lineage: Eukaryota > Metazoa > Nematoda > Chromadorea > Rhabditida > Meloidogynidae > Meloidogyne > Meloidogyne incognita. The sequence continues at coordinate 3,268,990 of JARQAC010000010.1, forward strand.
CAGTTATTACTGGTTTCGCTCACACGTCCGGGTGCTATTGGACTGTTGCTTTCACGTTTTCTTTTATTAATCCTGAACTCCTACTTGGTAAACTTTTAAATGCTAACTAGAAGGATCCTCCTTCCTTGCACAACTAGGGAAATCAAAAAGTCAGCCTAAAAGTCAGACTTCTAAAAATCGAATTTTTGACATTATTTGATAATTTGACATTTTCTAGCCTTTAAACATTAATTTTTGACATTTTAAATTTTTTTTACAATTTTTAGAAGCAAAGAGCAATGTTCTAGTAGTAATAACAATTCACCGCAACCTTTGCCTTTCTCCTTGGATGACAATGAGATTAAAAAATCAATTCAATTTTCTGTTTGTTGTTGTGCTTTCTTTCATGGATTTTCTGGTTTTTCTTTTTAAATTTAAAAATGAACAATTAATTTAAATAATTTTAAGAAATTGATCAACAAAGTATTGATGCCTTAACTAAAATTTTGGACGGTAAATTGAATAAAATGTGTGAACAGCTCAAAATGTTGGGAAATCGGTTGAGACAAGGGAAGCCTTCAGCGGAATTTAAGGTTTTATATTTTTTATTGTCTTGTTGTGTGGGGTGGTCGAGTGGTTAGTGATTTGGTTTTTCTTTGTAGGATTTTAGATTCTAGTCTTTTTTCAGTGTTAAAAACTTTATATTAAATTGTCTTTAAAAATAATTTCTTACGTTTGGGAATGGCTGAGTGGTTAGTGGTTAGGTCTGTTATAAACAAAGGGTGTTGGTTCGAGTCCAACTAGATTTTAACTTTTAATTAGTGGTGAAAACTTGTTAAAAAAACACGTTTGTTTAATGTAAAATTAAAAAAATAATTTTTAGTAAAAAAAATTTTTTTAAATTCTTTTTTCTTTATAGAATCCAGTCCATCAAGTTTTAAAAATGCATTTATTGCCAGTCCAAACTTTGTTTGATTTTTATCGTTCTCGAGTACTTGCTCCATTTGAATTACTTTCAAAACAATTTAAAGAAAATAAAATGTTGGAGGAAAATAAAAATGATGAGAAAAAACAACAAAAAAGGAAAAGAAAAAGAGGTAAGGATTTTGAAAAATAAATAAAATTTTAAATAAATTAAAAAAATATTTTAATAAATAATGTGAAAAATAATTTTTTTTAAATTTTCTCCCAAAATTTATTTTATCCAAGTACTTTGTTAATTTCTATATTTTTTATGATTTTTTGAGGAACCTAAAAATTATTTGAAAAATTTTTTTTTAACCGAGTACTTGGTGGACCTATTTAAATGACCAAATATTTACTTAAAATATTTTTTTGGTCTCATTTTATTAGAAAATGAGTTTATTTTTTTCGGTTTTAATTTTTTTTCAAAAATAATAATAGTATAAAATTAAATTTAAAAAATTTTATAGTTTTATAATTGAAATGATTTTAAAATATATAAATAAAAATGACTGGTTTTCTCAATAAAAAAATTTTTTAAATGATAAAGTGCTCATTAAAAAAATTTTTTTGACATGAAAAATAAAAACAGAAGTAGGGAAAATTTTTTTAAACAATAGATAGGAGGATTAGGGGTTGGCGGATCCGGATCCAAAGAAGGCCGGATATCCAAAAATATTTTTAAAAAATCCCAGGACCGCCAACCCTAGTGTTAGAAGAAAAGGGGGTCAAAGCTTCATTTCGAGAAAAATATAACTAAAAATGGAATGCTTAAAAAATATATACAAAAAAAACAATTAAAATGAAATTCCCAAAAATGGACAAACTTTAAATTTAAAAATTAATTTTTTTAGAACTTTTTGTCAAACCGGCGGAATAAATTTTAAAAAAGAATTCTATTTTTTATGCTTTTTGGCTTATTACTTCTTCGCCATTATTCATATCCATTGTTAATGCTTGAACAATCCATGGATCATTTTTGGAGCCTTGTTTAAATTCTTCTCTTGTGAGTTTACCATCAAAATTCTTTAAAAAAATTTTTTTTTGAAATTTTTCAAAAATTTTGAAAAATTTTTTCTTACCAAATCCATATTTGCAAATATTTTTTCTACTCGTTTTTGGGGAGTATCTTCATCCTTGGGTAATTCCAACATATTTCCTATCATGCTATATATTGCATCAACAATCTATAGGGAAAATTTTTTTTCTTAGATTTTTAGTATTTTTTTTTATTTTAAAATTTTTGTTTCAATATCAGAAAATATTTTCTCACCACGCATACAAATATTTTTCTAATATTTTTTTCTCACAATCAAAAATTTTTTAAAATTTTTTCTTGAATTTCCTTACGTCTGCCATTTCTGCCTTTGTAATAAAACCATCCTTGTCTACATCATATAGAGAAAATGCCCCTAGAATTTTTTTACGTTAAATTAAATTTATTTTTCAAATTAGTTGCTTAGGCGACTAATTAAATATCAGAATATTTTTTTGAAAATATTTTCTAACAGAAATTTTTTAAAAAATATTTTTTTGCCAAGGCAACTATTTTAAAAAATTTTTTTTTAATTTTTACTCTTACATTCTAATTTTTCATCTAATGTCCCCCTTGAAGTAATTGAGAGTGCTTGAAAAAAATATAATTTTTTAATCATTTTTTCTTGACTTTCTAACCTGCAATAAATTCTTTAAATGAAATGTGTCCATCCTTTAATTTTTTAAAAATTAAAAAAAAATTTTTTTTAATTTAAAATTTACCCTATTATCATCAAAAACATTAAAAACAAAGGCTGCAAATTTTGAGGGATCTCCATTTGGAAAAAATTGGCGATAAATATTTTGGAATTCGTCAAGCTTTGAAAAAAAATTTTTTTTTAATTTTTTTTTAATTTTTTAAAAATTTTTTGAAAATTTTTAAAAAGTTTTTTAGAAAGTTTATATTTACCTTTAATTCTCCTGTAGGGCAGTCACGTACAAAATCCTTTATAAAAAAAGAAATTTTTTTTTAATATTTGGAAATTTGTTTCAAATTTTTTTCGAATTTTTCTGAAAATTTTTTAAAATTTTTTTGAAAACTCTTTTCCAATATTTTTTTATTTTTGAAATTCTTGAATTTTTTTTTGAAAATTTTAGAGAATAAAAAAATTTTTTTAAAGAAATTTTTTACCTTATACCATTTTCTCAATTCTTTTCTTGTAAAATAAGTTTTTTGTTCCAAATCGCCTAATTCTTCTGGTGTTAATTTTTTATTTGCTTTTTTTCTTTTTTCTTTTTTTAATCTTCTATTCCCCCCACCATTTTGTTGTTGTTTATTTTGTTTATTATTATTATTATCCCCATTATCTAAATTATTATTTGACCCATTCCCCCCTATTGGCACATTTTCTGTTTCTTGTTCAATACCTCCCCCACAATTTGAAGAATTTTTATTTGTTAATTGTTCTGTTGTTGTTGTCCTTCCGCCGGTTGTGTTACTATTCCGATTAAATTTGCTGTTATTCTTTCCCATCTAAAAAATTTTTTTTTCGTGAAAATTAAAAAAGGACCATCAGCTCTCGATTTTACACATACACCCTTTGATATAAAAATTTTGTGGGAGGTGATTGTGGGCAGTGTTTGCAATTCTCCTTACCTAACAAGTTTGGTCATGTATCAAATCCGTGAATTTCCCAGGACCCGCCTTACTATCCATTGGTCAAACAAGTTTTCTTAAAATAGGGTATCTAAAATCGAGGTTTTTCTGTATTTGCGTCTAAAATAAAATTAAAAAATAATAGATTTAAAGTATAATTTTATTAGTAAAATGGTTGTGATGGTAATAAATGTATATATGCCGATAATCCTTTTTAAATAATATATAAAAATATATTTTATAATCCTTTTCGCGCGATTTTATCAAAAAAATAAAAAAAGTTATTTTAAAAATTGGAGGGTTTCGTTAGAATCTCTCTTATGAAAATTGTCACATCGGATATAGTATAAGTATTTAAAAAAATATTTTAAAAAAATCAGAGAAATTATTTTTTTCTTTGAAGTAAAAAATAAACTTATATGGACATTCTTGGATTCTTGGATTTTTTATTTTTTTAATAGAAGGGATTTTTAAATTATTTTTGGGATTTTTAAATTAATCACTTTTAAATTAATTTTATTTTTTACTTTCGCTCTCTTTCAAAAAAATTTTTTTTGAATTTTTCTGTTCATTCTCTCTATTTTTTTAAAATTTTAACCGGAAAAACGTATATTTATTTTTCTTCTCTAAAAATTTTATTTTTCACATAAAACTAGTTAATTATTATTAACGTAAAAATGTGTGTGTTGACAAGCTTTTTTTAAAAATTGAAAAGATAATGAAATGATAAATTGATTTTTTGGGGGGAGAAAAAGGGAGGATGTGGTTAGGAAAGGGGGAGGAACAAATGTGTGCTTGATTTGAAATTTTTTTTTAATTTTTTATTTTTATAATAAGTCAAATCTCACTAGAAGATGCCCCTTTAGGGGGAAACAATTAATAAAATCAGAATAGAATCAGAATTGAAAGAGAAGTTTTATGTTAAATTGAGGTGTATCTGGGGCACCCCCTCATTGAACGTACCCCCTCATGTCCGCAAATGTTTATCCGCAAATTTTGTCCGCAATCTGGATATGTGAAAATCCATGTGTCTGGGGCATTTGTCTGATCTATGTAAATCCTCGAAAGAGAGGTAGAAGGCAAGATAAACATTTTTAGGAACGTGTGGGGGTAATTTTGAACTTCGTACCCCCCCCCCCCTATTTTTTCTTTCTCAAGGTGTTAAAAATGGTCAGTCTTCAGAAGATTATAGAACTCAACGAGCTGTGTCGAATGACACCAAGATCAAAAAAATCCGACTTGATTGGACCGAGATACAGACCCCTGAAAATTGAAAAACCATAGGGGCGAAAAACCAAAGGGACATAAAAAATAACAAATGATAGCTCGTTCGAAAGAGCTCGTCGAGCTGAGTCGAATGACACTAAAATCGACGTGATTGGACCAGATTTGACAAAGTTACGACATTAATTAGACCTATCCGAGTTTGCGACTTATGTCATAACTTTGTCAAATCTTATCAAAGCACGTTGATCCCGGTATCATTCGACTCAGCTCGTTGAGTTCTACAATCTTCTGAAGATTGACCATTTTTAACACCTTGAGAAAGAAAAAATAGGGGGGGGGGTACGAAGTTCAAAATTACCCGTGTGGGAAGGGGGTATAATAATATATTGTATTGACCTTATAAAGAGATGGAAAAAAAATTTTTTTAATCAATTTTTAACCAAAAAATGGGTATTATTTTCATTGAAAGGTCCAAAAAAAGAGATTATAGTATTTATTTTATAGAATATTTATTTTTATTTTTACAAAACAAAAGAGAAAAAAATAGAGAAAAAAAGGCCGGAAAAAGCGCGGGGTAAAATAAAATAAAATAATTTTCGTCACAAAATAATTATTAAGTATATTTATTGGCACAGCTGGTTTTTTCTAAAAAAATTTTTTTCTTCACTCTTTTTTTAAATATTTTTTTTTGATTTTTTAAATTTAGAAAGAAGATGTTAACTAAGGCTTATTGTTAATTATTAGGTATTTTTAAAAATTAGAAAAATTAAGGAGACAGGAGACATTTTATCCCATAACACTAAAATTTTTTTATCTTTTTTCTGTGAAAAAAATCTAAAAATCATGTGAGAGCTAGAAAAACAAGTCTATATTAAAATTTAGAATTTTTTGTTTAAATAAAAATTATTTTCCACAAGTGGGATTCGAACCCTCGCCCTTTCTGTTTACAAAACCAAGCATTTTCCCACTAAACTAAAAATGACATTTTTTCTTTGAGTATTGTAAATTTGTTTGGGGGCTGTTCGAGCCTGTAAAAATTGTTTTTTAAAGTGAATTTTTGGGAAATAAAAATTAAGAGAATATAGCGGGAAAGGAAAGTGATGGAAAATAAAGATTTTGATTCTCTAAAGTTTAAATAAATTTTCTTTAAAAGAAAAAACAATTTTTAATTTTTTTGGTTTGTGCAAGTTTTAAACTACAAACAAACACATGAGTTTGACAAAAATAGAAACATTTTTATATAAGTTTTGGGTGAGGACTGGAAATTGAATTTTGAAAAAAAGGGAGAGAGGGGAAGGGGGAGAGGAAGAATTTTTGAACGGCTTTGATAGAATTTATTTTTTTGCATATTTTGGGGGTAGTCTTGAAGAAGGATAAAAATTAAAAATTAAAATCAGAATAAAAATAATAAATCAGAATTATAAATCAGAACAAAACCAAAATTTTGAAACCAGAATAAAATAAAGAAATAAATTCAGCACTATAAAAACCAGAACGAAATCAAAAATTAAGACATCAGAATTGAAAAAAGACAGGTTCAAAAGAATAAAAACCAGAACAGAATTAAATTAAAAACCAGAACAAACTCAAAATTAAAGATCAGAATAATTGTTCTTTTAGATGTTGACCTTATAGAATATGTCAAATATTAATGAATTTTTTGAATAATTTTAGAAAAAATAAATTTAAAGTTCCTTTATTGAGATTGACTTTTTTTTTTGCTTTTTTGCCAACCCAAATGAGCGTAAAAATTCTTTTCTTTTTTGTTTTTTTTAATTTCCAAAGATGGACAAAAGTCAATTAATTGTGTGTTGTTGTAAAGTTTTATTTTAAAAAACAAGTTTTATTATATTTAGTAATCGAAAGGAGAGAAAAGTGTTTACTATAATATTAATGAAAAATTTTTTTAATGAATTTTTTTTTAATTTTTGTGTGTGGGTAGGCCTGTGACAGTTTTATTTTTGATGAGTTGTTTTTTTAATTTTGTGGGGGATATATTTTGACATTTAGTGAGCGACTTGTGAACGCCCATTATAAGCTTTGTGTGTGGTTAAAAATCAGAACAAAATCAGAATTAGGAATCAGAATTGAGTCTGAATTCCAAACTAAAATTCAGAATTAAATATCAGAACAAAACCAGAATTTAAAAAATCAGAACAGAACAGAATTAGAAAATCAGAACAGTTTCAGAATAAACCCAAGGCAAAATCAGAATTAAAAATCAGAAATCAGTTCCGGAATCACACAACATTTCAGCGCTAACACTTCCCTCACTACTTCCTCATTCCCCAAGACTTCTTGGTTATGTTAAAAATAAAAATAATAAAAAGTTTTCCTTTATCCCCATTGGGAGAAGTTGATAAAATATTTTTAAAAAAATATATTTACATGTACATTATATTAAAAAAGTTGTCGCTTTTAATCCGTTGTTGGCATTTCATTTATATGCTTTTATGAGAGAGAGAGGCTTCTTCACTCTTCATTTGTTTTTAGCGTCAATAACGTGTCAAAAGGGGTGGAGAAAATAATAAAAAAAATTGGTAGATAGGGGGGAAAGAAAGGGGAAAGGAAGCCCTTTTTTATGCGCAGATGGATTAAAAGTAATAATATTTATATTAGACTTGTGTGGAAATGTAAATTTTGGCGTTTTCCAAAGCCTCGGATTTTTGGCGTTTTTTATTGCGCACATACTTGAGAGTACCTTGTTAATCCAATGAAGAGTAAATGGAATTATGAGAGCTGATGAATAATAAAAATGTTAAATTAAATTTGGCAAAATTATGAATTTTTAGGGGGAAAAAGAGATGGGGAGAAAAGTCGGGGATTTAAAAAAATTTTTTAGAGCATGGAGATTTATTTTAAAAATCAAGGAGAAGGTTAATCGGTAATAGTTTGGAATTCGCCCCCCTTTTTTTCATCGTTTCCCTGACCATTTTGAGCTTTTTTGTTTGATACATAATTTATCATATATCATTCGAAAGAGCTCTTCGAGCTTGATCGAATAATACCACGATTGGCTAGATCCGATCATTCTTATCAAAATTATGAAGCTAAATCCAAGTTGGGTAAACTTTTTGTGCAAATGCAAGTGGATAAAATAAACGATCACAACTTTGTTCACTTAAGTCAGATTTCGTTGATCTTAATGTCATTCGACTCAACTTGAAGAGCTCTTTCGAATGATATATAATTTGCCATAAAATTAAAAGAAACTAGGAAAAAATAGAAAGGAAAAAAGGGGGGGGCGAATTCCAAACTATTACCGGTTAATCTAACCTCTATAGTTTTTTAAAATTTCTATACGATTAAATTTTTAATCGACAAAATTTTTACTTTTTTCTCTTAAAAATTTCCCCTAAAAACCTCTTTTCCCTTAATACAGGAATAATTTATTCGAAATAATTTCTAAAGTATACTGTAGCTTTTTCTGCCTTTTTTATGCTGAACCGTCCATATACAAAAAACGGAAGGGGACGGTTCAGTCTGAAAAAGAGTCCCAGCGGCGATACTGAAATGCCTATTTCGCTGAAAATTTTTTCCCTGCTTGTTTTTCCTGTTTTTTTTTTATCTATTTTTAGTTTTTTTACCAGATTTGTAATAGTGCAAAGTAAAAAGGTTGGTCCAGAAGATCGGAAGGTTTCAAAATCGGGTGTTAAAAATCCCAGAATGTCAAAACCTCCAAAGATCAAAATTTCTTTTTGATGACTCACCTAGACATTACATTACTTATTTTCTCTAATGTTGATCTTCTGGATATGTTATTATTTGTTGTTTACTCCCTCCAAAGTAAACAACTCAATATTTTCTCCCTCTCTTTTCCCTTATTTTTATTTTTTTATCAGCAGAAAAGTAGCCTTCTCCCTTTTCCCCTCTTTTTCTTTCTCTTATAGAGATTAATATAAAAATGTTTTCTCATACATTGCTGAGCAATCATTTCCAAATATTTTCATTATTACGCAGTTCTTTTAAAAATATAAATTTTAATCAAATTTCTTGTGCTAGCACAAATACTGGAAAAATGGCGACAAACACAATTTATAATTTTGTGGCTAAAGATATTGACGAAAAAGATGTTAAAATGGGAGATGTTTACAAGTATGGAGAAATTTTTTTAATTTTTAAAAAATTTTTTAAGAGGACGAGTTGTCTTGATTGTTAATGTGGCTTCCGAATGTGGATTTACCAAGACCAATTATCCACAAATGAAGGTTTTGCTTGAAAAGTATAAGGATAAGGGACTTTCTGTTGCTTGTTTTCCATGCAATCAGGTTTGGTTTATTGTTTAAAATTAAATTTTTGGGTAACTCCCAACGGTGGGAAAAGGATGACATTTGATCCCAATTTATATTATTGGCCATTTTGTCCCAAGCAAGGTTGTTTTGGTTCGAAACCAAGTTTAGAAACCCATTTCTATTTGCCTTACATCAAGGAATCCAGTTTTCGAAAAGATGACATTTGATCCCAAAATAAAAAATTTTTCTCAAATTTTCAGTTTAATAGCCAAGAGCCAGGAACTAATCAAGAAATAAAAAAATTTATTAATGAGAAGTTCAATTTCTTTCCTGATTTGTATGCAAAGATTGATGTGAATGGGAAAAATGCTCATCCACTTTGGGAGTTTTTGAAGCATGAGCAGCATGGTTTCTTTAATTTTTAGTTTTATTGAGAAAATTTGTAATTTTTAAAGGTACTTTGATTGACGCAATTAAATGGAACTTCACTAAATTTTTGGTTAACAAGCAAGGAATTCCAGTTAGTCGACATGCACCGACTGATGAACCGGAAAAGTTGGAGCCGGAAATTAAGAAACTTTTGGAAGAGTAATTGAAGGGAAGTATAAAAAGAAAAAAGGTTTTTCTTTTTGATAATTAAGTTTATGACCAATTAATTTAAAATTATTTTATAGAAAATAATTTAAAAAGGCCTTTATAAGGCAGATTTTAAGTAAATTAAATGCCTCATTTTGATAAAAATTGTTAAGAAAAAAATTTTTTAAATGTGTCCCTTTGTGTTTTTAAGTTTTGTGGGGTAAAAGATTTTTTAGGGGGTGGAGGATAGGTTGGTAAATTTCTATAGTGAAGAAAGTTTTAGTCGAATTATAAATAAAAAATAGTAAAATGGACGAGAATTTCTTTTTAGAAAATGGCGCATTTAATATTTGTATACTTAACTTAAAAATTGTTTTTCGCTCATATGCACGTAAATAAATATTCAAAAAGTTAAATATAATTTAAATTAATGTCGTTTTTTAAACTTGAATTTTTTTCTAATTTTTAATGGTGGATTGATTTTTAACTGGATTTGTAGGAATTTGGAAAAAGATTGGGAAGGAAGGTTTGTGAAGGTTTAAGATTAATAAAAAAATATAGAAAAGTGCTGAAAAAATATAAGCTAGACTTTATAAATTTTTAAAGAAAATTTGCTTTATTTTCGATAAGTTTACTTTTCTTCTCCCAAGGGATTAAAAATGATATTTTGGATGACGAGGGTTTAGCGAAAGAAAAGGATTTTTAATTTCAAAATTAAATTATCTAAAGGATTTTTAAAAAAGACGAAATTTTGTTTTTTTATTTTTCAATATTTTTTAAATTAAAAATTGGAAAAAATGCAATTGAAATATCTTTTAGACAAAATTTTTTTGTTCAGAAAAAAAAATTAATTTTAGGGCAATTCGTGTTTTTATTTTCTTTGTAATCCAATTTTCTTCCCTTTTCTTTTAAGAACAAATTTTTATAAGCAATTAAATGTTAGGAAAAAAGGGGGAAATTTTAAATTAATAGAAGAAAATTGCTTGGAATAAAAAAGGAAAGGAGAGACGAGAATTAAATTTTTTTACCGAGAAAGGAGAGAAGGAATATATTTTAATATAATTTTTTACTTTTTAAATACAAGGAGCAGGGATGTTACGGGTCGGGAGTTTCATAATTTTCTCTTGAATCGGAGAAAGTCCGAGTTTCGGGTTTCTGTTGTGACATCCCTGATATGGAGGAAAGGTTAAAAATTCTCCCAAAATTTCATTTTTTATTGTTAAATAAAATACATTTTTAGAAAACGCTAAAATAGACACAAGATGGCTTTTAAAATAGAGGAATGAATCTTTAAAGAAATTCTTTGTGAAGCAAAAGTTTCCCTTCCAGGTCACACCGTTATAAAGCAGAAATTTTTTAAATAAAAAGAAATATTAAGAGAAAGGAAAGAAACCTTTGCTAAAATACAAAAAAAAATTTTATTTTTGGAAAAATTAAGGTGTTTGATCCTTTTAAGAAAAAAATTTCTTTGGTGGAAGATGGGGTACTTTTATCGATATTTTCTTAAAGAATTTTGCGGACAGAACGGATTTCTAGAAAATTCCAATAAAGTATTTTTCGAATGACTTAAAGGTTCCCAGGCTCTAAAATAATTCCCAAAACGTCGAAATACCAAACTTTCGAACTCTCAACAATCACAAAAGGAATTCTCACTAGGAAGGAAAAAGGAAGGAACATCATATCGGTTGGCCCGATTATCTAATTTGATCAATAAATTAATTGGAGAGAAAATGGGAAGGTTTATATGAAGTAATCAGTCCGCAAAACTAAGAAAAATAACTAAAAAGTACTTCAAAGAATACTTTTTTGGATAACCTTTTTTAGAAAAAAAAATTTTTTACAACCTTTTTTGTCTTTTTAGAATATTTTTCTCTTTAATATCTGTCCATATTTAATTCTCTTATGAGAGCGGTGGTGGTGGAGGCGACCCAACAACATTACGTTCCGCAGTTTCTTGAGGAGTTCTCCCACCACCAGCAACATTAGCCAGATGATCAATTGAAGTTGAAGCCACCATTTTAGCCTTGGAAAAAATTTTTTAGAGAGAAAGTTAAAAAATAAGAAAGAAACATTGTTAACAGCACTTCCAATCTTCGTTTCAAATGATTTAAAAAATGAAGACTTGCGAATGTCATTAAATTTGTTAGCAACAGTCTCTGCAGTTCCTCCAACAAATTCACTAGTCTTTTGAAATCTGAAAATTTTTGAAGGTTTTGATTTAATATTGGAAGTAAGATTTTGAGATTGGAAATACCCTAAAACTTTGTTATGGAAAATTTTTTAAAAATTGTCCACCCAGGGGATAGAAATTTTTTGAAAGTCTGGGGCATTTATAAATCCATCGCACCGGGTTGAATTTGGTTTAATGATCTGAAGCCGTCCAGGAAAACATGTTAAGCCTGCCAGGCCCTTCCTCAGGCCCAGATCAATCTCTGCACCTAAGTTTAATTCTTGCACTAGTTTAGAATAAAGAAAGAAAAAGCTTACGCTGGTGTTTCCTTAACAGTCCGAATTCCTTGCGCCATTTCACTTGTCAGCTCATTAAAAGGAGAGATCCCCAATTTATGTTTTAGATGTGCTACTTGCTTTTGACGGACAGCTAAAACTTGACGAAGTGTTGCAACTTCATCCTCGGTCTAAAAAAATAATAAAGAAAGTCTAAATTTAAGCCAAAAAACCTTTTTCAACTCTTCAAGGATCAATTCACGCTCAGCTTCAGTCAATTGTCCATCAACAGAATTGGCTGCAGGATCGTGTGAACCTTAAAAATGATTTTATTTTTAAGTTTATAAAAATAACCTTCAATCCCAGGAGTTGCCATTATGCTTTAAAAATTAAATTAAATAGAATAACGAAAATTTCCTGAAAAAAAAAAATTTTTTTGCCAGCAAACCAATAAAACAAGAAAATTTGCAAGGTTTCGTAATAGAGAAGAGAAGCAGAAGTTTTTTCTTGACGAAAACAAAATGTATATTTTCAAAATGTCAACAAACAAGAAAGACAACAAAATATCTAATAAATCAGCAGTATTCTTTTAGTTTTTGGTATTTTGAAATTGAAGATTGCCAATCTATCATAATCTCTCGTTTGTTTTTTTCTCTAATAATCTCCAACTTTTTACACTCTCTAGCTTTTTTGCACTACTAATTGTAAACTTAACAGATAATATAAAAGTAAATTAAAGTTAGAGTATATTTTTGTGGAGAAAACTTGTTAATTATCGAAGGTTTTTTGTTCTCCCTCGTTTGATTTATGCTTCTAGAAGAAAATTTATTCTTTTTTTGTTTAATAATTAGTTTCTTCAAAATTTGTCATTTTAGAAATAACCTTAAAAATGATTATTCAAGATGAGAATCGCCTAAAAACTTGGATTTCCCACATTGTTGAGGACATGTATGTTTTGTATGTTTTTTCCTCTTAAAAGTTTTGTTTTTAGAAGTGACGCAGAACCAGATGCTCTAGCTAAATATGTTATTGCTTTGGTGAAGAAGCCTCTGGCTGAAAATGTTCTTGAGGAATTGTGTCTAGAAAAGCTTTCTGTTTTTCTTCAATCACGTAAATATTTTTAATAGAATTAATAGGTAACCTTATCTTTTAGATACTGAACCCTTCGTCAATCAACTTTTTGCTACACTAAGATCGGAAAAATATTTAACTCAAAAGGAGGATGTTGTAACTGCTGCAGAGGCAAAAGAAGAATATGTTAAGGAACAGGTTGAACAGACAAAACAGGACGAGGATGCAATAACTGCTGAGACTGATGAGGTTTTTAAATAAATCTATGATTTAGCGTTTTTGTTTAAAGTTGGTTTTGACTGATCCTGACAGTCCTGAACAAGTACCTGTTGAAAAGAAGAAAGAGGATCATCAAAAGAAGACACAAACGAGAACATCAGGTTATCTTGTTGTGTTTTAATGTTTATATCTACTCTATTTTAGGCATGGTAACTTCATCAAAATCCACTCGTGATGAACACCGAGTTGATAAGGTTAAAACTGACAAGTCTTCTCCACGCAGTGGTAGCAAATCTAGCCGTTCAGTAAAGGAATCGACATCAACAACTCGTAGTAAGGGAACTAGTGGAAGTAGTACTACAGGAACTAGCACAACGACACATGCAGTACACACATCTACTATAACAACGACTGCAACAACGACAAAGACCTCTTCGACACAACAGCAACAGACTGCCTCACAGCCAACTGGTCGGCCTTTCCGTAAACGTATTTCTCCTCCACGTTCTAATAGTGCAGAACGTCGTGGTGGTGGTGGAGCAGAACGCCGTGTTTCGCCTGTAACCAGAAGACGAGTAGTTATTGGGAGGGAAACTGGAAATAGTAGCAGTGGCGCTCCTTCAATGCGTGTTACTACTAGACATTATCGTGAAACTAGACGAGCACGTTCAAAGAGCCGAGAACGTTCTCGATCACCTGTGCATGTTAGCAGGTTTGTTTTAAAATAGCTTTTTTCTTTAAATAATTTTTTAGAAAAGAGAAACGCTTAGTGGCTGATTTTGACCTGCGTTCATTGCGTCGACATCGTTGTCGTGATTTCCATGAAAAAGGCTTTTGTATGCGTGGAGATGGTTGTCCTTATGATCATGGACCGGTATTTATATTTTAATGATATATCTTAAACGTCCATTTAAGGATCCTGTTGTCGCCGATGCTACTGCTTTGGAGAAAATTGTTCGTGCTAGTGGATCTGTTTTTGATACAAGTAGTTCTTATGGTGTAAATCCACCTCCGCCGGGACTTGAATCTTCTGGGTCTAGTGGAAAACCGTTAAGCGGTGGAGGAAGTATTTCTGAAGGTTAATATATTTTCATTTTCCTTAAAATGTAAATTACTTTAGGATATAATCCAGAAGCTCCTGCACTTACAACGCCAGCGATGTCAAGCATTGACTTTTCGGTTCCACCGCCTCCAATATTACCTCATCAAGTACGCACAGCAACATCACTTTCAGCATCTCAACATCTTATTTATCCGCCTGGTACTATTCCGCCTCCACAACAGCAACTTCCGCCAGAAATTATGAATGCTGCAGTTGCTTCTTTATTGCCTTCTTCATTTGGAGGTGGAACGACTTCGACAGGAGGTTTTGTTCATTTTCGTTCATCTCAAATTAGTGGAGGTCAAGATTCTTCAGCAACGGTTACTTCATTAACGGCTTCAACATTACCAACCCAAGCAACTGCAATTTATGGTTCTCAGACCTCTGGTGGCGTTGGACAAAATAATCCTGGATTTGGGACAGCAAATAGCGGAGGAGGAATGACAATGCGTGGAGGACGTTTTAAGCCTTATAGTTTTCCTGCGAATCGTAATCAAACATCAAGAAGCCTTTTGGTTTGTTCCGAGTCATAATATTTTAATTAAAAAATTTTTAAGGTGAAAAAAATTCCTCAAGATTTGAACAAAATTGCGCAACTTGACCAACATTTTAGTCGTTTTGGTCAAATTACAAATATTCAAGTTCAATATGAAGGTATTATTTTAAAATGATTATTTAACTTTTAATATCTTAAAGGTCGACCTGACACAGCATTAGTTACTTTTAAAACACGTCGTGATGCAATGGCTGCTTATAAGTCTGTTGAACCAATTTTGAACAATCGTTTTATTAAAATCTTTTGGCAAAATGATAAGAATGCTTCGACAACAACCGATGATGGAAATACTGGGATGACTGAAAATACAAATCCAAATACTACATCAACTGGAGGTGCAACAATTCCGTTGTCTAAAAGACCTGTTTTGCGACCACTGGTTAGTTGTTTATACTTTTAAAAATCATTTTTTTTAACAGGGAACTTACAAAAAGACGTTTATCAAACCTCAAACAGTATCAACAATAGAAGAATCTGTGCCTGCTGTTGACCAAGCAGAAGGATTTGAAGGAAATGAATCGCTCGCAAAGACATCTCAATCAACGACTACCAATTCTTCCACTATTGTTGCTTCAAGTGTTTCAACTACCTCAATAACATCTCAAGCAAAGAATCGTGCTGGAACTTTTGCGAAATTAGGAAAGAGAAAATCAATGGATCGTGATGTTCTTAGCCGACTTAAAGAACTTCAACGAATGAAGACTGGATTATATGCTAAACTTGTGGAACAACAAAAGACATTGCTTGAAAAATTGAAAGGTTTTTTTTATTGTTTTTTGCTAGGATGATATTTATTTTTATATAGGAACTGAGGACAAAGAACAACGCAAACGATTAATAGCTCTTGTTAAAAAGTCGGAAAGTACTTCACAAGGAACCAAAACTGAATTGGAACAGTTGGCAAATAAAATTCGTATTGTGGAACAACGTCAAACTGGTAAACAATTGAGAATGACTTCAAATCTTGTTTTGACTAATGAAAATACAATTGGAAATGATGGGAGTAAACTGGCTAATGAGGGTTTGTTTTGTCTTTTGGTTTAGTCGAATAAATTCATCAAAATTTAACAAGGAGCTCCAATTGGAAATTCTCCTCCAAAAACGCCAAATAAAAAATTGTTCAAATTGTGCCGTGTGGTTTACGCTTTGAATTGTCCACAGGAACAGGCTGAAAAACTCATTGGTAATTCTTTTATATTTTTTGTATTTTCTTAAATTTCAAATCTTAGTTTATATGGAAAAATTTGGAGATTTGTTTGACTATGGTTTGATTTATATCGAAATATTTTTAAAAATAAAATTTTTATTTTTTAGATATTAACACGGAGCCTATGGTCTTCACATACAAGGATCCAATGTCCGCTCAAAAGGTTTTTTTAAAAATTTTTGATAAAAAATAATTATTTTTAGGCTGTTTCACATGCAACTACATCACCTTTTCCCAATGCAAACATTACTATTGAATGGGCACCAGTTTCTAAGAGTGTCAGCAATGGTCAAGCAATTATTCCAGATGGAGAGAGAAAACCATCCGTTAGTTTATTTTTTATAAAATTAATTTAAGTTAAAAATACTTTTTTAAGGAGCAAGTAACTCCAAAAGATTTACTTGCCTCATTAGACTATGATGAAGATGAAGAACACAAAGAGGAAGAAGAAGATGATGAACACCGAAGCGATGGTGAAATTGAACTTGAAGAAGATTTTGATGTTAAACAAGAAATGGGCGATAGTTTAGATGAATAAAAAAATAATTTTGTGATGTTGGGAAAACAACTTTGGTATTTTTTAAAATAAAACAAAGGTTTGATGATATTATTAAAAAAAAGTAAAATGGCATTCCTCTCATGTTAACCTCCTAAAAGACGCGCTGTCCTTTTTTTTTAATTTTAAGCGCACAAAATAAATATATAACATTTATTAGTATTAAACATTACACATCCTGTCCCTTTCTAATTGTTCAAAACATGACCCCTCTGATTATTATTTAGTTTTGTTTGTGGTAAAATGTTCTGCTTGTTTTTTGAGTTTATAAAAAATTTTTGGATAAATTAAAAATTAATTTTACTTTTTAAAGTCGTAAAAACCCCAAAATTAATAAGCAGAATATTTTTGTGAGGCATACAAAACAGGAATGTAGTCGATTTGTTTTAGGTTCTAATATTGTAAAATTAAATTCTGAATTTTTTTTAATCAATTAAAAATATCGACTATATTTCTGGCCTATTAAAGAAAAAATAAAAATTGGCATGTTAATTTGCATGTTTCTTTTTTTTATAAATGGCTCTATTGTAAAACAAAAAATAAATAAAAGAATAAATGTTAAACAAGCAAAAAAATAAAGCTTGGAAATAAAGAGCCGAAAAATAATTATTGTTATATATCGTTGAAAAAAATCAACGTTTTTAATATTTTTTTACATTTTTATAAATTAATTAAACTAGTCAAAATAAATTTTTTGTTGTAAATAAAGTTTTAAATATTTTTTCTTGTTTTCTTTTGTTATTTAAATGTTTTTAAAACATGAAAAAATACTTTGGGTCGTAACACAATTCAAGTCCTCCAGATTTTCGGTCTAAGGTTATTTAATTTAGATAATTTGAATTTTCAACATGTACATATAATCCAAATTTTGACTTTTTCAGAAATTTATGGAGGTGTGGTTACATGAGAATAAACTGTTGCTGAAGCAGGAAGCAATGAAAAATGTAGGTGGAGGGTCTATCTGAAGCACAATTTGGGTTTGCCTTACAACAGCAATAGCATGGATTAGGTTGTTCTTTTTTCTATTTGTTCTCTTAAATCTTCCTTACCTTACCCCCTTACCTTACCCCCACATGTTTTTCTTTAGCATTTTGAATAATATTTTTACCCAATTCTTATTTTCGTTGTAGGGTATAATGGCACATTTCCGTCCTTTTATATTCTCGATGACCATTTAGATTTAAGCATAACACAAAATTTAAGGAAAGAATTTTTCTTTAACTCATTTAGAAATTATTATTTTTTAATTTAGTTATACAACCAAAAACTCCAAGAAAAAATGTCGGATGAAGAAGAATTTGAAGAGATTGAACGAATTGTGCTTGGATTAGATGAAGTTTTTTTAAATTTGTAAATTCTTTTTATTTTTCTATTTTTAGCCTGATTTTGATCTTTACGACCGTGTTGCGTGCTTGGATATGGTAAAAGCACATCAACTTGAAAGAAAACGACGACAGTTTCACAGTATGGGAAATCTTCGTGAAGGAGGTGGAGGAACAACAGTGACAGGAGAAATGGCTCCAACGTTGGTTTTAAATTTTTTGGGAGGTTTTTTTGAGAAAAATAGCAATTTTTATAAGTTTCTTCCAACGGGGAAAAATTTTAAAAAAAGTGGGAATCACAGTTGGAGAGTTTTTCAGTCTGCTTTTTTTAATAAGTCACTAAGTAAAAGGCGAAATTTCTAAGAATTTATAAAAAATAAAATTTTGAAGCAAAATTGTCTTTTATCTCTGAGACAAAATATATGTTCATTTTATAATTTTTCTAAAAAAAGTTTTTAAGTTTTTAGAAAAAAATTTTTTTCAATCTTCCTTTTATTTTAAATTCTTTTTACTCCTAATAACCACAAAAAATTAAAATAAATTAATGAATAATATTCCCTCTAAACGAACCGTTTCATTTCGAATGCCGTTGCAACAAAGTCGACGTTATCAATCACTTTCTGAGGTTTTTAACGTTATTTTGAAAAGCACATTGAAGAAAAATTTAAGGAAACGGATGTAGATTTGCCTGGAAAGAGGCGACAAAAATCTTTGGATTTTCAACAAAAAATTTCTCAGACTTGCAAAAATAGCCAAAATGGCCAAAGAAAAGATTATCATCATCAAGCCCCACCACTACGTGCATTGTCTGTTGAGACGGCTGGAATAAAAACAGAATTTGGAGAATCGTCTTTTATTCCCTCAGATTCTAAAATATCTCCTGTCCTTCCTGTAGATAACCAGACATACAAATACTTGGACATGTGTGATTGTTCCCTTCTGCCTAATTGTGCTTTGGGTGATTGTTCTCCGTTAAATGAATTTGAAGACGATTTTGATGAAAACAAATTTAGAGAAGAAAAATATCAACAAATTTCTCAAAAACAAATTAAAGAACCTCACAAAAGAAGCAAAACAAGGCCTGAAACAATTCCAAAAAATCATCATCTTCGACCTCCTCAACACTTTTATGGCAGTAATTTGTCTTCTCCAGGACCGTCGTCATCTACTCAAAGTCCTATTTTAGGGCATTCACCATCCTTGTCAGCAACTTCGGAGGCGTCTACAGAATCTGCTCCAGCATCTTTTCTTTTTCGTTTACCTTTAACTATTTCTAAAGTAAATAGAGGTATTGCTGATTGTGAAGTTCGCGCTGGGAGTAGTTGTGGAAGTAGAAAATGTCAGAAAAGTATTAAAGCAATTCCTATAGATTTTACGGAGATGGGTGTATTTATTGCTCCGTCATCAGATACAGATCCAGATGAAGCTTTTGTTGTTGTGGAAAGGAGAAGACTGTTTGTGGATATTTAAAATTTGATTGGAAGGGGGGGGTGTATTTGGGAAGGGGTTGTATTTTTTTCTGAAAAATTTTTTTCTCAGAACTTGGCTCAAAAACGATATCATTTTTCTTGTTTTTTTTCTTAAACAATTTAGCACTTTTTATAGACGTTTTTACAAATTTTTGGAAATTTTTGTCTGTTTTTAAAAGTAAAATTGTCCACCCTGCAAAGGAAACAATTATTTTTTGGCCTTTTTTCTCTTTTTTATATTTTTATTTTTCCAAAAACGGAAGGGGAAATAAAAATATAAGGAAACTATTTTCTATCAAAAACACCTTTCAAAAAATTCTTTAAAGTACTACATATTATTCTTACTATAAAATTATAAGTTTTTAATAGTTTAGGATTCTTAGAAATTTTATAAAAAAATTGATTGTCTGTATTTTTAGGAAAGGGGAAGTAAAAAACTCTTTTTTAAAGTTCTGGATTTTTAAAAATTTTATTTCCTCATTTTTTCTAGTTTTGACGATAGCGGTGCTGGTAGTGAACAACAATCTTCGATTACTGCTGCTATTTCTCCTGCACCTACAAGACAATCACCAGCAGCTAAAAATACAAATTCTGTTGAAAATTTGTTGCAACATAGTGGGGGTGTTCAAAATAATTTTTCTGAAGGGAAAGAATTGGCTACTACAACTCCTCTGGGTGTAGATACTCAACGAGCTGTTGCTTCTTCGACAATGTTTTTTTATAATTTTTAAATTTATATATTTTTCTTTTAAGAAGTAAAACAAGTCCGCTATTGCGTTTTGCTGATAAAACGGAGGAACAAAACATTCTACGTCAAAAAAGAGGTGTAGAGGAACAAGCGGCATTAGAAGGAATTGGAGCAAGTGGAGGTATGGTGGATCCAAAGATTCGACATTTTTGGTCTGAAGCTGTTGATTTGAGTGAAATACGGAATGTTGAAGATCAGACAGAGTATTCGTTTTAGATTTTTATTTTTTGGGGATTTTTTGAATTATAAATTAGAGTTCGAATCCGGACCGAGGCCGAGTTTTCCGGTCCCAGTAGCTCGGAGACCGGGTATTTTAATAGAAACCGGTTTTCAGAGTTTTAGCTAGGAACCCCCGTCCAAGTCAACTTAAAAGAAAACAATCTCCTGATACCGGGCACGGCAATTTGAAAGTTTAGTTTTAACTCTGTTAAAAATATTTCAGATTTCGTTCTTTACGTGCTCAACTTGGAATTGATGTAAATTAAAATAAAATTCCAAATTTTTTTTTAATTTTCAAAACAGAAAATCTCCGCAGAAACACTTTCTCAATATCATGTAAGAGGACATATGGATGCTTTTGATCAACCAGCTATTTGTTATCCACGTTATAGAGGTCCTTCAACTCGTAATAGAATTCCTAATGGTAAGAGAAAATTTTTTTGAAGATTTTAAAAAATAAAAAAAATTTTTAGGCTTAAAAGTAATTCGAAGAGTTTCTGGTGGTAAATTAACTAAAGAAAATTATCCCGATGAAAGTTCAGAGTTTGTTCTTATTTGTTTTTATAAAGAATATTTTTAAGGAAAGTTCGTTTTACTGGAATGTTTGGACTTCAAATGGTTACACAATTTGATAATAGGTTTTTTTTATTTTATTTTTTTTTTCGTTATCCTTTATATTTTTAAAGAATTGTTTTATGTACAAATGAACGTGATGCTTTGGTAAATATTTTTTAATATTTTTTGTCTAGAGAATGGGACGGACGGGATCTCATACGGATTTATAGGATCCCTATTTTTAAGCGACGAGCGGGAGTTACGGGATTAATCCCGCGGGATCCAGTACCGTCAGACCTTTTGAAACTCATCCCGGGAGTTCGTTAATGAGATTTTACCGCCCTTTATTTTTGTTTATTTTAAATATTTAAAGGCAGTATACGACGCTTCAAATGGCATTCCAGCACTTTCATTACCATTAGGGGAACGTTTTGATTCTACAGTTATTCCTTATTTGGAAGATTTTGATTTGGTTAATTTTTAATTTTAGAAAAATTTTTTCAAGTTTTTTTGTTTATTTTAGATTTATATTTGGTTTCCTCACATTCATGAACGTTTTGCCAAAAGGTTTTTTTTGATGAAAATTTTTCAAATTAAAAAAAAAATTTTTTTAAGTTATGCTTCTTATTTAAATGCCGCTCGTTGTTACATTATTACGTTTGTTTTTTAAATTTTTTAAAGTTTTAATTTCAAAAATGTTTAGGGCATCTCTTCGTCCAGTTGAATTAGTTCGTGATAACCGCGCGAAAGAAGTTTTACACAATATTCAAGGTTTTGGAATTATTTAGAATTTTATTGAATATTTTAAAGATGCTGTTCGTGTTCGTTACAAGGGTTTTCGTTCTGTTCAAGATTTGCGAGATTCAGTTAGTTTTTTTTAATTTTGCAAGGAATGTTGTTGTCGTGGTGTAGTGGTTAACATCCCCGACTTGTACTTTATGAGAGACTCAGGTTCGATGCCTGGCAGCTGTTGGCGATGTCTACTTAAGTGTTAGTCCCTTTATGTTTGAAATCTTCCAACTTGGATTGAATTTTGACCTACGGCTTTTATTGTTTGGGAACTCCGCTCTGAGTTTTATGGATTGTATTTTAGAATAAATTCCGGTGGGTCCTTCCCCTTTCCATAAAATATTTTTACTTTAAAACTATTTTCTAATTTTTAGGTTCGAAGTGAGATTGTTCAGAGCAAAACAAAACTTTCTGGTTTAACAATGGTTTCTTTCTTTCTTTTTTAAATTTTTTAAAAAATTTTTAAATTTCAAGTGGAAACGTTATGCTTTATTAAATAATTATTTGCGTGGATTTCGTCCATCAGAAATTACAATTTTAAGTGGTGGAAGTTATGGCAAAACAACATTTATGTGCGAGTAAGTATTGAAAATTCTATAAAAATTTTGAATGATTAAAAATTAAGATATGCTATGGATCTTTTTACTCAAGGAATTCGAACGCTTTTTTGTAATTTTGAAATGCCCGAAGAAAAGGTTGTGTAATTTTTTAAATTAAAAAATTTTTTTTTATATTTTTCAGATTCTCAAATGGATGATTATTCAGTTTGCTGGGTATGTAAATTTTTTTTTAATTGAAGGGATTTTTTAAAAAATAAGTAAAATTTTCAAAGAAAATAAGGACGATAAAAATTTTTTTCTCAATTAAAGTCCTTATCATTTCAGTCCTTCTCACGTGCGCAGCCTTGCCCGTTCCCGAACTTTCACTACTCGAACAAAGTGCGTATGTTGTTTTATTTATTATTTGAAGGAAAAAATTGTTGGGAAGGCACGTGAGAAGGGACAAGAAAAAATTTTTTTAAATAGACATTTGATCCCAAAATTTTCAGAGTTCCTCTCCAACAACGCCAAGATCATTCTGCAGTAGAAATGTGGTTGGATCGATTTGAAAGAACTCATAGTGATTTGATAATAATGAAAACTGAAGAATTTCGAGATAAAACATTAAAAGAAATTGCCGATGTTTGTTTCTTTTAATTATAATTTTTAAATTTTCTTCAATTTTAAAGGCAATTAGAGAACAAACTTTGGCTTGTGGTACTCAACATTTGGTTATTGATAATTTGGTTGTTTTTAAAATTTTCTTTTTTTTTGAATAGTTCAATTTTAAGCAAGCACTTGTTGATATGGCTACAGTAAATATTGACCCAATGACGGCAGCAGAAAGAACACATCAACAGGTTAGAAAATTTTTTAAGAAAATTTTTTGAAATTTAAAAAATTTTTCAAAGGATCGGTTTGTTGGAATGTTACGGAGAATGGCAAACGCACAGGAATTGCATATTACTTTGGTATAAAATTAATTTTCCTTTTTAATTTTCACTTTTTTGAAAAGGTTGTACATCCTGTTAGAGAACCAAATGAGGTTTAATAGTTTTTATAAATTGTTGAACTTGATAAAATTAAATTTAAGCAAGGCTATTACGAACTTCAACATATTGGAGGGCCTTCTGCAAAAATAACTCAAGAGGCAGAAAATGTATTGGTTATTCAAAGACGAAGAGAAACTGATGATCGAAGGAAATTCCGAAAGTTTCTTTATGTAAGATTTTTTTATTTTTTAAAATTTTTTCCCTTTTCATTGTAGATTCTCAAAAATCGTTTTGGCGGAAGATGCTTAGAAGTGGATCAGGTTATTAAATTTTAAGACTGATAAATAAAAGATTTTTTAGATTGAAATGCTTTTCCAACCATCTACACTAATCCACTCTTTAGTGGAAGTGTCGAGATGAAGAAAAATTTTTTGTATTAAAACTAAAAATTAGTACTAAAATAATATTTGTCTTTCATTAGTAAACAGCTAGCTTTTTAATAAAGGAAATTGCTTCCAAAAATCCTTTAAAACCAGAAAATTCAAGGAATTTTCAAAAACTTAACCATTTATTATATAACCATAAAAATAAGCAACAAACAAAAAACGAACACGGGAGCATTATAATAATGTCTACACGTCTTTTTAGTTTGAGAGAGAAAGGCTTGAACAATAACCATTAAAATATAACAAAAAAGACCTCTAACACTTCATCGTTCAGTCATTATTCTTTTTCGATTCTCAATACGATCACGTAAATGTTGTTTATAGGAGAAAATGTCACCATCCCATTTGGTAACTTTTCTATTATCGCAAACCCAAATTTCATCAGTAACTTGTTGAACTAGACGAAAGTCGTGGGAAACCTTGAAAGTTTTCAAAATATTTTTTCTTTATAAATTAGGAAAAAATACCAAAATCATTCCTCCTCCAAAATTATTGATAGCTTCAGCAAGTGCATCAATGCTTCTGAAATTTTAAACATAAGATATCCCTTTGAATGTTAAAAACTAACTCCATATCCAAATGGTTTGTCGGTTCGTCAAAAAGTAACAAGTGTGGTTGTTGCCAAGCTAACCAGGCAAAAGCTACACGACATCGTTGACCTGAGAAAAGGAAAAATTCAGAAAATTTTAAAGAACTTTGTACCATCTGATAATTGTTTCATCGGACAAACTTGTTCTCTTCCTGTCAAAGAAAAGATTTGAAAATTTTTTGAAATTAAAAAAATAGGAAACCTGAAAGTCCATAACGGCCAATAATTTTGCGCATTTCTTCCTTTTCTCGAACATCAGGAAATGCTTTTTGCATATATTCGAGAGCGCTGAGTTCCAAAGGTAATTCTTCAACAAGATGCTTAAGAATAAATTTTTTGATTTAAAAGAAAATTCTGGGAAGAATTGTTCAATTTTAACTTCAAAACCTGATGGTATTTTCCAATTTTACAGTGTAAATGTCTTCGAATCATTCCATCAGTCGGTTCACAATCAGCTGCTAGCAATTTCAAAAGTGTCGACTTCCCTGCTCCGTTTGGTCCAACCAAAGCAACTCGAGTGTCCAAATCAATCCCAAAATCAAGATCTTGATAAATCCAAGGCTAGAGATTTTTTAATTAAAAAATTTATTTTAATAACCAACCGAATTTGAATTGTATCTAAAGCTAACATGTTGTACCATAATTACAGGTGGTGGAATATTATCAGGCTCAAAAAAGTAAAATTGTTTTGTTTGTTCCAAAACAACTTTTTCTGTTAAACCACCAGCAATCATCTTTGCCATTGTTTTTTCTTTACTTTGTGCTTGTCTGGCCAATTTTGCACTTCCGTGACCAAAACGAGCAACGTATTCCTTTTTTGAGGTAAGTTTTGTAAATTAAAATAACAAAAAACCTTCATATGTTTAATTTGTTCCTGTTCCCATTTATATCGTTTTGCCTGATTTTCGAGTAGTTCCAAACGAGTTTTGATGAAAGTATCATAATTACCCTAAAAATTAAGTTTTATTTTAAAATTTTGGGTTAGATTAGAGATTTTAAACCTAGTATCACACGACTGGTTGGGCGACTTAATCCCGAAAAAGAAACAACTAGATTTTCCACACCTTTCCGACTTAACCACGAAACTTTCTAAAAACCCTTTAAAATTCCTAAAAATCGAAAAAAATTCCTAAATTCGAATCCATTAAATTTTACCGTGTAATAAATCAACTTCTTTTGAAACAAATGAATCACATTTGTACAAACATTATTCATAAAATCTTGTGAGTGGGATATAATCAACAATGAACGTTTATATCTAAAAAGAAGGAAAATTTTTTGAAAAATTTAATTGTTTACTTGGAAAGTTCAGATTCTAACCATACACAAGCATCCAAATCCAAATGATTAGTAGGTTCGTCTAGTAAAAGCAATGAAGGTTTCAAATATAAAGCGCGTGCCAATGCAACTAAAAAAATTTTCAAAAAATTTTTTTTGAAAATTTATAAATTAACTTCTCATTCTCCATCCTCCAGAAAAATCTTTACAACGTTTTTGCATCATTTGACGAGTAAACCCAAGTCCATGAAGGATTTCTGCAGCTTTAACTTCAGCTTTGTCTGCATCCATTTCATCCAATCTTTCATAAATATCCAATAATTTTGTTTGGGATTCTAGAAAAAATTTTCAGAAAATTTTTTCAAAAATTTAATTAAAAAGAAAACCTTCATCAGCATAAGCAGCCAATTCTTCCGCTTGTTTTTCTAATGCAATACGTTCTTTATCAACATTAATAACAGCTTGGAGTGCAGGCAAATCCACTGCCGCCATTTCTCGACTTACAAGAAACATGTCGATATGGTCGGGGATAGGCATTTCGCGTAAGAAAATTGCTTGCATTAATGAAGATTTGCCTGTTTATTGAAATTAATTGAATACAAATTCTAAGGACCTTGGAGGCAAAAAATCCCCCCAAAGAATTGAATAAATCTCACAATCAGAAAACTAAACAGACTCGGATTGGGAAAAATCATATAGTCGAATGGACCAAAATTTCGATTGAAACGACACTTTACACTGAAATACAGACTCCTGAAAACTTAAAAACCGTAGGGGAACCAAGCTGATTTTTCCAAAAATTAAAATATTTACCACTTCCATTAAGTCCAATTAACCCATATCTTCGTCCCATATTTATTTCAAGTGTTGTATCCGTCACAATTTCACGCCCATGAAAGGTAATTGTCAGTTGATCAATTTTTAAATTTATGCTTCTTTCTTGTGAAGTTAAAACGCCAGCAACTGCACGAGCTTTAGCATTTTCTAATTCAACACGATGCAAAACGTCGGTAACAGCATCCATTTCTGCTTGAGAAATTCCATTTTCTTCAATTTTGTTGTCATTCAATCCGTCTTCAATTGCATTTTGTTCTGAATTTGTTCCACCCTTTTTTCCTCCACGTTGTTTTGAGGCAGCTTTCTCCTTGTCTTTTTTGGCTTTATCGCGTTGTTTTTTTGCATCAGACGGCATATTGAGAAAGAATTCCCTTTAAAAGAATAAAAATAAAGACTTTAATTTTAGAAAATTTTAGAAACGTTGAGTAAGTACTATTTGTTTTATGAAGCTTCTATTTATAAGACTCAAATGTCCATTTCAGTTAATTCAGCTTCTATTTTATGACTCAAGTGACTGTTTTTGTATTTAGGACTCAAATGTTCCTTTTGTTTTTGGAAAAGGACGCTTCAGTATCGCCGATTCAGTACATAGCCATAACTTTCTGATAAATATCCGTCCGATTCGAGTAATTCTCATATCATTTGAAAGGTCTCAAGATTCGACATCTTTTTCATAATTACCTGATCTGATCATCACAAAAAAACTACAGACGGAAAATTGATTCTTCCGCCTGTGACATCGTTTATCTTCTATTTAAAAGACTCAATTGTTCTGTTTTATTCAACGTCTATTTATAAGACTCAAAGATCAATCTTTATTTTCCTCATATTCTGTTCTTTCTTTTCTCATTCTGTTGACTTCTCTCCCCATTCTATTACATCTCTCGACCGTTTCTTCCTAAACGAGAGATTGCTATACTCAAATAATCCTTATTTTTAAATTTATTTTTGGCGTAATGGTTTTGTCAACGTTAACTTACGAGTAAATTTTGCTTTATAATTTATTTTCGTTTGTCGTTTTCCTCTTTAACTGGTTAAATGATTTAATTCGCGTGTACATTCATTACGTATCTTCCATTGTCTATAATCTTTATATAAAATTAATTCTTTTCTGTCACACTAACTTTAAGTAGTCAATAAATTTATTAAAATCTTTTAATCCTCTAGAAATTCTCGAATATCGTTTGTTTTGAAATAAATAGGTTTAAAAAACTAAAAAAATTTTTGTCAAACGATTTAAAATTTTTTAATTTAATTTTTTCAGTAAAACTATTCTCCCTTAAATGACATATTTTTATGACGAACAGTGGGTCAGACCGATGGGTGCACTCGGAACAGCATTTTCTTTCACTCAACTTTCCTACTATTCTCTCATCACATTGTGCCTTTATCAATTTGGTATTTTTTTGAAATTTTTAATTTAAAAATTTTTTAGCGATGGGTAAAGTAGAAGAAAATAGGCGGAAAGAAGTAGAACGTCTACTTGAAAAAGGAAAGGTTCTGCTCTCCAAAGGAAATTTGCAAGAAGCTCTTCATCAATATCATCAAGCGGTTGAACTTGGTTAATTTTATAATTTATTAAATATTTTTAAAATTTATTTTTTAGATCCTGATGACTACCAAATATATTTTCGGCGTGCAACCGTTCATTTAGCAAGGTTTTTAGTTTTGCAAATTAATTTTTGAAATAAAATTTATAGCGGTAGAATGAATGCAGCTTTGCCAGATTTGGACAGAGTTGTGGAATTAAAACCTGATTTTATTTCTGGACGTTTGCAGCGTGGAAATATTTATTATAAGCAAGGAAATTTAGACAGAGCTTCTGATGATTATACCTTTGCGGTTATTTTATTTTCTAATTTTTATACAATTTATTGTTTTTAGTTGAGGCACGATTCTGAGAATTCTGAAGTTAAAGATAAATTGAAGATGATTGATCAAATTAGAGAATGGGTTAAATCAGGAAATTATTATCATGAAAATGGAGATCACGACTCAGCCGAACGAGTGCTTAGTTATGCGCTTGAGGTATTCTTAGGCTTTCATTTTGTCGGTTTTTAACAAAATCTAACCTTTCTAGCATTGTAATTGGGATGCCGATTTGCATAGAAAACGTGGGAAAATTCGATTGGCTCGTGGAGACACTCAAAATGCAATTTCTGATATTCGAGCTGTTGCAAAATTAGTTCCGGACTCAACAGAAGTTTATTTGGAGATCACCCGTATTTACTATGAAGTGAGTCTTTAAGCTATTTTATTGATAAAAAATTTTTGTTTACAGACTGGAGATGCAGAAAATGCAATGACACAAATTCGCGAATGTCTTCATTTGAATCCTGAACATCCTCTGTGTTTCCCATTTTATAAGAAAATTAAAAAATTGTTAAAATTGCGGAAAGATTTGGACAATTCAATTCAAAAGGAACGTTGGGCTGAATGCTTGGACAAATCTACCTCAATTCTTAAATTTGAACAAGATGTTGATCGGATCCAATTGGATACTTATAAACAAAGGTGTAAATGCAATGTTAAGGTTTTTTTTGAAAATTTTTTGATTAAAAATAACTTTGTTAACAGCTTGGTCACGTTGCTGAGGCAATTCAAGAATGCACTGAAGTATTGAAATATGTTGATGAAAATGATTGGGAAGTTTTGCTTAACCGTGGAGAGGCTTATTTGCTCAATGAGGATTATGATAGCGGTTTGGAATTTTTCTTGAAAAAATTTATAAAAAAATTTTAGCGGTCGAAGACTTCCAAAAAGCTGTTAAAGCAAATGAAGACTCTAGACAGGCAAAAGAAGCTTTAAACAGAGCATTGAAATTGCAAAAACAGGCTAAAAAGAGGGATTATTACAAAATTCTTGGAGTACGTCGAAATGCGGATAAACGGACAATTATGAAAGCTTATAGGTTTTAATTTTTTGAACAATGTGAATCAATTTAAAATTTAATTTTCAGAAAATTAGCCCAACAGTGGCATCCAGACAATTTCCAAGACGATGCTGAAAAGAAACGTGCACAAGAAAAGTTTATTCTTATTGCTGCTGCAAAGGATGTACTTACTGACCCCGAGAAGAGGAGAATGTTAGTTTTTTAAATAATTTTTTGTATAACATCCTCGTTTCCTATCAGGCAGGGGCGTAGCCAGGGGGGGGCTGGGGGGCTGAAGCCCCCCCCCGAAATGGGGAAAAGGGAAAAATTTGGGGAAGGCGTTGGGAAAAAAAGTGAATTTTTTTGGCCTACGGCCTTCGAATTTTAAAAAATTTTCGCCTGCGGCGCTGAAAAAGGAAGAAATCTGGCCTTTTGAGCTCCAGAATTCAAAAAATTTTCGCCTACGACACTGAAAATCAAAATTTTTGGCGCCTGCAGCGCCAAAAAAGTGAAATTTTTTCGCCTACAACCTCAAATTTAAAAAAATTTTCGCCTGCGGCGCAAAAAATGGAAGAAATCTGGCTTCTTGAGCTCCAAAATCCTCAAAATTTTCGCCTGCGGCGCTAAAAAGTGAATTTTTTTGGCCTACGGCCTTCTAAAATTCAAAAAATTTTCGCCTGCGGCGCAGAAAAGATGAAAATTTATGAACAAAAAAATTTCCGTCCGGAACGCCAAGGTAAACGCCAAAAATTTGGCGCCCACCCAGTGTTAGCCCCCCCCCCCGAAATCGACCCCCTGGCTACGCCCTTGCTATCAGGGATGCCACGGGTTGAAAAAAAGTTTGGTAAGGTTTTTAGGATTTTCTTCGGGTTGTGTCTTGGGTCAGGTCAGTTAGGGGAATTAGGAGGCAAAAAAGTTGGATCAGGTTTTGGAAAATTTCTCAGATCAAGTTTTGGATAATTCATGACATTCTTGTTTCCTATCTAGTCAATTTTCTTTATCAAAATTCTTTGTTAAAGATTCGACTCTGGTGAGGACCCAATGGATCCGCAAGGCGGTGGTGGTGGTCATCATGGTTTCCAACAATGGCAATGGTCAGGTGGTCAAGGAGGATTTCCGTTTGGTGAAGGTTTTAACCCATTTGGAGATGACGGAGGACAATATAGCTTTAAATTTAATTTTGGCTGAAAATTGGAGAGATTGATTTTATATATTTATTTTTTTTGTTTCTTCCCAAAACATATATTATTTCTCATTCATTTTAATTGAGACTGGACCAAACATTAACCCACGAAAATCTAAGCTGGATCAAATTTTGTCCAAAAAACTTGATCAAGGCTTCGTTAATTGTCAAAGCTTTGATTTTATAATCTAGCCGATTTTTAATTTATTGTTCATTTCATTCCCTCAAAATTTTCTTTCAAAGTTTGATGATTACCAAAACTTTCTGTTTGGTCTAGAAACTCAATTTTTTCCTGAGATCATTTATTTTTTTTATAGATTCTATTCATTCGTGTACGTATAAAACGCAATCTGGTTTAAATTTTATAAAAAATTAAGGTTAAAAAGCCAATATTTTGTTGGCAGAATCAATTTGCTAACTAACTTTTTTTAAATTAGGAAAAGATTTTTAGAGCTTGTATTTTCAAAAAATAATCTTTAATTATGTCTCAACAACCTGAAAAGGATCAGAAAGTTGAAATATCGGAGGATGTGTTTGGACATAAGCTTGATTATTGTATGGCGGATTCTGTGATCAAAATTGCAAGTATGCTTTTTTGAAATCTAATTTGTGGGATCAAACATTTTCCCATTTAGGTGGTGCTGCTCTTGGTACGATTGTATCGTTGGTTTTTTCGCGTGCAAAGAAAACGTGGCCAATATGGCTTGGAACTGGTATAGGTTAGTTTTAAATGATTTTAATTTTCTATTAAATTGTGGTCGATGATTAGAGGTAGTGGGGCTTACATTTAGAGGGTTCGATCTGGATTCAGACCTTTGTCTATGTCGGCTACTGAAATTTACACCTTTTTAAATTCCCAATCTCCCCTTCCAATTGTTTTCCGTCCAACGTCTTCAGCTTTTGTTTTCAATTTTAGTTTTTGATTTTTCCGATGCTAATTCTAATTTTCCTAGGTATTGGCATGGGGTGGAGTAATTGTAAGCATGAGATGCAAAACCGAAGCTGGAAATGCACTACAATCAAAGATTTTGATAACAACACCGTTAGGCATGAATGCAAAGGTTCATCAACAGGTTCGTTTGGATCGTATGGATACTCTACATTCTCTGGTGAAACGAAGTCTAGTGAAACGAAGTCATAAATTAATTGCCTATAATTGTTGAAACGGGATTTTTTGATTATAATATGAACAGATGCCAGACAAATATTAGGATTTTTTCTCAAGGTATAATTGTTTTTTTTGTTTTTTAAAGTCTAAAATGTCAAAAAAATTAAATAAAATATATACAGAAATACGAAGATTTCCTATTGAATTTTTCGATTTTTCGAAACCAAGGGAATATTGCAAAAGTTCGCCGTCCCTAAACTTAGGTTCAGAATCGGGATTTTTTTGATTCCCTTCAATTTTAGTTTCTTTTTTTCACTTGGGTAAATTCTTCTGTTCTTTTTTACTGGGGTAAATGTTCCATATTTTTCTGGGAACCGCGATTAAAAAATAAACATCAAGAAAGTGAGTGGACATCCAAATAGTCACTTTTAAATTTTTTAACTTTTAAAATTTGAACATTTATAAACAACAACAAAACAAAAAAAGTAACAAGAAAATCACTTAAAAACACGTAAAAATGCCTGTTGAAAACATTCACCAACAGGAAAATTTTTGTCTAAACTTTCTTCAATAATTCCATTGTTAACCTGTATTGGGAATTCTTTGTTGAGTTTAAGAGTGAATTTTGGTGTTTTGTTAAATATCCATTCATCGCTTTTTAATAACGAAATTGTTTTGTTAATCCCTTGAAAAAGTAAATTTTAAAAATAAAAAGGAATCGAGTCCTTCCTAAAAATTAAAAGAAAACCTGGAAATTTCTCTTCATTTGGAAAAACATCCAGTTTAATATTCAAATTGTCATAATTTGCAGAGAATGCTTTGAAAATACTTTTCTCGGTCATCTCCATAATTTCATTATCATTTAATCTCTCTCCTTTTATTCTCAAAACATTTGCTAGGCAACTAACAGATGCTGCCCTAAAACTTTTTGTTGCTGTTGTTTCAATTTTTTCCTTGAAAAAAATTTTTTAATTTTAGGTTAAAGTTTAATTAAAAACCTTTAACGGTGATCGAAGCGAAAAATGCAAATTTTCCATATTTGGATTTACCAGAAATGTAAAATGATGATAAGCTTTTCCTTGGGATATCCTTGCAGCAGTCCCCGACATTTTCGAATTGTTCGGTTCAAAAATTAAATCATCTCTTGCATTTACACAAATTTTGTTAAAAGGTTCGAAATATTGATTAAAATCCATATTTAACTGTTTGGCCAATTTTTGTAAATTTTCTTTTCGATTATGACGGTCTTGGGAAGTTAAAATGCTAATATTAAAGTTTCCTAGATAAAAAAATTTTCTTTATTTAACAAGAAAAACAACCTTCGTCATGGTAAACTGCCCCGCCACCGCTATATCTTCTAACTAATTTAACATTATTTTCTTTACAAAATTTCACATTTGCCTCAATCCAAGGATTTTGATATCTTCCAATGACAACTGAAGGGGAATTTCTGAAAATGATTGTTTTTGTTAGAGTTGGAAATTTCTTCAAAAATTGTTTCAAAATAACCTCCATATAAACAGTATATCCTCATTGAGAAAATTTTTGTTTCGGAAAATCCATTCTTCCAAAGCAAGATTTTTGTAGATACAATTAGATGCTGATTTAAATAATGTTAGCAAGGCGGGTGCTTGATTTATCGTCTTTGAGTAACTTGCAAGTTTTTTCACGAACATGAAACTGTGTGGAACTGGCCAGGTGAATGCGTCAATTGGGTGCTGCAACTGAGAGCGGAAAATCCGAGGATTATGGAAAACACAAATCCGAGTACTATTTATGTTTTCCATTCGAGGATTATGCTTTCGTTATAGCTAAAAATGACTTTTAGTTTTAAATTTATCGCATTAAAGTTTTATTCTTTTATCGCTTTATTCTTTTTTTTAAAGCATTAAATAATGCAGTTGTTTTCTTTTTATCTTTTCAACACCAATTTTTTAGATCAAAATTTTTTGTTTATCCAGAAATGTTAACTTTATCTAGAAGATTATCAACTTTCCAATTAAAAAGATGTTATTCTGTTAAAGCTGCTGAGAATTTGAAACGGTTTTTTTAATTTCTAAAAATTTTAGCCTTTTTAAAATTAAGAACGAGCAATAACAGCATTGAAACTGTACATTCTGTGCTCGATACTGGTCTTCGTGTCGCTTCGCATTCTGCGTATGGACAGTTTTGCACAATTGGAGGTTTGTGGAACATTTTTATTTTACAAATTTTTAGTGGGCGTTTATGGGGGGAGTTATACCGGTTCGGTTTTACGGAAGGTTTCTGTCTTCCTAAAATTTACCAGAAATTGAAAACATTTTAATTTATAGGGCAACTTTTGAATAATCATACAATTTTAGTTGCTATTGCTGCTGGTTCACGATTTGAAGTTTATTATCCTCCTGGAACTTCACATTTTGTTGAAAAACTTTCTTTTTCGGTTATTATTTAAAGTATATTTATTTTTACTTTTTTAATTTTAGTCAACAAAAAATTTTGAAGACAAGTCCAAAACGCTTGAACTTATGGAAAAATGTGGTGCTTTGGTCGATTGCCAAGCTAGCAAGGATACGTTTTTGTATGCTTCTTCATGCAGGATAAGCAATGCTTATGAAATTCTTCGATTGATTGCTGATGCTGTTCTCAGGCCTAAAATTTTAGACGAAGAGGTTTCTCATTTAGTTTACGTCCCTTAAGCCTCACTTTTTTATCCCTTTTCTTAAAAGGAGAGGAAGAAAGTTAAAACAAATCAAAATATTGACCTAAATGTCACTTTATAATAAAAATAAGAGAGAAGAAAAGGGGCAGGGCTTATGGGACGTAAACTACACAAGTTCCAAAATATCTAGTATTTTTCTTCCTCGTTTTTAGGTTGCTATTTGTCGTGACGTAATTCGATATGAAAATGATACACTTGCAAGGCAACCAGAACCCGATCCTCTACTTTCTGATTGGATACATCAAGCAGCGTTTCAATCAAACACAATTGGTCTTCCTCGTTATTGTCCGTCAGATGGAGTTGGGGAAATTACATCAAGTCATGTTTTGAGTTATTTGAGCCAATATTATACGCCTGATCGAATTGTTGTTACCGGTATAAATTTTTAAAAATACTTTAAATTTTTCTTAAAGGTATCGGTATTGATCATGACTGGTTGGTTGATGCTGCTAAAGAACTTTTCGATCCACGGGAAAGCACTTGGGTTCAACAGCCTGAACGGCTACTTAAAAATATTCCTCCATTGGATGACTCATTGGCACAGTAACTTTTTTTTATTAAAAATTTTTAACTAAATTTATTCATTTTTATGTACACCGGTGGTGAAGTTCGTATTGAAAAAGATTTAAGCCAAATTGCATTGGGCCCAACACCTTTTCCTAATTTGGCTCATTTAGTTGTTGGCTTTCAGGTTTATTTATTTTTTCACTTATTTGTTTTAAAAGTATTTTTAAGGGTGTTGGAATGCTTCATGAGGATTTTGTACCATTTTGTGTTTTACAAACTTTAATGGGTGGTGGAGGAAGTTTTAGTGCTGGTGGACCAGGAAAAGGAATGTTTTCACAACTTTACACGGATGTTTTGAATAAGTTTGTTTCTTTTATTAATTTTACTTTATTAAAATTTACTCTTAGGCATTATTGGATTTATAATGCTACTGCCACATATCATTCTTATACTGATTGTGGATTATTTTGTATTAAAGGAAGTGCAAGCCCTGAATATGTAAAATTAAGTTTTGTTTATTATTATTCTCTCATTATTTTAGGCCACAAAATTAACTTCAATTTTTGTTAATCAAATGCGTTTTCTTAGTAAAGGTTTAATTAGAAAAGAAGACTTGGCACGTGCAAAAGTTCAATTAAAGTCACAATTATTAATGCATTTGGAGATGAAACCTGTTCAATTTGAAGATGTTTCTAGACAGATGCTTGTATATGGGCAGCGAAGAACACCTGAGGAACATGCTGAACAAATTGGTTTTTTTACTGATTTTTTTTTTCGAATTTAGAAAAAATTTGTTTCAGACCGTGTCGAAATTGATGATATTGCACGAATTGCTGATACAATGTTACTTAACCGGCCTTCTCTTGTTTGTTATGGAGATTTGCGTTGGATGCCAACATTGGATCAAGTACGAAAAATGTGTGAATTTTAAAAAGTATTGTGAAAATTTATTGGTAATTACTTTCTCGTTTGTTTGTTTTAATTTTTTAAATTTATTTTTGAAAATAAAAAGAGAATTTAATTATGATTTTTAATTTAGGGAGGTAATAAAAGAATTAATAATTTCTTTTTCTGCAAAACTTTCCCCTTTTAGTTTTTTTTGTCTAAATCAAGGTAACAACTGACACTTGTAATTTATATAAAACTGGCAAAGAAATGTTTTTGATGTTATTGTTTTTTGGAAATTGCTTTACTTTTAAAATGAGTTAGGGAGGATGGGTTATTTCTTTTCTAAAGTTCCTCTTTAAAAATTTTTTCCATTCCTTCCCCATGTATTTTAAAATTATTTTTCCTATCGCCATTATTGTTTCGATTAAATTTTGTTGTATAAATGGCCAAGTTGCACTTGGGGGACAACAATCAGATCGAACACAGCAAGGTGTGTTTTTATTTTATTTAATAAAAAGATTTTTTTAATTTAAGAATTGGCTCTTCTTGGGTGGACTAGTGGTGTTCGAATGGCTTGTAAGAAAAATTTAAAAAGATTTATTTAAAAAATCTTTTTCTTAAAGATTGTCAACAAATTGCTGTTATTGATTTGGTTGATCCATTTAGAGAGGCAATAGCTCGAATGTTAAACAGGCATTGTCGAACACCGACAGTTTGTGGAATTAAAAAAAGGTTTTATTTTTTAGCTTTAATTTTTTAAATTATTTTCCCCTATTTTAGTGTTACTTTTAACAAATTTCAAGTGGTTATGCTTGATAGTAAATAATTTTGAATTAAAAAATAAATAAATTTTGAGGCTTTCCACGTCGTGAGAATCGGGCATTAAATTTTCGTTTTTATGTTGTTCTTCCACATGATGCTGTAAAATTCTTCAAAATTTTTTAAAGACTAAAATTTTTTCTTTTAAAGATCCCAGTGGAAAAAGGTGGTCCGGAAAAACCAATGATTCCGAGTTTGGTTCTCTCAGGTTTTTAAATTTAAAGCTTAAAATTATTCTATTAAAAGATATGCTCAATTCTCAATTGAGTGAACTTACACATGGACTTGGCTGGCAAATAATTAGTCATGAACAATATCCAAGGTTAATTAAATTTTAATTTTCTTTTTGTTAAAAATTTTTTCGAAGGTTTGATCCAACCACTAGTGTAAGTTTAAATTATCCAAAAAATAAAATATTTTTCCTCAAAGTTCTTCAACCGCTTTCTTATTCCAATAGCAATAATCATGGGGCTTTGTATGATTTTTCTTGCATATTGGGTTTCTCTTCTCACTTCTGGCTCTTCATTATATGCTAATGGGTGGCTTGTTCGTGGCTCTAGTGGAGGGAAAAATGCAGCGCTTAGGTTCAAACTTTTTTTTGAGAATTTTATTTTCAATTTCCGCCTTTTAGAAGAACAATGCAAATAATTGAAGAGCAAAAATATCGTTTTGCTTTGTACGACAGTCAAACTGGAGGTGCTCCTCTTGCATTGGGTTTAAATCCAGTTGCCCCCAAAGCTGTTGTTATATACAAAACAAATGCTCGTGTTCAAGAAGTACATGCACCACCAAAATCTTTGGCAACCTCTTCCTCTTCACCAAAAGTTTCTTTTAAATATTTAATTTTTTTAATCCTTATTTTGTAGGCAGCCGAAATGGGTCGTGCAATGCCTATTTACCCAGCACCTGAACGTGTGAGTCAACAACAAATGGCATTAAGAGATAAAAAAGCATCTAAAGAAGGACCTAGAAATGGTTTGGTATTTCTAAGTTTTTAAATTTTTGTTTTCCTAAAAGATGGATATGTTCAACAACAAGTTAGTAGCAGCGAAATTTTGCCTTCACCCAATCAAGCTGTTCCAATGAGAAGAAAACAATTAAGTCAACCAGTTACTCCTGCTCAGACAACGACTTATGACGAGAAAGAAATGGCGGAACTAGCTGATTGTGTGCCTGAAATTGTGGTAAATTTTTTGAAGTTTATGATAAATTAAAAGTAATGTTTTTAAGGTTGTCTCGCATCCGCGTGACTCGTCAATGGATACAGTTGATTCTTCCCAAACCGGTCGAAAACTGTCTTGGGGTCAAGGGTAAGAGAAGTTGAATGATAGACATTTAAGAATAAATCAATTCAAGCCATCGAAGAACCTCACGTCGTTTCAGCTTTGGCGAAGAGTTTAAAAGAAGAAAATCTTTCTTCCCTGGGGGTAGAAGTGGAAATAAAGGAAACCAACAAGACCGTCAAAAGAGATGGAAAGCTAGTTCTATTGCATTAAGCAAATTTAGTATTGTTGGTAGTAGAAAATAGGGTATTTGTTATCTGTTGAAAAAATTTTTTTGTAGAGATAAATTTTTCTCCCATCGACCACATTTATGTATTAGGGTTCCAGAGCTTGTTCCTCATGATTCCGACACTAAAACGGTTCCACAATTTC
The DNA here is from genome assembly GCA_036172945.1 of Meloidogyne incognita. Lineage (NCBI taxonomy): Eukaryota > Metazoa > Nematoda > Chromadorea > Rhabditida > Meloidogynidae > Meloidogyne > Meloidogyne incognita. Next base: position 3,307,271 of record JARQAC010000010.1, read on the forward strand.
AGTTTCTAGTGGCCCCAACTTTTCTGGCTCCCGGAAATGTTTCAATCTATCAATATATTCGCATTAATGGGAGGGAAATACTGACTCTTTTGACCTCACATGTATGAGACTCACTTCTACTTTTTTTAAATTTTTATAAATTTATTGGCATAATGTTTTTTGACATTTTATCCGATTTATTTTTTGGGCTCCCCTACAAAGGATAGATGCACTGAAGGATCAGACACCAAAACGATTTTGTCCAGAGGTTTGGCTGTAGTTGATTGCTCTTGGAATCAATTAGACAAAACAGCTTTTCATCGAGCTAAGGTTTTTTTTAATTTTTTTGGAATTTTTATAAGATCTTTTGACTTTCCTGGGTCCCTGGGGATGCTCTTTACATGAATCCTTTGTCGGTTTTTTCCGGAGACGAAACCTAAACGCTGTTTCTTTAACAACAGGACATTTTACTCGACATTTTCGGCACTTCGTTCTATAAATCGGTCCCAAAGTTTGAAGATGTTAATACTTTAAGACTGGCTTAACTTTATTATGTTTATTCGTTAGCATTGTTTGGGACTCTAGTGTCCTGTTTTTCGAAACGAAAAGTTTTACCGTAAATTCTTAAGAAAATAGTGTGTATATAGAAAAAGAGAAAAATTGTTTTATTTTCCGGAACATTCCTTTGTTTTTTATTTTTGTTCCTGTTAATTTTTTTGGGTTTTGTACTTTTAGGGATCATTAATATTTATTTTGTAATATTGAACCTGACAAAGCGGGGTCTGTCAGGTTCAATATTACCGTTTATTTTTTCAGTAGATACAATGATGCTGAACCTCCAAGACAACTTGATTATTTAAACGAAGATGATAGCGAAGAGGATGAATTTGTTGTAACAATTGGAGATGTTAAAGCAAATGTTCCTTTTCAAAAGCAAAATAGAAGTGGAGTGACTAATGGAACAATTGATTTGGACACAAATCCAGCATTGAAAGATGGAACGCCGAAAAATGATTTGGATTTGGCTACAATGGAAGATAAACTTTGGAGAAGTTCTGGACCGATTTAATTGAGGTTTTTTTTGAAAATTTTAGGTGGGTTTTAACCTCAGGGCCCGCTTTTCCTTCCTACTTGGGGAGGGGGTTTAGGTAAGGTTATCTCCGAGATTTGCAAGTCTTGGGTAACTCAACGGTGAGTCGCGTCGTTGTTTAAACGGTGAGTAGTCTCATCGTTGTTCGGTGGCGGGTCTCAGAGTTGTTTTGGTGTCGAAACGACGTCAGTTGTTTCCTCAACGATTCAACGGGGACTCATCGTCGTTTCAACGGTTAGATTTTCTCATCGTTACTCAATGGTGGGTCTCATTGTTGAGGGCGGTGGGCGCGTCGTTGTTTAAACGGTGAGTAGTCTCATCGTTGTTCGGTGTCGGGTCTCAGAGTTGTTTTGGTGTCGAAACGACGTCAGTTGTTTCCTCAACGATTCAACGGGGACTCATCGTCGTTTCAACGGTTAGATTTTCTCATCGTTACTCAATGGTTCGTCTCATTGTTGAGGTGGATTTGCAATTTCGGATAGGAGTCTTAAAACGGGGAAAAGGGTTCTTTAAAATGGGGAAAACGGGTTAATTATTTATTTGTTTTTGTTTGATTTTTTAGAGATAAATTTTTTTTATTCTTGTTTGATTTATTTGTGTTTTAGATAAATTTTAATTTAAAAGAAGATGGTATTTTTTAATTAGCTGATAGCAAAACGTGAAAAAGTTTGTTTAGTGTCTCCTAATTTTTTTATGATTTTTCCATCTCCCTAGAAAGGAAGAAGTTTTTTTGATATTTTACAGGTTCGCTATTACTTTGTTCTTTTTACTTTTCTCCTTACAATCAGTATCGATGGCTACAAAGAAGACACAGTTTTTCCTTCTCATTTTTCAATTTACACTCCTTTGAAGTTTCACAACACTAGTGTCACCCCCTTTTAGTTTATCGCTTTGTTCGTTAAATATATACAATTATTTATCACTTTGTTTTATTACATCGACCTAAGTTTAATTTTTTAGATATTAGGACTCTGGTATTCCCATTATAGTTTTTTCATCAAATCTAGTAAAGTTGGATGTATCAAGTAGAGAAATAAATATTGAAAATAGTGTGGGATTAGAGATGCAAATTTTAAATAAATGACACTTTGTCCCTTAGTTTAGAGAAGAATAAAAAGAAGATAAGTGGTTAGAGAATACAATAAGAGCTGTCAAGGTCGGTTGAGTGCCAATTTCTGAGAGGGAAAAGCTACTGTATTCGAATAAAAACGTCTTAATTTGTTCATTAGTATTTAATCAATTAACTTGGATTTGTTCTGATATTGTCGTGATAAAGTCCCACGTTGTTAAAAAATCCAATGCTGTAGACAATTGATTATAAAATTAGAAAAATTAAAAAATTGATGGTAAAAAATGAGATTGAAAATCAGAAAATTGAAAATCATTTGATATTTTAGGCCTGCAACACAGTTTCATCATCCAATAATCAAAGTTGATCAAGGAAAGATAGAATGTATCTTTTAAGTTTTTTGCCGTTCTGGTCTTTTAGTTAATCTGTCTTTTAACCCATTTTTTGTTCCGGTCTTTTATTGCACCAGTCTTAATTAACGGTCTTTTAACATAATATTGATTCCGGTCTTCTATTGTACCGGTCTTTTAATTAACGGTCTTTTAACACAATTTTGGTTTCGGGCTTTTATTGCAACGGTCTTTTAATAAATCGGTCTTTTAACTTCTTTCGGCCGTTTCGGTCTTTTATTGAACGGTCTCTGCAGAATTTCATCGGTTCTGATTGGAGTAGAAAATAAAGAACGAAGTACTACAACAAATGCTTTTGTGGCCGAAAGATTTATTCAAAAATCTAAAGCTAGAACATAAAAACTTAGTAGTTTGTTCTCAGCAGAATCCTGTCCGGTTTTAATTCGGTAAATATAATTTCCGGAGTCCGGCAGAAATTATCCGGATTCCAGACCGGAAAAAACTAAAAAATTTGCCGGACCCGGATTTGCAATTAGAGTCTGACCGAATCCGGCCGGATTTTTCCGGATTAATCCGGTCCGGAAAAAATCCGGAAATCGCAAAAAATCCGGATTTGGGATCCGGACTCCGGAATAATCCGGTGGATCCGGTCCGGCGCCGGGCACTAGTAATAATATATTGACGCTCAACCGGCCAATAAACAAGGTACGCTCAACCGGCCACGCTCAACTGTCATCACGCTCAATCGGCCACGCTCAACTGGCCACGCTCAACTGGCGCGTTCCGAATACATTAAATAAGAGGTCGTTTGAGTGCCGATTTCTGATAGGGAAAAACTACTGTACTCGAATAAAAACGTCTTAATTTGTTCGACAAGTATTTACTCAATTAATTTGGACTTGTTCTGATATTGTCGTGATAAAGTCCTACGTTGTTAAAAAAATCCAATGCTGTAAAAAATTGATTATAAAATATGAAAAATTTTAAAATTGATTGTAAAAAAATTGAACATTGGAAATCAAAATATTGGAGATCATTTGATACATTTCAGGCCTGCAACAAACATGTCCAGCCTTAATCAAAGTTAGTCAAGTAAAATAGTTTTATCGATTTTACATTTATACAGTAGCTATTGCGCTCTAAGAATTCAGCCCTCAACCGCATATACAAAATGCCGGTTAGTAAAAAGAACGGTGCAATAAAAGACAGGAACAGTCGATGAAGTTAAAAGACCGATAAATTAAAAGACCGCAGCAATAAAAGACCAGAACAGCTAGAAAGGTTTAAAAGGCCGGTGCATCAGAAGAACTCAGCATTAAAAGACCGGAACAGCCAGAAAGGTTTAAAAGGCCGGTGCATCAGAAGAACTCAGCATTAAAAGACCGGATCGGCCAAAAGGGTTAAAAAAAGGTTTAAAAGGCCGGTGCATCAGAAGAACTCAGCATTAAAAGACCGGATCGGCCGAAAAGGGTTGAAAGAACGAATAATTACAAGACCGCTGCAATAAAAGACCGCAACCGTCAAAAGCCCGATTAACTTTGATTATTGGACATGTTTAAATGAAGCTGTTGCAGGCCTAGTCAAATAATCTTCAAAATTTTGATCTTAATCTTCAATTTTTACAATCAATTTTTTTAATTTTTCAAATTTTATAATCAATTATCTACAGCATTGGATTTTTTTAGCAACGTGGGACTTTATCACGACAATATCAGAACAAGTCCAAGTTAATTTAGTAAATACTTATCGAACAAATTAAGACGTTTTTATTCGAATACAGTAGCTTTTCCCTCTCAGAAATTGGCACTCAACCGACCTTGACAGCTCTTATTGTATTCTCTAACCACTTATCTTCTTTTTATTCTTCTCTAAACTAAGGGACAAAGTGTCATTTATTTAAAATTTGCATCTCTAATCCCACACTATTTTCAATATTTATTTCTCTACTTGATACATCCAACTTTACTAGATTTGATGAAAAAACTATAATGGGAATACCAGAGTCCTAATATCTAAAAAATTAAACTTAGGTCGATGTAATAAAACAAAGTGATAAATAATTGTATATATTTAACGAACAAAGCGATAAACTAAAAGGGGGTGACACTAGTGTTGTGAAACTTCAAAGGAGTGTAAATTGAAAAATGAGAAGGAAAAACTGTGTCTTCTTTGTAGCCATCGATACTGATTGTAAGGAGAAAAGTAAAAAGAACAAAGTAATAGCGAACCTGTAAAATATCAAAAAAACTTCTTCCTTTCTAGGGAGATGGAAAAATCATAAAAAAATTAGGAGACACTAAACAAACTTTTTCACGTTTTGCTATCAGCTAATTAAAAAATACCATCTTCTTTTAAATTAAAATTTATCTAAAACACAAATAAATCAAACAAGAATAAAAAAATTTATCTCTAAAAAATCAAACAAAAACAAATAAATAATTAACCCGTTTTCCCCATTTTAAAGAACCCTTTTCCCCGTTTTAAGACTCCTATCCGAAATTGCAAATCCACCTCAACAATGAGACGAACCATTGAGTAACGATGAGAAAATCTAACCGTTGAAACGACGATGAGTCCCCGTTGAATCGTTGAGGAAACAACTGACGTCGTTTCGACACCAAAACAACTCTGAGACCCGACACCGAACAACGATGAGACTACTCACCGTTTAAACAACGACGCGCCCACCGCCCTCAACAATGAGACCCACCATTGAGTAACGATGAGAAAATCTAACCGTTGAAACGACGATGAGTCCCCGTTGAATCGTTGAGGAAACAACTGACGTCGTTTCGACACCAAAACAACTCTGAGACCCGCCACCGAACAACGATGAGACTACTCACCGTTTAAACAACGACGCGACTCACCGTTGAGTTACCCAAGACTTGCAAATCTCGGAGATAACCTTACCTAAACCCCCTCCCCAAGTAGGAAGGAAAAGCGGGCCCTGAGGTTAAAACCCACCTAAAATTTTCAAAAAAAACCTCAATTAAATCGGTCCAGAACTTCTCCAAAGTTTATCTTCCATTGTAGCCAAATCCAAATCATTTTTCGGCGTTCCATCTTTCAATGCTGGATTTGTGTCCAAATCAATTGTTCCATTAGTCACTCCACTTCTATTTTGCTTTTGAAAAGGAACATTTGCTTTAACATCTCCAATTGTTACAACAAATTCATCCTCTTCGCTATCATCTTCGTTTAAATAATCAAGTTGTCTTGGAGGTTCAGCATCATTGTATCTACTGAAAAAATAAACGGTAATATTGAACCTGACAGACCCCGCTTTGTCAGGTTCAATATTACAAAATAAATATTAATGATCCCTAAAAGTACAAAACCCAAAAAAATTAACAGGAACAAAAATAAGAAACAAAGGAATGTTCCGGAGAATAAAACAATTTTTCTCTTTTTCTATATACACACTATTTTCTTAAAATTGCTGTAAATTATTTTCGTTTCGAAAAACAGGACACTAGAGTCTCGAACAATGGTAACGAAAATTGACTTTTATAAACCGGCCTTTTCTGATTTATTAAACGAGATTAAATTTTTTTAGTAAATTGATTAATAACAAACTTACTTACCAAAACACTTGAGGTAGTTACCTTTGAGCGGGCACGATTTTTTGCTGTTAGTCATTCTTTCACAATTTTTATTTTTCCGAATATTTTTAATAAAATTTTAATTAAATTTAGACATACAGATATTATTTTAATGTCGACGGCACCTCCAACTATACCACTTGGCTCAATTCCTCAAAGTATTCGTTCTGTTGCGCATTATGTTAAAATTGCAAATGAGCATGCGGATCGTGACATTGTCGTCTATTATTGGTGTAAGTTATTTTTTTGAATATCCTTGCTAACAATGAGTTAATTTAACAATTTTTCATCTAGGTCTCTTCAAGGCGGTCGAAGATGCAATGGCCACTGATAGTGCTTCACCTGAAGCAAAAAATTTTCTGACTGTTGCTATGAATATTCTCGAGCAGGTTTAAAATAAATATTTTTTTGAATATCGTTTTTAGCTCAAAAAAGCTAATAAGGACAATGATGCTATTTGGCTTGATGTTGTTGCTCAATCACACATTGAAGACCAGGCTCAACGTTTGTTCACCTATGCAAATTCTCAGGTTTTTTTGGGTTTTAAATTAAAATTTTAAAAATGTTAAGGATGATTCTGGCCAATTCAACCAAAAAATGATGAAGGCGTTTTATACTTGCGGGTATTTGTTTGATGTTCTTAGTATGTTTGGTGCACTTGATGAAAATATACAGGTCTGATTTTAAATTAATGAGCATTCAAAAGTGGAAAAAATGTCGATATTGTGAGGACTCTGTGGGTTAGCTGGAAACGTATTGGTTCTGTGGTGTTTGTGTTGTAGGTACTAATCCCACCAATGAAAATAGACGTTTATATTTTCTTTTAACCTTTTTCAATCAATTATGTTAACTTAAAACTAAAAAATTTCTTCAAATATTTTTTCGTTTTAGTCAGCAAGAAAGTATTCCAAATGGAGAGCCACCTATATTTTTGGTTGTTTGAAAAGAGGTGAACAACCAACATCCGGAAAACTAATGGCTGGAAAAGATGGAGGTTTTTTATTTTTTAAATAATACTTCTACTTTTCTTTTAAAGATGATTCCAATGAGTTAAATGCTTTGAGTGCTGAATTTAATGCTTCAGCTAATATTAGCAGTGGGCCACCTGCTCCTAAATATCCGACGGTTTTTCTAACTTTTCCACAGGGCAAAATTTTCAATATTTTAGGACTTTTCTTCTCATTCTCCTCAACCCTACGCTGGTGGTGGAGCTACGCAACAACATTATTCACCAAAACCAGGTCTCCAACCGATAGTTGGACCTTTTCACCAACAGCCCCGAGATGACTTCAATACATATAATAATTTGCCGGGAGGTCAGCAAGGTCAACAACCACCAACAAAGCCTTCTCCAGCACAACGTGGACAACAGCAACAATTTCAAAAACCTTCTCCCCAACAAACGCCACAACCTGGAATTGGTCAAAATAGTCCGACACCTAGTTATCAGCCTGCAGGTTTTTTTATAATGATATTTTTAAAGGAATTTTTTAAATTAAGCGCCTGATCTAAAACTTGAAGATTACTTGGAGGCCAAAAAATATACAAAGTTTGCATCAAGCGCTTTAGACTACGAAGATCCTAAAACTGCTATTGATTTTCTATTAAAAGCAGTTGCAGTACTGCAGAAAAAAGATGCTGGAGGAAGTAGCGGAGGACTTCTTTGATAAATTATGTAAAAGCAACCATTTCTTAAAAATAATTATTCATTTATTCGTTTAGAAATTTATTAATTAAACAGTTTTTTGGAGGATCGACTGAATTTTAAAATTACTTTACGTTTTTATTTCTTTCGGTTTTTATCCTTAAAGATAAAACTAGAAAGTTCAAAACTAAAAGGGCTTTTTTCTGAAATATTTTCGAAAATACCAATAAGAAGCATCAGTTTCGGAATATGATTTTATTTAAAAATATTTCAAAGATAATTACAATTATTTGCTTAAAAAGATATTGAATACTTTTCTCATTTTATGTAGACCTGCTTGTTTTCATACTTTATCTGTCGAATTCCTCTGGCTGGATTCTAAGCTCATCCCATTGCCATCATCTGAATTTAATGGATTAATTTTCCTTATAGTTAACGATTAAAAACCATGCACAAAAATAGTGTTGTCAATTATGGCACAAATCTCTTGAAATACTCTTTCTTCATCGGCATCACCTTCACTCTATAAATTTACTAATAAAGTTAATTATGTTGTGAATTTAGTGTAAAAAAGGAAATTTTCTAGAAAGCTGTAAAAATTCCAAAAAAAGACAGGAAAGTAAAGAACAGAATTTGTCTGGTCAGCGGCCATTAATTTACTTATTTTCTCTAAAAACTAAAAAATTTTTAGGCCGCGGACCTGGTGCTCAGAATTTGTTGGATCGTGTTCGTGCAGTTGCAGGCTCACCACTCGTAGCAATCCTTGATCATCTGAAAAAATTAAATTTTATGCATTTAAAAATGAAATTTTAATTTTTCCCCATGTTAAACAGCTTTTTCTTACTAAAAAATAAATCTCACTGGAAAGGAGTCGAACCTAGGACATGTTAAAGAAAATCTAAACATTCTCCAACTACACCACAGGGACAGCTTGCTGGATTTAATTTTTTTCCATAATCATTTTATTTTTACCCAAATGTTTCAACATTGGCAGCGTGTTGAGTTTAAAAAGCGCTAGACGAACACGAACAATTCCTTCTTCGTCATCTAGACGTTTAAAAAAATTTATTAAAAGTATATAATTAATAAAACCTGCTCTTTCCGCGCCTTCTTCCTTTCCTCTTTGATAACGCTGTCTTAGGGATTCATTACAAAAAGGTTCAGTGCAATCTATTAAAATTGCCAAATCAATTCGGCCGAGCTGAAACAAATATTTTAAAAATAGGAAGAAACGAATCAAGAAACCTGCGCCTCAACGTCTTCCACTTGAACCACACTACGAGGATAACTTTGAAAAGAAAACAATATTTAATATTTTTAAAGTTGTTACCCTTCCAAAACAAAACCCCAAGCATTCTTTCCACGTTCGTGTAGTGTTGTATAGAGAAGTTCTCGACAAATTCTCTTTAATATTAGGAAAATATGAATTGTTAAAAACTTTTATTAAAAAAAAATAACAAACAAGTGGAATTGTTTCCCCAGCATCCATTTTCTTTCCAACACGGGACCAAAGGGCATCTTCTCTATTTTCAAGGACTTTGCGTCTATTTTTAGATCTAATTATTAATTTAAAAAAGAAATTAAAATAACCTAAGCAATTCACCCATACTTAATTGTACAAAACCTTCATATTTTCGAGCAATTCGTTGAGCAAAAGTTGATTTATTTGAACCGGGTGCTCCTTTAAATAGAAATATTTTTTTTTAAATTTTCCTTAACTAAAACCAAACCAATTATAAGAATAACAGGTACTTCTGATGGAAGACCTTTAGGAAAAGGATCATTCATTTCATCAGAATTTTTTATTACAGGTGAAGAAGAAAGGGAAGAAGGAGGTCCTGGAGGAGGAGGAGCAGGGGCTGGAGTAGATTTTCTTGAGCCATTAACTTTTGAACTAGTAGAAGGAGGTCTTTGAGGTGTAGATGGATTTGAATTATTTATAGCTTTATGTTGTTGAATAACAGAGTTAGTAGGTGTTGAAATGGGAGTTGGTGCTGGCATTATTGGAGTTGCTGAAATAATTTTTGGAGTGTTGAGGATTCGATTAGCTATAAATTTTTTTGATTTTTAATGCCTAGAGAGAATATTAAGTGCCCACTAAACTTAAAAATTCCCTCCTTACTATTTAAATATATTTTTATTACCATTTTCAGTTCCATTACCACCATTAATAATTTTTGGAATAACATCTTCCTTAGTTGTAGCTGAAGAAATTGCTGTTCCCAAAACAGATTTAGCACTTCCTTCTTTATTCCTACTTCCAATACCGTCCCTCGTATATATACCTCCTGTTGCTGAAGAACTTGCAGAATTACTACTAGTTATTAAACCTCCAACACCAGCATGTATTGCCCGTAATATTAACTTCTTCATTCTTTCAATTATAACAGAATCTGAACGTTCTCCGGGGATTAAATGAAGTAATTGTTGATCATCAAAATATTTGGCAGTAGGAAGCGTTTTTTCTTTAAATTCGTTTATTCTGCGGTCAATAACGTCAGAAAGGAGTCCACGAGCCTGCATATGACGACGCAATACATCTTCATCATAATCTAGAATTAATGCCATATCAACTGGACGAACCTGGAAAATATTGAAAAATAAAGATACCACGGAGGTTTACTCACGTTCTTTTCGAATTCCTCCACTTGGTGAGCCTCTCTTGGAAATCCCTCAAGGAAGAAGGCACGCGCCTGTGTATGCTTTCCCATTTCAGCAACCACTAATTGTTGAGCCAATTCATTGGGGATTAGTTCTCCACGTTGATCTGGAAAAGGTTAAAATGGGTAAAAGCCTATTAAGATCAATGTCTATACCATTTTCTGCAGCTGCTCTCCATTCAGGAAGCTTATCTTTATAACGAGAAATGGCTGATCTAACCAAATCCTTAATTAAAAATATAAAATTTTAAAAAGATTTCATTCTGCTTACAGGCATACAAATATGCACAAGACCTTCTTCTTTAAGTTGATCTTGAAGTTGAGTAGCATAACGAGTTTTACCACCACCGGGCCCACCCATAAAAAGAATAATAGGTGCATCAGGCACAATAAAAGCATTATTTGCTGCTTGAGCTAAAGAATTTGGACGTGAAGATGAAGAAGCTTTTTCAGTTGTGGAATTGGTTGCTCCACTTTGTCTTCGACGATTTTGATCACCGCTATTTGAAACGCCAGAAGTTTGTCCACTATTCTTTTTATTGCTACGAGTTGAGGAAGGACTGTTTTTGAAAAGAAAAATGAATGAACTTGTCAAATTATTATACCTTCTTTTGCCCGAATTTCTAATACTTGAAGCTGCTTCAGCAGCAGTAGTTACTTGAGGTTTTGCTAAATATTATTAAAATTAAGAATTATTTTCAAAAAAAATTTTAAGCACGCACGTTCCCAACCAGGCACTTTAAGTCGAGATAAACACCTTGAGCGACTCATCAAATTTCAAATAATTAAAAAAGTCGTTTTAAAGGAATATAGTAATTATTTGATAAAAAATTATTGACGGTTTTAAGGTAAAATATAATAAAGAGTAAAAAAGGAATAAATTTTCAATTGTCGAAAGATTTTAGCATTGAAAATGAGATATAATACTCCTTAGACTCCAACCGGAAACAATTTAGGGGCATGGAAAGACCAATAAAAGGAAAATATTTTACCATATTTTATATTTTTTAATCAATTTTGCATGGGACACGTGCTTTTACTGTTAAAATATTGGACATATGTATAATTTTTTTCTTAATTTTTTTTAAAAAAATATTCAAAATCACCTTCAATCGGAGTGCTTTGTTTATAAGAAACTGCATTTTCTCCAGAACTCATTCTCGTCTGTTGTTGTTGTTGCTGTTGTTGGGGCGAAATACTTATAAAAGTATCCCTGTAATTTTAAAATTTTTAGAAAAATTTTATACATCTTTAGACAAACCACTTTAATGGAAGATCTGGATTTTTTCTAAGCTTAGCTATTGCATTTTCCAAAAATTGAATAGGATCGATTGGTTGATTGTATATAAGTCCAGTCATTAAACCCTTGAAAAAGTTTATATAATGGAAATATTTTAGCCTTTTTTGAAAGCATTTTTTACCTCAAAAAGTTGAGGAATTGAATGTTCTTGTAAATAATTTTGCCTGCTTCTTCCATCACGGGCGGCCATTTGTTGTGGCACACTCTTTCAAAACATAAAAAGAGATGGAAGAAAAAAAACTAAATTTATAATTGCTCAACTGGCTAAAATAAAAATGGAAGCAATTAAAAATTCTTTCAATAAATTCTAAAAAATTTAAATTCTAAAAAATTCAAAATGAATTTTTGAATGCCTGCCTCAACACGGCAAATAGAAATAATAAGGAAGAACTACTATGCCTTCATTAAAATTATTATCCACAAATTTTTTAGTACCAAGACTACTTAATTTTAATCGAAAATTGAGAGAGAAATATAGTATTTGTTTACTAAAAAGTATGAAGGGATTTATTGGTTACGCAAACTAATCCTGGGAAGTAATAAAGTTGAGTGGCTGCCATATTGACATAAATAGTAATAACTAGGAGGGACAAGCTTTTCCGGACACTGAAAAGAATTCTCAAAATTCATACAAATCCGGCTTAACTGCTTTAAGAATTTTTAGCCATTCCTCTCTAATATTTTCAAGATAATTAAGCAAAAAAGAGTGCGAGAAAGGATTGAAGGATGCCAAAAAAACACTTTTTCTAATTAGAAAATTAAAAGAAGATGAGTTCTTCAAAAGTCGCGCTTCAGTCACACTTTTCCGTCAATAGAAAATTTTGATAGCATGAGAAAAATCCTTAAGAAAACTGCTGCGCAGACGTTGGCATGGAAACATATGAATGTATTCGAAGCTGTAATCCGCGCAGTAATTTATTTTTATTAGTTGTGTGGCCATAGGAAAAATTAAAAAAAAAGCTATATTTATAGATAACGCTATAGGAATCTGAAAATTTTATAAAATGATCTAAGAAAATTCGTTTATTTTTTTAGTAAAGTGTTAATAAAGAGATTATGCTACATACATATTTGTTATAAGCATATATAGTAACTATAAATATAAAGATATGATAAAAATGAAAAAGAAAACTGCTCAATATCAAGTAAAGTTAATCGATCAAAATTAAGTTTTGATTTACTAAAGGATTTTGAGCAGTTTTGGTAGAGGTCTTAAAATATTACAAAGGTTTTTTAGCTGCACGAATTTTAATTGTTTTTAGAGAATCACAAGTGTGAGAAATAAATGTGTTTATAATTGGTTATTGGCAATGAGTAATAAAAGCACAAAAAATTAATTTTTTTTTGGGAGTAAGAATAGTTTAAAAAAGGATAATTTACACCTAAAAAAGCCAGAAAAGGATTTTAAAAATTTTCTATTCCATTGTTGTGGGAGTGCTCATACGACGCAGATAATCGTCAAGCTCCGATTCTCCTACACAACATTTTCTCGGAAATTCATCCGAGGCGGCAGAAATTTGATGAGCACCCAAAAAGGCAGAATGCCGCCGCCAAGGACTATTTAATACCTACAAGAGGACAGGGAGAATAATAAACGAAGAAGTGTTAGAAAATACCTGTACAGGTATAGATGGTGGGACAAGCTTTGTTATCTAAAAAGACTTGTGAAAATGCCAAATAAAAAAATTTAACCTCCAATTCAAGTCGTTCAGTCAATCCTCGCAACAAGGAACAACCACCAGTTAAATAAATCGCTCTAAAAAAGAAAATGTTTTTAAAAGCAATTAGATTTTTAACCTATAGAGGGGTCGTCGACTGTCGATAGGGCATCTTTGAATCGCTTCGTGTACCTGAATATTGAGAATATTCAAAAAGATAAAAAAGAAACCAATTGATGAAGTCCAGCTGATTCTTTTCCCCATAGACTTGGTTTGAAAATACCCTCTGGAGCAGAGAATCTAATTTCACCATCAACTTTAAGCGAAAGTGGAGTTCCAGGCAATTCAGCGACCATTTCTTTGGAACCTTTTTGCCTCTCAGAATCATATCCATTGGCTGCGACAAAACAACACTGAAAAGAGAAAGCCATTTAAATACATCATTGAGTAACCTTTTCAACAAGAAATCTCAACAAAAGATCTTCAACTGTAGCCGAAGAATTAGTAGAAGAAGAATCTAAGGCATTCAACCATCCTTTCAAGTCAAGTTTAGTTAGTAGTTTGTCTCTAATCTGTTTGGCCCCATAAGGAAGTATTAAATTTACAGCATCTTGAACAACAAACTCTAAACAAAAAAAAAATAAAATTTAAATCAATTCAAAATATACCATCAATAATAGGAACAATCGAAAAATGTTCTCCGATAAAAACAACAACACCTGTTGTCACATCATAAGAATAAAGGACCAAACTTGGTTGTCGAACAATTCCTACATTCTGTTGATTTAAAAATAGAATCAAAAAGAATTTTTTAAAAGTAACCCTAAAGCCAAAGGATTTATCCAGCAGCATTTTTAAGATATCAGAAGCAGCTTCAATGTCCATATATTCAGGAATAGACATAAGAACCTATTCAAAAAAATATGAAAACAATGATTTTCCATAAAATTAACCGAAAAATTCTGTGGCCTGAAACTAATATCCATCTCACGAGCTTGCATTGCCATATCTTGCATAACCCGTTGCAAAAGAAAAATCATAGCTGCCCGATCCAAATATGTTTCCTCTTCAGAAATCTATAAAAAATATAACGAAAACTAAATTAAAAAATACAAACTCTGATCGGTTGGACCAAATTATAATTTTCTTGTTTTCCAGCCAATATTGCCTCCTTTCCAGAAGCTACAAATTGGAGATGATCATTTTCTGATTGTAAAGCACATAGAAGTGGAATAAAAGTATAGGGTAATGCAGGTTTTTGAGTAAGAATTCCAGCTCTTAATGAATGGCCACCAATTTCTAGGAGAATTATTCTCTAAAAATTATTTATAAAAACAAGAAAACATAAATTACATTTGTGCGATGTGGAACTGCTGGCCAAACTGGCTGGATATACGCATCTACCAGGGAAGAACTGGAATGACTCAACAAAGTCTGTAAAAAATAAAAGTAAAAAAAATGCTAAAGTTAAATACCTGATGCCATTTATCAAAGACGTTTGAGGGCACCCGAACTAATAGATCAGCATTTTCCTTGCCTCCTTTTATCAAAAGTGTCCAATCCTCTCGATTAGCTTTGATTTCCGTGCCAGTTAGAAGAACGTCTGAAATTGGATGTTCATCTGCACAATGACTCTAGAAAAGCATTGTTAATAAAAAATTAAAAAAAGATTAAACTAACCGCAAACCATTGAAAACGCCCATCTTTTGTGCGAAAGTATAGCCTTTTCCAGATTTGTTCTGGATCTTCCTCATTAGCATTATAAATCTTAAGGAAGTTGGAAATAATAAAAATAAGAACCAAATAAAATCACCTCCATGTGGCCTGAAAATTTATTTTTGATATATGAAAAATGTTTATTTTTTACCTTCCATAGTGATATACCGCCTATGTTCGACAAACGGATTCCAATCAACCTTAAATATTTGTAACCTTTTAAAAAAGAATTAATTGTAAACCTTGAAAAGCTCATCTACAAGTAAGGCAATCGGTTGATCTGAAACTTTTCCATTTACTAAAAGATTGTCAGTAGTTGAGTTAATTTGCTCCATTTTCGTTGTAATATTGTTGTTAATAAAAATAAAAAAGCAAGGAGAGAAAATAAAAAATGATTAATGTGTGTGTGTCCTTTATCAAAAATAAAATTTATAATGTAAACAACGATCAAAATTTAACTCACCTTTTCTATGTCAGTTCAGCATTGAATAACAAAAAATCCAAGAACAAATCAGAGGAACATAATTCCCTCACTTGAAAAAAGTAAGACATGCAGTTTAATTGAGAGACAGGAAAATAATCTAAGAAATAAAGAAAAATGGATATAATGTCCTTTAAAACAGAACGCAAATTAAATACAACTAAAATTTCATTTAAACAAATTAGGAGGCGCGTGTAAATTCGTCCAACTCACGATTCGTCCTTCTGAACAAAAATCCTTGATTCGTCCCACTGAATAAATACCCCGATTCGGCCTACCTTACTTCGCCCAACCCCTGTTTCGTCCCACTGAAGAAGAAATACTGCACGAAAACCAGATTTTTAAATACAGACTAATAATAAAAATGTGCAAGGCATACTATCACAGGATGTAAAAATATATACAATAAAATTATTTTTCAAAATTTTCCAATTCGGGATATTTTTCTCCATATTTTTCCAAATGATTCAAAAGCTCCGTTTTTTGTTTCTTTAAATATTGAAATTAAAAAATTTAAATTTATTGAAAATTACTTTAAGAGCTTCTGGTATTTCGGCATAAACATCATTAAAGAGTTCATCAGGCGGCAATTTTTTGACTTTTTCTGCTTTGTTAAACGACTCCAATACTTCAGATTTTATCTAAAAAACTTTATTTATAAATATAAAAATTAAAAACAAAAAAAACTTTGCTAAGCCATTGCTTGTCCATTTCCATATTCCACCATCCTTTACTTTCCAAAAATCGTCTATATCGTAAAATTGGCAAATCGAGTTCAGTCCATTCTTTCACCTCATCTGCGGAACTAAAAGAAAAGTTTAATAAAAATTTTATTAAAAAACCGATAAGCAGAAGAATCATCTGAAGTTGAATGATGTCCGAGCCGATAGGTCATTGCTTCAATGAGAACTGGACAATTTGTTAATGCCAATTCACGCGCTGCTTTTGTTGCATTATATACAGCAAATACATCATTACCATCAACTCTAGGCGGTAAAATTAAAATTTAAAATATTTTTGAAAAAGATCAAATATACCTAATTGTGTGTATTCCATATCCAATACCTTTGCCGGCAATTCTGAATAGAACAAAAAAATTCAAACTTGAAAATTAAAATTTGCCCATCGCCAGAATATTGTTCTGATGTAGGCGTACTTATTGCATAACCATTATTCCGACAGAAAAATATTACTGGACATTTCTAATGACAAAAAGATTTCAATTTTTCCCCACAAAGAATAATTTAAAATATACCAATGTTGCGGCAAAATTAAACGCAGCATGTGCATCACCTTAATAAAAATAAGGACGATTCATCGCCAATTTTCGTCATACCCTCCGAGGCAGCTCCTTCTCCAAAATACACACAAACTACACGTTGCTGATCTGATGACTTGGTGGGATTTGACAATTTAAAGGAATATGCAGCTAAAGGAGATTGATAATTTTTTTTAAATCTAATTTAAATAAAATACATCCAACAGCCTGCGGTAATTGTGTTGTTAAAGGTGAACTAATAGTAACAAAGTTTAGTTCAGCATCGCCATAATGAACGGGCATTTGTTTTCCCTTGCCTTTAAAATTAATAATTCGATAAAAAAACAAAATAGACCTGGATCGAGTTTGTTTCCGTAGCATTGGTTCATGCATTGATCGAGGCTAAATCCACGCCAGAGAAGAACGCCTGTTTCTCTGTATTGTCCATATATTAAATCTCTTTGCTCTAATGCCGCTGCTGAGCCAAGATGACTCGCCTAGAGAATATAAAATTTTCCATTTTTAACTTTCTAGTCGCTAACCTCTTCTCCATAGCTAGTCATATAAAACGAAATACGACCTTGACGTTGCGATTCATAAAGTATCTTATCCATGGTGTTCAACTTGGTCATCTCCATATAAATTTTTTGAGCAAACTCCTAAACCAAACAAAAATTCTTTTTCAAAATAAAAAAAAACCTTTGTAAATTTGGATTCTTCATTTTCATCTAAAAAATTTCCGTTCGAGTCTACGCATCGATAAATCGGCATTGCATCGCAATCCTTTGGCGTTTTAAATTCAAGTCTTTCAGTGAACATTACCTTTAAGAACAAAAAAACATCGAAAAATTAAAAAAATCTCTAAAACCTTTTTATTCCCGAGGTATTTTCCAGTAAATTCCTGAAGTTTAAACGTATCAGCTTCCACATTTGAAAATCTACATGTTGAGTTTATTGAGGTTTGTTTGCCAATAAATGTGCCAACGCGAGAAACGCTTCGACAAAACAAAATACGTGACATTTAGTGCCAAACCAAAAGATTTTATAAGTTAATAAAACAATTCGAAAAGAATTTTCTGGAATTAATCCAAGATGAACACAAAATAACAAACAAAAAATATATTTAAATTTAAATGTATAATTTAGAACCTAAAAAACTTTGATCACATTTTTTTCATTTTCTTTGTATTTCTGGACGAAGATAAACAAGTACGTGAATCATGGAAGCCCCTTAAATTAACCAAAAATTAATTTCTAAAAATTTTTAACTTACAGTAAATCTCTATCCAAAAAATTATCATTAAAATGCCCATTTCTAAAAAGTTTTAAAAAATGTGTACTAGCTCCAAAAACATCCCAAAGATCTTTATTTGTTTCAGTTGTTTGGAATACACTTGATTTTACACGTAAATTGAATGCTTTGCAACACTGAATTAATGCTTGTCTAATATCATCAATTGGCTCTTCCATTTTTAATTGATTTAAATAAGAAAAATCCTTGTGCCTAAAAAAATCAAAAAATAAATAAAAATTTATCTTACTTGTTCATATAATAAAGCAAATAATCAGCAACATAATAAGGACTTGTTTGACTTTCGAGAATTAAATTACATATTGATAATTTCATTGCTTCATCAATTGTATGAACCCTAAAGTTTTTAATAAAATTAATCCGATAAATCCATCTTAATCAGCCCAATCCACCGATATCCAATACCCGCAAATCCTACTGGGTCATTTGTCTTCCTGGGTTTTGGCCTTCTGGGTTGATCAAAACTTTATAAAAAAAAGTAAAAATATGCCCAGAATGTCATCACTCAAATGATCAGCTTTGAGCATTTCATCGAGGAAAACCCAAATTTAAATCAAGTTTGAAAAAAACTAACCATGGATTTAATACACCAGGAGTATCCAAAATATAAATTGCTGGTCGATCCCTACAAAAATAGTAAAAATTTACAAAAAATACCAGAAAACTTGCCATATCCTAACACGATTTTGAACTCTTGTAGTGACACCAGGAAAAGGACCTTCAGCATGGGCCTTTTCATATCCCAAATTATTTTTTCTAAAAGCATTAATTAAAGAAGATTTGCCAACCTAAAAATGAATTTTATATTTTAAATAAAAAAAGAAAAAAAACAAACATTAGGAATTCCAATAACCATTACTTGATATTCTGTTTTAACTGTTCTATTAAATCGAAGTTCTTTTTGTAATAATTCCAACATTTTTTCTCTTAAAGCATCCCATTGTGAATCCACACGTTTTGTGCAATCTGTCCAAAAAATGTTTTGAACACCTTGATAATTGTAATGTTTCTCTATCTGTTCTCTAAATTTTTTTTGAAAATTTTAAAAAATTCAAAAAATTTAAAGAAAAAACCTGTATCTTTCCTGGTCGATCAAATCCTTTTTATTCATCACTAAAATATGTGGTCTTACTGAAAACAGTTTTTGAGCAAAATTTGAATTCCTTCCTGAGAGAGCCACTCGTGCTGAAATTAAAGAAGGATCAATATTAAAAAATTTTTTACAGTCATGAACTTCCAGGATCAAGTCAACCGTTCGAAGCTTCCCTTCCATCACTTTCATTTGAATATGCATATGTTTTGGATACCTAAAATAATTTTTTATTAATCAATAGTTGTTTAGTAGGTTGGCGGATCCGGATACGAAAAAAGGCCGGATATCCGGTAATTTTCGGTTCGGATACCGGATCCGGCTATCCAAAGATTTCCAACTATCCGCCAACCGTTTTGTTTAGGAAAATTAATGTGGATATCGAGAGATTTGAGGTTAAACAAGTCAAACACACACTTAATCCACGATCAGGCATCGAACCCTGGTCGTTTGTCAAATCCAAGTCGGAAACACTAACCACTACACCACAAGTGTTTTTAGTAAAAATTTAAAAAAGGGTAAAATAAATTAAAAATAAAACAGACCAATCTTTCCGATCAAATTTGACAGGAAGTTCGAATCGTTGTCTAGGTACAAAATTTTCGAATAGTTCTGAACTTGAAAGGAGCTGATCATTATGAATATTTCTGTAGTTGATTTTGAATGAATAAATAAATCGATGAAGAAAAGAATTTCTCGAATACATTTTTTATCTAAAAAGAAATTTAAAAATAAATTATTCTAAAAAATAAATTTTTAAACACATTTAAATTGGACACTTTGGTGCAAACTCTTCAAAAAAATTAAAATTGAATTGAATTGAAAAAATAAAAAATAACAAAAAATAAAAGTTTGCAATTCTTAAATCTTCACTAGAATTTCTCTGGGAGCAGGCCAATGTCCCGTCGAGCTATATCTTCATTCAAAATGATCGAATCCGGGACACTCTGTTATGGTTCGATTCAGCTGGTCGAGAAGCATCGAACCATACCAAGGCGTCCCGGATTCGTTAATTTTGAACGAAGCTATATAGCTAGGCGGTATATTTGGGATGCACCCAATTTCTCTCATTTTACTTAAAAGCAAAAACTTTCTAGTAATGGAAATTTCTGATGATAGCAGTTGCAGTGATCGTAACAACACCATTTTATCAACAAATTCGCCTTTCCCTGAAGACCTAATAAAAAATGTTTCAATCTTTATTTTAAAAAAACATACAAAATTTGAAAGAATTATAGCTAGAGCAGAGAAGGATTTTTCGGTTTTTTACTTAATTCTCGTCAAATTTTCAAAAAGTTTTTTTCAAAGGACGAAAATATTAGAAAACTTATTTTTCAAGGAACAGGCAATGGTTGTGAAAAATGTATTTGTTTTGCCGAAGTTTTTAAACAAAAAATTAAACAACCTATTTTTCAATGGAATGTATTAAGGAAAAATCAAAACAACAAATCAAGCGAGAATGAAAAGGAAAGAAATTTAATAACTCCAGAAATGTTTATTTTGATCTCAAAAGATCCGTTTCCTGATGAGTATCAATGTTTAAGGTTAGAACTAAAAACTTAAAAAATTTCTAAAAAATTTCTTTCAGTCAACAAACAAAAAAATTAAATGAGGATAACGTTGTTAATCCAGAATTTGATTTAAAAGACTTGGAAGAGAATCAAAGGAAGAGACAAGTTGGCAAACAATTTTTGAAACAAAATAGAAACAAAAAGGCGAACAGATGGCGAAGACCGGATAAAATTGCGAAGAAGAATGTCAAAAAGTAGTGATTTTATTTAAATTTTGTTTTTCATTTTTGAATTAGTTTTTGATTAAAGATACATGTTTTTTAATAAAATTATTGATATTTACACATTACCTTCATAGGATGATATTACCATGAAGGAAGATTCCCTTCATACTTTATCACTCCGCACAGCAAGTATTGCAAAAGAGATCACGTTTAAGATGAGAAATCATACCTTAGCTCCTGATATTTGTTCTCTTTGAAAAAGTCGCTTTCATATTTAAACTGCTGCGATTTGGCTCTTCTCTCTTGTAGACTCGTCATACTCATACATGTGAACCAATGATATGAATTATCTCCCATCTCTTCGCAGATTCATACCCTTTACCAATTAAAAATTCGACAACTGAATTTCATATACCGAAGTAGGTGCGTATTTAGAGGACCGTTACAGGGTTTCTACAGTATTATACAGTAATTTGGCACAACGTCAGTACAGTAGAGTGTGCCAAAACGCGGAAGATATATATATACATCAATGGGTGATTCTTCATAAAATAAGCAAAAGTTTTTAGTCCTTGCAACGCTAAAAATGCAAAAAGCCTAAAACTAAGGTTACACGTCTTCATTGTTTTTATGATTTCTTCCAAATAACTTTTTAACTGATAAGATTTATTCTAAGTCCAAATGTAGAATTCGAAGCCCCATATGATTCGAAACCCATAGAAATGGATTTTTAACGGTTAATAATGATTCTTTTGTATGTTACAATACAGAAAGTGCTAACCAGCCAAATCGAGTTGCTTGATTAAAATCACACATAGAATCATACCTTTGCAAATCCAAATAGTCTATATGACTGCCAAGTTTTTTGCGATGTTGGACAAAATCAAGTTTGTCTTGTAACAAAACACTCGCTATCCAAATGGTATTCAAAAAATAAATACTTGACTGTTTTTATGCGCTAACAATTTTTTGATTTTACTCAAGTTTTAAAAGGACCTATAGAATAAAGTCCCCTTTAACACTGCTTAAGTTTAATCATTCTGACCAAATTCCATTAAATCCGCTTGCGATCAGTAAATTAGTTTAAGTTATTGCTGATTAATTTTCATTCAACTTTGCGCATTCTAAAATAAGATTATTCAAGCATTTGTATAGATTTAAGATCGTAGGTATCTGCTTTTGTGTTGTAAACGTCTTCTAAGCCAAGGAGTTAGGTAAACTACAGACCATATATCATAGATTTATAGCAGATATCTCAGGGTTTTTAACTTTTTTGTACCTAAATATTGATAAAGAAACCATGCACAGTTTAATAAGCCATGCGGTTGAGAAAGGCACCAATACAAACATCTTAGATTTATAGCACTGATATCCAAGGGTTTTAACAGTTATGTACATAAATATTGGTCAAGAAATAATGTGCAATTTAAATCCATTCAAATTCATAACAAATCTAAGGGTTGTTTTCCTTATCCTATATCCCATGTAATTTAACAATGAGCAGCAGTGCCACTGCCCCATAAATTGAAATCAAATGATTTTTTATTTTTAATGAACGCTCAAACTTTACACACTATATATTTTTAAGAAACTTGGTGTTTCAATTATCGAGGCACCGCTATCCACAAATTCATGTTTACAATTATTTTTCCAAATTTTTACACTTATCCATATTTTTTATTTTCAGTTTTGAATCATTAATGTCATTAAATTATATAAAAGATCCAGCTTCTCAAGTGCCAACACTTTCTACTGGTAGTTCTGGTGTCGATTCAATTGTTCGTTATTACCAAAATGGTACCGAGGAAGTGAAGAATTTGCTGAAGAACGAATGCTGTGTGATTTATGAGTGCAGGTAATACTCAAACATTTTATTTTGCTTTATAATGGAATTTTAAGAGATTTGGGATAACTAAGATTTCTTTTGGATATAAAATCCACTAGGAACAAAATATGCTTAGAAATTATTCACAGTCCGTTTCACAGCCTTAATATTAAATATTGATCTAAAAGATGTCAAATCTTCAGTCAACATATTTTTAAATTTTCAATTTTAGCTATTGTCGTGCTCTTTTTCGTTCAATTATCAATTTTATCGCTCACAAGCGTACGATTTGCCGTTCTTTACAATCACATATACAAGCAGAACAACTTTCTGATGTGATCAAAAATGCCAAAGAAGGTAATTTTTAAATTAATAAGAAACAGGAAAAATAAATTTTTCAAGGCCTGACTAATGACCAACAACCAGAAAACGAAGAAATTGGCGCTAATGGTGGAGGAAATAATGGAAACAATAATAACCTTGTTGCAAAACGAAATGTAAAAAATGTTCGTGCACTGCGTCGATTTAATCCAGTAGGGAATATTGCAAAACATATTCGTCCAGTGAATGTTCATCTTGAAAAGGCTAATGTAAATAATTTAAGAATTTTCAAGTTTTTAATTGTTTAAAAAAAATTTTTTTCTAGTCCAATATTGAGATACAAACTTTACCAAAAGTTGTTCGTCAAGTAGCTAAAACTACAATTATTGATGGAAGACAAGTAATTTTTAAGATAAAATTTTTTTCTCAATTTTTAAAAAATTTATTTAGGTTATTGAACAGCTTCCCGTTGGAATGACAATAAAAGAACAAATACCGGAAAACCGCGTAGCGTTAGTTATACCACGTGAAAACAGCACACGTTGCGGCGAAATGCAGTTAAGACGTAGACGATCTATACAATTGAAGAAATTGGCTAATGGTGGTGATGGAGGTGGAAACAGTGGGGGGAATGGAGATGCGGAACTTCATGAATTGACTTTGGAACAAGTTTAAACGTATAAATTTATAATTATATTTTCAAACAGATTGCTATACTGGAACGCATACCATCTGCAATACCTGTTGATTTTGTCCATTTACGTTGTGAAGATGAAAGGTAAAAATTGACAAACTTTTCAGGAAAATTCACCAAAAAAAATCAAAAAATAAACCATTTTAGATGTACAACAAATGGCCAGAGTTCATTTTCTATGTTAGCTGCTCTCGCTCATCATCTTGCAATTCAACATCAAACTGAATATACTGAAGAAGCATTGTTGAAGAATCCGGCACCGCACATCAAATGCTTTTTGTGTGATGAACCTGCGTTTAAAAAGTTTAAAATTTCTTCATTTTTTTAAATTTTTTTCAATTTTTTCCCTTTTCCAGACTAGAAGATCTTCAAAAACATTTCAATACTGTTCACACATCCGTTCGTGAACAACACATAAAAGCTCGTTTTGAGAAGTTTAGCTCAGACTCTAGTAGGCGCAGAGTAAGTCACAAAATTTAAAATTATTTTATTTACATTGAGTCTGGCGAAATGTTCTTAATTAAACAAAAGTTTGAAGCCGATTCCGAGCTCAAATCCTTGCTTTGATTAAATTTTATAATTGTTTCCAGCTTTGTTTCCACCTCATTGGACAACTTATTTTTTAAATTTTTTTATCTAACTCATCTTTTTCGTTTAGTGATTTTAATAGTCGTTGATTAGGCGTTTTGAGTCTCAAAGAGTTTTGAGCAAAAATAAAAACATTAGCATTTTTCTCGTTAGAATTCAACTTGTACGGGTAATCATGTGAGAATGATAAAAAAATTTAAAAAATAAGTTCAATGAGGCGGTTACTATCACTTTTAGTTAAAGAAAATTGATAAAAATGAGTGTATCTCACTTAAATTTTTCTCCAATTGCCCAGGATAAAGAAGTCTCGACTTATCGCGCACGAAGTCTCAGCCCATTTTTTGTTAAGAACTTTGAAGAAGAAAAGACTGAGGAAAAGAAAATTATCGTTAAATCTTCAAGGAAGAGAGGGTTTACTAACACAAGAACGAAAAGAAGCAAATACATAAGGCCAACATCAAAGGCTATTTTAACTCAAAAGGAGGAGATTAAACAAGTAAGAGTTTTGAATAATAAGAGAAATAATAAATCTTAATTTCTAGCAACTTTCTGCCACTTATGCACTTATTCGAAAGGATTGGGCTGGAAACATCGATGAAACTACAAATTCAAGTAATGATATGGAAGGAAGTGAAGGAGTTAATCCATCATTAGACATTCATTTGGACGACAAACCTACGTGTTCAAAAGACGTCTTAAATGATGTTGAAACTGGGAGTGATTCAACGCAAATTGGACTTATTGACGAAGACGAAGCTCGTAAAATTGATATGGTAATCTTATAAATTTAAATAAAACGAAACCAGAATAAACGGTTTCTTGAAAAATCACAAAATTAAATAACATTCAATTTTAGCTGTTAAATTCAAAAGCTCCAGAAGACGAAGAAGAAAATGGTCATGCAAGTGAAGCATCGGCTGATCGGAGCAATACCAGCACTCCATCTCCGGCAACTAGTGACCTCTTGCTGATAAATCGTCCACACCGTTCGGTAATTACTTGTTAATAGGTATTAATGAACTTTTCTAATTTTAATAGCGTCGTCCGAATACGAGATACGATATTTATGAAAATGTTGGAATTGTTGGTAGTGGTGAAAAAGGACGAAAGCAACGATCAGGAAGTATTTTTAAAGCATTTTCTCTTTATAAAATCGTTTTATTTAGCACCAAAACAAAAGTCCGAAAAAACACCAACAAAACAAGAACCCAAAAGTCCAGAAAAAACTGCGAAAAGAACACCAATTAAAGTGTTTTCTGCTGGAAAACGAAGAATTTTGTCTCATGGAACTGCTGAACGCAGAATGAGACAGAAGCGTCAAAAAATTCCAATTGTTACATCGAGTGCAGAAACTGTTCATCAAGAAAACGTTGATCTTACTAAAGTAAAAAAGGCCCCTCAAGCAGTAACTGTACCGACAACAGCAGCAGCAGCTCTCCGCGAATTTCGAGATTTTGTTCTTCCCGATTCAATAAAGACTGATAAATCAGGAAGTGAAACACCGACAGAATTTTCCAATGGTGCTAGAGGAGGTAGTGTTGCGGCAACAACAAAACAACAAATTGATCGGTATAAATAAAAAATTATTTAATAAATTGGTACTCTTGTGTTATATGCCCCCATTTTTATAGCTCCATTTCCTATTTTTCAAATTAAATACTTTTCCGGAATTTAATAATATATTTTACAAATTGTAAAAACCTTTCCGGAATTTAATAAAATATTTTACAAATTGTAAAAACCTTTCCGGAATTTAATAAAATATTTTACAAATTGTAAAAACTTTTCCGGAATTTAATAATATATTTTACAAATTGTAAAAACTTTTCCGGAATTTAATAAAATATTACAAATTGTAAAAACTTTTCCGTAATATAATAAAATACTTTACAAATTGTAAAAACTTCCGGACCATTTTGTAATCTTAAAGAGAAATCTGAAAAGAAGGCAAAGAGAATTGGTGGCATATAACACAAGAGTACCAATAAATTTTTGCTAGGACCCTTTTATGTTTTTATTTAAATAATTTAAAATTCCGAACAAAACACATTTTTTAATTAACAAGTAGTATGTTGGATGAAATTTGTGGAACTGACTCAAATTCTGCGAATGAGGAGCAATCTGAAACTCCACCAGTTTTAACAAAGGAAAAGCAACAATTCCCCTCTGTTATTACTGATCGGTACAAAGAAGAATTGGTACTTTATACTCCACGTGCTAAAGTGCTTAAAGAGACTAAGACTAAAACTTCAACCACTTCTGGTATATTTTTTTCACAACTGGTAAATTAACATTAAAAAGCAATTTTCAGACAAATCATCTTCTCATCGAAAACAAAATTTGAACGAATTAACCAATGAAGAAGCGGATGGAGAACTTTCAGTCCTTGGAACTAGTAATGCGAAAGAAAAAATAACAAAGTTTTCTCCAGCAGTATCCAATACATCTGGAAATCGTCCGTTACCACCACCAAAACCTAAAGTTTAAAAAATGATTTAATTAAATATTTTTTCTTTATTTTAAGGATCTTGCACAAATTCCAGTTTATTTAACGGAAACGCAGCGTGATCTTTTCTTTAAGCCATTGAAACCGCTTTTCAATAAGAATGTTAGTTCGGATGGATTATGTCAATGTGGAGAATGTGGCGATGTTCGCAAAAACATCAAGGTAATTTTTAAGATCTTATTTAAACAATAATTATTTTTCTAAGGATGGTCGTCGTCATATGGTTTCGCATATTAGAGTTATTCGTGTTCGTTGTTCGCTTTGCGATGCTGGTGCATTCTTCTGCTCTGATATGCGTGTTCATTTAATGTATAGGTAAAAGAAATTTAAAGGTTAAACAATAAATAAAATTAAACTTAGATATTGTGAGAAATTAAATTTGGCGCCTGATGAATTTGGTGAGTTATGACTTAAAAATTATTTTATTGAGTTTTCTTATTAAGTTGCACCGGGAACAGATGTTCCATGTATGGATAAGGAAAAGGCTGATATGCTCACGCAGCTGGTTGATCCTTATAATCCTGGTCGTATAATGTATTCAACTGGCAAAGTAATTTTTAATTTTATATTTATTAATAAATTATTTTTAGATTGTTAGTTGGACAAATCCAAGGCCATATTATCCGGATCCAAAAATGTAAGTAACCATCTTATGTTTTGACGAGGTGGAAAATTTCATTTATTTAGTGAACGAAATATTTTGGGACCAGTTCTTCCAGGGTATGTTTCAAGGTATATATTACTTTAACTGAAATATTTTCTAAAACAAATATTTTAGTCCGCATCCGTCACCAAAAAAGAAACCAGTTCGTTCCGCGATCCTGTCTTCACCGAAAAAGTCAGTTTCTGTTACTCATTCAAAGGAATTGGAGGTAAAGAAACAAGAATCAGAGCAAGAAAAAGGAGACAAATCAACACAACAAAAACATCAAGAAGGCGGTGAATCGATGCAACTCAATCAAGTTGTAAATGAAGGAGGGGAGAAGGGGGAAAGTACTGAGGGTGGTGGTGATGACAATAATTGTAATACAACTCTTCCTACTGATTCAGATAATCGAGATCATTCGTATTTGTAAAGACACAGTTTATACATATTTTATGGGAAATTAATAAGAAATTTGATTATTCAATTGACAACTTAAAATATTATTTAGAAAAGTTTACAGTTTTTATTCAGTATATATTTTGATAATAAATGGTTTTTTATTAATTTTTTTAAAGATATTATCCATATTAAAGGAATTTTTCTTTTTTAATTGAGTGGAATAAGTCTTTTAATAATGTTTGTTAGAAATGTTTCCTACGAGTACACAAAAACGTTTTTGGATTTTTGGAAACAAAAGTGAACTATCAGAAATGCGAAAGGCAGTTAATACAGCACACATTGACAGGTAATAAACTTATTATCAATTAATCAAACTCAAATATTAAAGGTTTAAGACAATACTGGCGGAATATCCCCATGTTGCAAGCGAGGAAGACTTTCTTACTGCAGATGAAGAAGCCGTTTTCTGTCGAATAGTGACTGAAACTGGAATTCGGTAAATAATCTACCTTTCTTATTTTAAACAATTATTTAGTTTTGGAGACGAATTCCGCCCTGAGATGTGGCCTTCAGTTAGATGGACTGCATTTGCTTACTTCAAACGATTCTACTTGAGACATTCTGTAATGGAGTATTCGCCCAAGAATGTTATGGTTTCTTGTTATTATCTTGCAGCAAAGGTTAATAGTATTTTTCAGGTTATTTTTAAATTAATTTAAAGGTAGATGAATTCAACGTCACCATTGACAATTTTGTTGACAATTTAAGGTTTGCAAAATCTTAATAAAATCAACGTACTTAATGTTTTATTTTAAGCAGCGGCACGCGTGAATCAAACATTGAAACAGTACTGAATTTAGAACCTGAGATAATGCTTAAGCTGGACTATTACTTAGCTGTGCATTCACCTTTTCGCCCCTTTGAAGGGCATATGATTGAGCTGAAAACTAGAATGGGATTGCAGCTCTCATCACTCAAATTTGACATTGAGGCAATAAGGCCATTCTCTACGGAGTTTTTTAGGGTAAGAAGCTTATTGACTGAAAAATATAACAAAAAATCTTACAATTAGATGTGCTTATATGGTGATGTGATGTTGCTATATCCTCCGTCCCAGATTGCCCTAGCTGCGATCAAATATGGATTGGACAAAACAATAGGCGGTAAAGTTTGGAGAAAATGTGCCATAAACCTCGAAATTTTAGAATCAAGATCTTCAAATTTTCTTCGTGATTCACTTGCAAGGCTAATGGATGCTGACTTTGGTGCAATGGGAGAAAAAAACGCTGCAGAAATATTTAAACTAGAAAAAGTTCAGATTCGAATTGGACAGATTTGCGAACTTGTATGTGAACAGGCATCACAAAACTTTAGTACAGAAGACAGCGAAAGACTTCAAGTTTGTTTTAACCTCATTTATAATTTTTCAAATATTTTAGAAGAAATTCTTCACATATATACAAAAAGTTAGTGGTGAGCTTTTGCCGAAACTAAAACAAATAGAAAAGGAGCAACAACAAAATTCTGGAAGCGGAGATGTATTTGATTCAGATGATGATTTTTAGGTTTTTAAAAGTTTATAAATTACTGAATAAAATTTTAACCCGAATGAAAATAAAAACTAGAAAATTTAAAAAAATAAAATCTAGCCAGTTACTTATCGTCTAGTCATAGCATAATTAAATTGATGCAAAAAATTTCTTTCAGCTTTAGCCTTTTGTATTTGCCCTAATGTCTCGGAAACCCTTTTGAGTGCTCGCTTGTCGAACAATTTTGTCTAAATAATCTAAATGATACTCCTAATTAATTATTACCCACCTTTAAGCGTTCTCGTCCCAATAAACCTTCTGGTTTTGGTCGTTGCCTTGCAGTTTTATTGCACTTTTTTGAATTGAGCGAGTTCGAAGACGTTCCTGCTAATTTCATACCGGTGGCATCTTCAATGTCTCGAATATAGGCTTCCTCGTCTTCATTCTTGTCAGCTTTCTTGTTGTCAGCATTTTCAGCCCTATAATATTTTTATTATAATTATGAAAATTTTGTCGTACAAAGTACTTACTCAATTTGCTCTTCCATTGGGAATCCCTGTTCATCTCGGTCAATGATCGGCCCGTGTAACGCACAACGATCGTATTCCATTCGAGGGCAGAGTTTACCACTGGGCAATGGTGCACTGCAAATGTGGTATTTTAAATTTAGATTTTGTTGAAACGATACCGGCACATTTTCTGTAAAATTGGCAGTTCACCAACAAATGTTATCTGTCTAGGAACGTAGGATTTTTCATTACAATTGTCACGCGCTTCATTGTTGCAACTAAAATTTCAAAAAAAGAAATTAAAATATTTTTAGTTTCTAACAGATAATCTTAAAAATGTAATAAAACACAACTCACTTATCATCTTCAGAATGTTTTCTCCACCAACAATCATCAGCTACTTGATTATTTACCCTCTGTGTTTCAGGATTTATACGTTCTTCCCCCCAATAGCATAAATCCAAACCCATTGCCAAACGTTTTGGCTGATTTAAATTGTTCTTTTCATTTTTCTGATCTTTTCTAATTAACGATGCTTGATCAAATTGTTGAGAAGATTTGTGTTGTGCATTTTGATTACTTGGACCTGGAATCGTAGAACAGATGAAAGGGTCCTCATTTTTGTTCGAATTTTCAGATGAGAATTGCATTAGTTCTGACTCATAGCCTTGAGAAAATAATTTTCTTAACAATTTTTTATTCAAAATTAAAAACCTTCTTTTTCTTCAACATCCAAAAATTCTTCATCTTCAGAATCAATGGAACTTGATCCATCAGTATCTCCATCAGTTTTTGCTTTAATTTTGAATTCTTTGCATTTTTCCAGTTCTTCCATTAATCCTCTTTTTGTATCAATTAACCGTTTTGTGATGGCGGTTGTCGAAGTTTGAGTATTACCTCCAATTTGAGACAGTTTTTTAAGCCTAGAATATTTCTAATTCACTAAAAAATTCACAATTTTACAATACCAATTGTTAACGTTATTAGTCCATTTTTCAAGCTGCTTAGTGGTTTCGTACAATTGATGGATTAGATCAACATTGTCAGAACTTTTTTCAACTTCAACTTGTGGTTTAAGGTAAATTGTAACATCAGTGCTGGGTAAGAACGCTTCATGAGAATCGGCGGAATTTGTCTAAAATTATCAGATTTTAAAATGTTATGTGAAAGATTACCATAAATAGTTTTTTGTTTCTTTTTGAAGAACCATCAATTTCTTTTTTATCAAGAGAACAGAAATTTGGGAGTAAAAGTTCTGACAACTAAAACCTTTAGGCAAATGCTAAGAAAAAGCCATCTAACCTGGAATGCCTCAACTTGAATCCTTTCAATATCGGCTCGTGACTCATCAAAAAGTTTGGTAATTTTCTCGACAACTTTTCGAGCATTCACTTCTTGTTTGAAAGCCTCATTAGCAGCACGCTCCCGTTCAATCTAATTAAAAATTTAATAGTTATTTTATTTTATAACAAAATACTTGTGAAGTAGTGTTGGAATTTTCCCAATCCAGACTTTTGGATTTATTCAAGTAATTTCCAAGTGATCTCAATTTTTGATAACCTAGTCCAAATTTGTCGATCCAACAACGAAGCATTGTAATTGTTTCCTTTTTGAGTAAACAAGCTGCGTCAGGCGGTCCAGGCAATGGGTAATGAAGAGGGTCAGTCTCCAAAGTGTAGACAAGGAAATCCTTAAATTTTATTTCTTATAATAAAAATAATAAACCTGAATTCCATTGATCAATTCAATACGAAATCTATGAGAACGTTGAAAGAAATACCCAGAAATGTGTAGAACACAAAGTCGTACATCACAATCAGTTCGACGGAGTTGCTCAAACAAAATATCAACAAATGAAGGAATTATACTTTCCATTCTTCGTACGGTTCCCACAAGTTCTTTGAGTGCTTTTGCGTTTATTTCCTTCGTCTTGTAGTCAAACTTAAATTTTGAATTTATTTCGAGAGGACAGCTAGCCCGAGGGAATATGCCAAAATCATCACGGAGTACAAGAAACACTGAAAGTTCAAAATTGATACCTGCCTAACAATCGAACAAACACATCGCCGCACTACGCTTTTTTCAACATCCATCACTCCAACAAGCTAATCTGTAAACTTTTACTACTTTATAGATTCACAATTATTATCAGCTTTCATTTAATAAAGTATAAGGAATTCCGTTAAAAGAAATGGCAGAATAACTGAGAATATTTATTCGTTACAAAATAGCGTTACAAAAAGTATAAATTAAGAAAATATTAAGGTTATAAATTAGGTAGAATCCTTATAAATGCAAAAATAAATGGAATGTTAAAGCAACATTGGTGTTTTAAAGTGAAATAATTAAATTAAAATCCCAGAGTATAGTTAAAAATAAGAATTAATGGCAGTCAAAAAATATAATAAGTTAAGAGATTCAAAAATAATTTAGAAAATTAAAAAGCCAAAATATATAAATTAGATAGAGAAATATTGATCAAACCTTTCAAAAATTGTATTATTTTAAATCAAACATCAGAGTTAGTATTGGTGTTATTTTCATCATTCGAAGTAACATCTTCCTTGTTTGTTTGAGAATCCATATTGTTCAACGTTTGTGGAGATTGCAGAAGACGCTTGCCAAGACCAGTCACCTTTTAGAAAAAAAGTTAATTAGATTATTAAAATAATAATTAAACCAATGGAGATTTTGAACGTCGAGGTTGCATCAATGGAGTTGTATTCATGGACTGTTGCTTCGATTGATTTTTCTCATCACCTCCGTCAACAAATTGTAAAGTTGGTGGTGCACTATACTGATTTTCTGCCAGTTTTGGTGGTACAAAAGCATTGGTTGGAGAAGCTGTCCCACTGATGGCACGCATAAGAGAGGCAGAATTAAAGGCATTCTGATGCATGGTGGGAAAATTTTGTGTTTCATGTAGTGCAACTGGTACGTCAGACAATGACTTATTAATTCCCATAGACATGTTTGCATACCCAAGTGAATGTCCATAAGCGGTAGGCTTTGAAATTTAAAATAAAATTTAAAAAAAGCAGGAAAGTTACTTTATAAGTGTTTTGGCGAGAAAAGCTATTTTCATCTTGATGTCCAATAGTCAGAATATCTCCACGACCTGGCGAGTTAGTAGTGCTTTCAACTCCATCTGAACCATTACCCATAAAATGTGCAGTTGTTGCAGTGTTAGAACTTCCTTTAACCATATTAATATTGCCAAGTCTACTATGATGTGTTGCCCCACTAGTCTGTGCCAGCCAATGTAGACGCAGCAACTCATTAAGCAATTCGTAAGTAAAACGACCACCAACATGTTGGCGTATAAAATGAAATAGAAGGATACCGTCGGGGCGTAATCGACATTGGACAAATCGATGGAGTTCACGACGACCAAAACCGCGCAGCTTAAAAAATTAAAAGTAAATTCAGGAAATATTCTAGACATTCGAAAAATTTTACCTTCTGTTGATGCTTGTTAATATTTTGTCGGACAAAATTTGTACGCATCCTTGGTATCATGAGCATAGCAAAATAGTAGAAAAAGTTAACGAGTGTTACAATACCAACAAACAAAAACCAAAAATGAAGGAAAAAGTAGAGCCTTTTAATAAATAAAAAATAAACAAATTAAGCAATAAACCAACTTACTTTTCATTAATCATGTTTAACATAATTACGCATTGAACTGAAAATTAAAAATAACAATATTTATCAATAACAAATTAACCTGTGTGTCGTTGAGGATTGGCCAAACGCCGAATTGAAAAATCACACATGATAACACGAGGAAATAGTTTAGATTCCCCCCAATCCACACCTTTGAACAAGTCAAAAACGGCCTGAATTTAAATTTTAGTTAAAATTTCAAAAATTTGTTAAACCTGCCAAGCCCAACTATGAAATTCGCCACCAAGAAAACGATTCAAGACTATTAACTGACCAAAACAGTTTAAAATATAAAAAAGTTTGAGAGCAAGGTAAAGAAAAGTAGCATTTAACCCTGAAGGATGTCGGGATCGATAACCAAATTTTTCGTCAGGTGAAAAGTTGGAAAGCTTAATATATTAAAATTGTAAAATTTGAAAAAAACAAACTGTGTCCGAGACAAAAGACGCAATTTCACCAATTTCTTTATCACGGTCAGCTCCATGCAATTTTCGACTTTTCTGTGCTTCGTTGAGTAGACAACGTGGATTTATAGCTGTTTGCTTATGTAGAATATTCCAAATCCAATTGGGCAACCAAAAGAGTAGAGCCTGCACAGCTAATACGACGGGGACCCAACTTTAAATTTAAGGAAACAATCGTTTCTTTAAGCAAAAATTATACCGATAGTAGCTGATCTGGTCCTGGCGGTGTGACAAATCTCTCGGTATTTCTTCATCAAAAGGTACATAATAAGCATTCGACACGAAACAGTAATTCTCTGCATACTTGTCCCAGCCTCCTTTGAACTCTAAAAAACAACTCAATACTATTAATAAGGCAATACAAACCATTAGGTGTCCAGCACTGGATAGGTGAACCAAAATATTGTTTAGCTGAAATTGCCAATGCAAAAAAGGCTAGAAGCACAGAAGTACAATAATAATTGAGCCAGTCTACTGAATCAGCTACGGCCTGCACCTTAACAATACGTTGAATGTAAGTGGAAAGAAATGGAATTCCCAACATCTTTCTATTTTGAAGATTTACATTATAAAATCAGATTTCTAAATTCTAAAAAAAGAAAATTAATCTAATGCAAGGGAAAAAAGTAGATGACGCCCAAAAATAAGGTCTGACAAATTCTCGTGTCGCTTGAGTCCCTTGGATGTGGGAAATTGAGTCTTGTGATTGAGGGTCACATAATACAGTATAATAAACTTGTTTATCTATCAAGTATAAAACAAAATGTCATAATTTCTTTAAAATTCTTTATATCTATTGTACTTTTTCTTTAAGAATCTTCAATTTACTAGCATTTTTGCGTGGAGGCAAAACGACATTGGCACCATGATCTCGTTGCCGGTGAATCAACAATGTACGTTGCTGACAAAAACCACGTGAACATTCGCTACATTTAAAAGGTTTCTCTTTGGCGTGGGTGAACCTGAAGAAGTAGAGTTTATAAATTGAAATGATTGGTACAAAAACAAACTTGTGATCGCGTAGATGATCTTGGCGGCGGAACGATTTCGAACATTCATCACATGGAAATGGTCGCTCGTTAGTATGTATACGTTCGTGGATACTGTCAAATATTTTTAAGTTTTTGGATTTGTTTGTAGGTAAAACTTACAGAAGGTTATAAGATTTTGTAAATTGGCGTCCGCAATAACGACAAATAAATTGCTTGCGTTGTCGCCGACTTCTTACTGAACGAGGAGGGTACGAAGGGGGTATCCCTATTTCTGACTTAACTTTAACAACGGATTGTGTATTTTTGTTCACAGTCTTGCTTAATTTAAAAATTATGTAAACTTTGAATGATTATAAATTTACGTGTGGGATTGATTATCAGTTTTTTGGTGAATATTCACTTGTATGAATGTATCAGTAGTTTTTTGTTCAGCCGCAGCAGAAGCAGCGGCCGCTGCAATTACAATTGCTGCTTCAAAAAGTGAAGAAGATGAGGCTCCAGGGGGGACGTGTGTCTTAGTAAAGGCAGAATCTTTTGCTTCTAAACCTTCGGCTTCTGTCTTTATCTCTTAATTTTAATATTGAAGATAAGAAAATAAAAGGCAAGAATACCTCTGCTGTATTTTTGATCGTTGCCAACACACGAAGAAATGTCTGCAAAGTCGAATTTCTTGGTGACGTTTGTTTCATTTTTAAGAATACTGTTTGAAATTGAGTTAGTGTTCTCGTGCATTTTTGGCGTTAAATATTGATGTACCATCGATTCTGCGATTGGTCGTTGTTGTTGCATGGCCTGAATCCATTCAAGTATTTTTTGTTGTTTTTGTTGTATACTAGGCAATTGTGGAAAAATACTACTATTTGTAGTCTGGTTGGCTGGTGAATTTACAGAATAATTGACAATTTGTGTTGCCATATTTTGTAAAGCTAATAATGGGAGTAAGGCTGGAGAATGAAAGCGAGGCGATGGGAAAATCCCGAATGACAAATTTGGTGGTATCGTATTTGTTGTTGTGAATAGCGGGTAGATTGAATTAATATCAGAAGGAAATGCCCCAACAGATGTCTGAGGGGTATTATCATTGTGTTTTTTGCGATTTTGTTTATGCTGATGAGGCTGGTCAGGAGTATAAAACATCTGAAAATATTTGAATGAAAATTAAGTATGGTATTTTTTAAACAATATATTCTAAAATCTAATCCGGTTTCCTTCTTCTAATTCCTATAGAATTTTCAGCTGCATATATTAATTGCCAGCCACTATTTTTCAGTTTTTTTCTTCCTTCGCTCTTGCTCATTTTATTCTTTTCTATTGACCATCTTTCCCATCCTGTTAGCCAATTTCCGGCTCGGCCCAAAATTAGAGTCAATGCGCGCCGCTTCTGCGCATAATCAGGCGGCGGCTTTTTGAATTGGCAAAAAATCAGAAAACGAGAAAAAGAAAATTATATTGTGATTTTGAAAGGATGTATTTGTAATTTTTTAGCTTTGAGGTTGTAAAATAACTGAGCAGCTGTGAAAGTGCAAAATGTATTTTAGGCTTAAAGATGCTTTAAATGCCTTTCAGTCTGAACATTTTTTAAATAATTGATAGATTATCTAAACATTTAGAGCATATTTCGGATATTAAATTTTCTACATGCTTTTAAATTTCTTGGCCAATTTTTAAGGAATAGTAAGAGCAGGAGGCTATAGAAAATTTAAAAATAACAGTAAAATGGCTGGAAGTGGTTTGGCGGCAGCCTTTTGATGTTAAAAACTCTTATCATAACAAGGAAATGGAAGTGATAATTAGGTCCATTCTCACTTATATTGTTGACTCAACTCAAGAGTTCAACAAAATGATTAATGCGATAATTATTTCTGCGATGATTAGTGAAACGAAAAAAGAAAAATTTATGAAGGGATGCAAAGATAATTAAGCTTGGCAAAATGAGTTAAAGCTACATTAATAAAAATATGAATAATTCACTTTAAAATACGAGAATTTTTACTATGTTTAAGGAGTTTGCTGACAGTTCTCGCAAGCGATCGTAACAAAAGGGGTTTACCGGGAGCCAACACTTGTGTTATTTGTCATGCTGATATATAGATGATTCTTTTTTCCGTTTTTTCTTAACAATAAAAAGTTGAGAAAATGTAAAGGTAGCTTTTATGGCTTTGTGAAGATGGTGGTAAAAAAAGTGGTTGGGCGGAGTTTTTGTTAGTTGCGGGAGCAAACAGCGAGTGATGAGCATACACTAGTTTGTGGAAGCGATGAAAGGAGAAAAGTGGATGTGTGTGCTAGTCAAACGGGAGTAGAACTTGTACTATTCAACGTTGTCTGTGCGATGGGCGTGCGGTTCGTTAGGTGGTTGCCTCTGATTGGTTGTAGAGCACACTTTTGATGGAATTTCGTCTATGCATGTTCAATAAAAATTTTTTTGTACATGCTTATAAGTAGGGATCGGATTTTTAGGTTATAACCTATTTTTTCTGCGAAATAGTCCTGATGAATTGAGCTCAAATCCGTTGTTATTTTTTGAAAATCTTTTGTTTACAGGGAGTTATTATGACCTATTTGAACCTATTTTGGCGTTTTGCAACCTAAAATAGGTTGTAACCTATTTTGGATGTTTTTGTCATTTTTTCACTTTTTGTCACCTATTTTGGGCATTTTTCATAAAATTTCGATTTTTTAACAAAAATTTTCTAAATTTTTTGAAAAAAGATTTAAATTTTTCAATAATTTGATCAATTTTTTTATCAGCCCAAAAATTTTTCTTCAATTTTTTTTTGAAAAATATTTCCTCAAAATTCAAAAATTTTTCAAAATTGGAATTTTTAAAAATTTTTTATGATTTTTTCACTTTTTTGCCACCTATTTTGGGCATTTTTCATGAAAATTCGATTTTTTTCAAAATTATTTTTAATTTTTGAAAAAAATTAAAAATTTTTCAAAAATTTTGTCAATTTTTCTTATAAGTCCAAAAAATTTTCTTCAATTTTTGTGAAAATATTTTTCTAAAAATTCAATATTTTTGTAAAACTAAAATTTTTCAACATTTTTGCCTTGTCGCTGAAATTTATGAACTAAAATAGAAATTAATCGTCATTTTTGCCTTGCTTGCCCAATATGTCGACCTTTTTTTGCAACCTATTTCTCTATTTTTACGACCTATTTGCCTATTTTTGTCACCTATTTTAGCATTTTATACAACCTATTTAGGTGCCTATTTTAGGGTTTTTACGACCTAAAAATCCGATCCCTACTTATAAGTTATCAAACATGGATTTTAAATAAGCTTTTATTCATCTAATACCATTTTTATTTTCATTTTAAATATCTGACATCTTATCACGTTTCTGACTTTCTATTTTTTCATCGATATCACTTTTACCGAGAAATATCTTTATTTTTTCTTTTATTTCGACAAAAAACACCTTCTACAACTCTCCAATTTCCCTCTATAATCATCGTTATTCAGATTTTACGATCCCGATGACCTATACACTTAAAAAGCGCGAACGGCAAATTGGAAAAAATTGGCCCAAAGCTAAAGGTCTTCAATAAAAAATGTGATTATTTATGACACAAAACGGCCCACACAAAAAGGAAAACCATAAATTTAATTATTTTTAGACACTATTTTAACACTTTCATCTTTTGACATTATCTTTTCCCATACCTTATAATTTGCATGTGATTTATTTAGAATTAATTTTAACTAGTATTATTAATTCTAAAGAGTTGAATTGCAATTAGTCTCTGGATTTTATGATTACTTTCCAACTTTGTTTTCTCATCTTCCATTTTTGGTGGTTCCTTCCATCGGCAAATTGCAAAAAAATTGGAAAAGAAACCTGTCTAATGCCCTCCAACAACTTTCTTTTTTGCCTTTGGCGGATATTATTTTTGGCACTTGGACCACAAAGGCATTCATTCACTTTAAATTGAAAGAAGAGGCGCAATTGATATATAATGTGGGTAATAAAGAGCAAAACATTCATAATAGTCATTTTTTGAAAATCATTTTCTCATTTTCAGATATGTATATGCAAAAATAAACAATAAAAAATTCTATCGGATTAAGAATGTTTAAATGACTTTTAAACAAACACATTTGTGTTGAAATCAGAAATGCTCGCTTATCAATTTCCCCAATCGCTAATTTATCGCCATTTTTCTAATCCTCTTCATTTTTGTGTTTATATGTATTTCTAAGCAGTCATGAGTGGTTAAGCTGTGGAATATAATAGCATTGAATGAAAATGTTGATGTCAAGATTATTAAAAATTAAGTAGGTTAAGAAAGGCCAAAAAATAAAATTTAAAGCAAAAAAGTTTAATATTTCTATTACTTCAGACATTTTTAAATAACATAAATTCTTGCCCCAGCTCCGGATCCATGGTTATGTCCCCTTTTATTCCTTTTGTTCCACTGTTTATGCTTTCCTTATTCGATAAATGTGGCCATAAAATAGCGATGATGACATGTCCTTGTTTGCAGTATCGCCGATCAGCGGCGACAAACATTCACAAAAAGGCCAAAATGCGCTCGCTTTACTGCTAATCTGGCAGTTGGCGGAGAACTCATATTTTCACTACCATATTTTTCTTTGGATGCCTTTTGTCATTCTTCCATATTGTTGCCAAGCTCTCTCCATTCTCGATGCCGATTATGAGATCCGACGATTGATTGCAAAATCGCGCATCATGTGCTTTGCTTTTTAACTATTTGTTTGAATAAGGCTTATATGAAGAAAGGTTTAAAAGTAAGAGTGAGAAGGACTGAAAAATAAAAGGGTATTTAGAAATTTAAAAAAAATTGGCAAAAATTAAATTGAATATGCTGGTTCTTTAAATTAAAATTTTTGGCATCCTGTTTATAGAGTGATATTTTATCCCAATAAAAATAGCGTTGTTAGAGATGTCATGGAAATTTCCTTAAGAGGAGCATTTGAGTCAATATCATTGCTGAATACGAAAGCACTTTGTTCTCTATTATGTGGCATTTATCGCTTTTTTTGCAATTATTAGCATTCAACGGTGCTTCTCCGTTTGAAGTTTTTTAAACTTTTGTTTAAAGCGTTTTTAAAGAATTTTCACTACCGCTGATATTTTATCACCACGTTTTTCCACTTTTTCCTCAAACATTGTTTGCGCTTTTCATTTTCTGATCATTTAAAATCAGCCCCTTCCCTTTTATTAATAAAATAACTTTTCTAAAAAGTTTTCATTTTAGATACCATTTAAAATATATGCATATTGCTTTATATTTGATCACCTTCAACTGACAATTATAGATTTTCTTCGTACGAGGAATGCCAAACTCAATGTTCAATTCGATGCAAAATTTTATTATGAAAGGTTTTTTTAATTTTTAAAGATAAAATTTAAAATAGTTTTAAATAGGAAAACCGTGCAGAACGTAATCTGCAAAAATTGGGTTTTATGATCATCAATCTCTGAATTCGCTGGGAGTGAATCTAATGGTGTTAGAAAGCCTATTTAACTTGATGGATATTTTACAAGTCAAGGACGGGACGCTTATCTTGTTCATTAAAGTAAGTTTTAAAATTTTAGAAATATCAGTATTCTGAACCAAGAATTTTACGGTTTTTGGTTGCAGTTGTGAATTTATGTTAGTTTGAAACTTATTCTAGTGTTTGAACTTATACTATAATTCCGTGTTCTCACAAGAAAAATACTTTCTAAGCTTTTCGCTTCTTGATTTTTAAGTATTTGGTTTATGATGGGTGATTCAAATAATTGTGTGTTAATGAGTTCCGTAAATTAAAAGTTTATTTAATATCTTCTCAATCCGAGTGTACCTCCTTCAGATCCTCGTTGTCCTTAAAAAGTAATTTAGCGTTGTTTTAAAATCTAGTTACCATATGGTGAATAGTCACGTCTTGTTTCACCAAGCGTATAATCGAGTGGTGGGCTTCTTGGAGGTGATCTTTGATAATAAGGTAAATGCTCATCGCCTGAATTTAAAAGGGAATTTTTTAAAAGTTTATTTGGTCATGTTTTAAGTTTTTCGATGAATTCATTTTGTTATACAACCTGTAGGACTATCGTGACGCTTTTCATTAACTCCTGGTGTATATTGAACTGGTATCTGATGACCTTTCTGTTTACGTCGACGAAGTAATTTTCCAAACCAATTCTGCTTTGTGCTAAAGCGAAACAAAAATATTATTTAAACTTGCTGTAATTCCTTACTTTCTTTTACTGATTTTCGAAAGTGCGGTATCATCATCAATAGCTCCCTTTTCATTTTTTAACTCATTTGAGTGTCTTCTGTTGTGTGCTTCCACATTTATAATATGAATATGAGCTTTTTGCGCTTGTTCATCCATTTTACTCAATTTGCTTTTGTGTGGTGCCATTGTTACGTTAGCTTGTTTTTCCACCAGGCTTAAAAGGATGTTTTGTGATTTTTCTGTTTTTAAGTATTTTATATTTTCTAGTTTATTTTTTTAAGTAAGCTCTGACTTTATTTTAGATGCTGATCCTATCATAGGATGAACAGTACGTTTTGCGGCTTCTAGTGAGTAGAGTGGGACTATGTGGTCTTCATCCCAGAAGTAATCTCTCTTCTGATCTGGTATTCTGTTGCTCCCAAGATCTACTAGTGTCATTCCAGTCTGATAAGGGAATGTTAGTTGATTAGAATCAATATTTCATACTATCAAGTTTTTGTCTATAACATAATTGCATTCCAAATCATCATCATCTTCGCCAAACGGGTTGAGTAGAGCTTCAGCAACTTTCATCCAACCCACATAGAAGAAGAATTGAATGATTGTACCGATGGGTATTATTAGATCAATCTAGATTTTGCTCTGTTTTAGGCTAAGCTAATATTGTAAAATTACCTCGCTTTTAAGCGGAGACTCTTGCCTGGTAATAAATTGCCGACTAATTAAGCAGATAATGAAATAAATACGAACAGAAAGGAATACTACCTAAATTATTTGTTTTAATTTTACTGAGTATAATATATGGAATTTCTTGAATTATGTACTTGTGGATAAATAAGTGGGATGGGCACCTGAAATTAAAACAATATGCAATAATTGAAGTGTAATTACCCAGTCATATTTCAACAATGAAGCAAGTCCATGGCGGAATTGTCGAATTTCCTAGAGAATTTAAACGTGATCTTTTGATTTGAAGGATTAGATTATTCTTAGAAGATTACCGACGTTATCTTGTCCAGTAAAAAATCACTAGCCACTTTTCCATGAAGTCGAGCCTCATATCTAGCAAATTACTAACTGATTTTTCATAAACGCTTACAATAATGCATAGCACCAGTGAATTGGTGTCCAATAACGTGAGTAAGGGTCATGAACGCGCTCAAGCATTTCTAACTCACTCATAGAAACTATGCCTTTTTGTTAAAAAATATTTATATTAGTTAAACGTTTTGTTTGAATTCTTACCAGTAGCAGCAAGTGTCTCCAAAGTTGGGAACCTTTTTCGTACTTGCATACTAATGTCTCGAAGCACTATTGCCTGATTTAAAACCATGTATCTGACCATATTTCGTCTAAGAATGCGTGTTTCTATATCAGCGCCACGGATGTAATTAGCAAATGCAAGCGCCGAACTTTA
Source organism: Meloidogyne incognita (assembly GCA_036172945.1). Taxonomy (NCBI): domain Eukaryota; kingdom Metazoa; phylum Nematoda; class Chromadorea; order Rhabditida; family Meloidogynidae; genus Meloidogyne; species Meloidogyne incognita. The sequence continues at coordinate 3,349,962 of JARQAC010000010.1, forward strand.
AATAATTTGGATTTAAGAATTAATTAATTCACTAACTCATCAATCCATCCCAGTCCATTAAGTATACTACTCCAACGAGAAACTACTTGCGTTACGAAAAAACCAAGCATAAATGTAAGAGGTAAAGTAGTATCCATTTTTGCGTCTAGATAGTGTGCTAAATGTTCAAACTTCTCTTGACCGAATGATGACAGTAAATAACGGTAGATAAGTGAAATTAATAGATAAACGATTAACCAAAGTACTAGTTCAATACATACAGCCTTCCATACAGAACCTCGCCATCTCGCAAGAATTCTTATGAAGCTGCCCCAGCCGGTCCTGCGAGACACATCCAAAGTATAAGAGATTGTCATATTTAGTAGGAAGTCATTTCTCTATATTTGGAAATTTCTAGTTTGATAAGGAACACTAATGGATTGAATTTTTTAATTCTCAACAGATGGAAGGAAATTGTCGGCTGTCAAATTTACTATTCAGTTTTTCTTCCCTGTGGGCTTATTTGAAAGAAATAGGAAAAAAGACGTAAACAACCAAAAAGTAATGAAAGACAGGAAATTTTAAGATAATGATAGAAAATTGCGGTGAATCTATATTTTTGGAGATAGTGAGGGCTAGGGGGATAGTGCGACTGTGACGTTTTAATGAGGAGAAAGTGAGTTTACCCAGAATAGCGCAGTAGTATGAAATTGTGAGAGGCGCGAAATTCAATGGGCAAATGACTTGTTGTTACTTTTCTCCTCACTTTATTTTCAAGAAATTTAATAAAATACAAGAAGTACAATTTTAGTAATTATTTGCAGCCTGTATTTTAATTTAAAATGGCTTAAGTTTGGCTATACAGGCATTTTAAGACTAATCAAAATCAAATTAAAATTTCTTTTACAAAAAGATCTAACTTGAAAATGAAATGATTGAAATGTTTCCTTTCCGACCTACACCTTTCTTTTCGTCAACATCTAAATACACGTTAAGTGGTAATCGCTATTTTTAACTCTACATACTTTGATTGGGAAAATTTTGTTTATATTTATTTGTATGGGCAAAATTAGAAAAAATTTTTTAAGAGTATACAAAATTGAAAACAATCTAACGGATGCGAGGAGAAAAGGTCGTTGAATAATATTTTTTTTGTTGCCAGGGAGATTAGTTTTTTAGACAATGTTATAGAAATTTCGTTCCAAAAATTTTAAGAGAATTAAGTTAAATGATAAGTAAATAAGTGACCCTTAAACAATAGTTTTTTATCGCACATAAATCAAGATTGCAACTAGACTAAAAATTTTAACTTAAAATCAATTCAGAAATTAATCAGAATATCAAAAAAGGATATCAGTTTAAAATATTTATGTTCTTTATTGGGACCGAGCAAACAAATAAGAGGCTATAATCTTCACAAATTTTTACTTTACTGTTTTTGCAAGATTTGAGATTCAATAAAAACGAATTGATGGTTCTAGTCGTGTCCATTTCTTTTGTATCTGAAGTGAATTGTCGTGTCCCATTTCTCCAAAATTCGATTCTGCAGCATTTTGAGGCCTTCGAATCCATTGACCGTCCCAAGCAGAAGCCGGAGCATAGTCTGTCCATGAACGGGCTATCATATATAAAGGATGCTCCAATTCCGTTTTAGCATTTGAGGGTAGCGACTTAGTACAAGTTCGTGATACGAGTAGAGAAACAGCTTTAAAATAATAAAATTTGTTAAAATTTTGTGAATTTTGAAGTGTTTTAGGCTTCTGTTAATTTGTTAAGAGTTTCTCTATTATATTAGTTGTGTTAAACTCACTAAAAATTGTAATCAGATTTAAGTGCCATTGACGAGGTGTGCATATGTTTGAGTTCATTTTCGACAGATGATGTTGATAATACAACTTTAGAGTAAATTTTTTTACAAATCTCTGAAAGTGAATTAGGTTTATGTATTTCCAAGCTTTTAAGTTTAAATGAGGGGATTATATGATGGAACTAAATTTGTTATCGTATGTCTATTCTAAGAATTGCATTTAAAAATTGATTGTAGCCCATTGTCTGGTTAAATGCCGTTTTTTCTCTCTTAATGTAGTGTGAACCATTTATTAGTATCAGCGGGATTGATATTTAATATTAAATACTTTTGCAATTTTGCTATATTAAATTGCTCTTTTTACTCAGAACAATATGCCTTTAATAAATATTTTTCCTCGATGGGATTTTATATTGAATTATTAAAATAAAACTGAATTAAATTTAGAGAATCTTAAATGAATTATTAAAATTATTTTTTATTCTTTTTATACATCTTGCTGAATAATATAAGCATTTCAGCAAAAACCTAAAACAATGAGAACATTAAGCTAATGGGAATGTGGATTTGGGGAGATTTATAAATTTTTAAAACATTTTTTATATATAGAAATGCTCCTTTTGTTTTTTGAGCGTTTATTTTTAGTAAATTTGGCCAATTCAATTCATGGAAATGACCACATTAGGAAGCTAACATAAGCAATGATTTTTGAGAACACAAAATATTCCTACATTTCTCATACCCATTTTTGATGTTTATTCACGGCGCTGCTTTCCTCTTTTGGAAGCATAACTTAGATGAAAAGCTTATAACAAAAGCCAACGACTTTCTAAGAGCGTGCTCTCCGATAAAGCATAATGGTGGCACATTTTGAATGGAAGGATTGTGGTAAAGTTTCGAATTGCCTTTTAGGAAAATAAGCATAAAATGGGACCGAACACGGAAGAAGGAAAAATGAGAGGATTTAATATAGCGATAAAACATAAATATTCATTTATGTAATACGTTGAAGCGTAATGCTTTTTGTGCTTAAAACAATGTTTGAATATGGCATCAATTTAGATTATGAAAATGTGTTAATTTTGGGAGTTTTTTTGTCTAGGTAGCTTCAATGTTTATTTGTTTTATTGATATTTTAAAAATAATTTGGTGAGATATAGTCTGTTAACTATAGATTATAGCTATAATTGTTGACAATGGAATTTTTTTGAGAAGTTGTTTATCAAAAATCTTTCGGCATTTGTGTTAATTTAATTGCGCTCGATTTATTAAAATTTTTGTTGCTTTCAATGGAAACTTAAAAAATGGTGTAATTTGATTTTAATTGTTATTAGAAAAAATGAGTAAAGTAAATGCGTGGTAAGTGGCGATAATCTGGCAATTAGACTAAGTCCTGGACAGACTGACGTGTGAACTCAATAATAAAAGACAAACGTTTAAACCAGAGCTTATGTATTTCATTAACTTAGAAACGGTTAAAAGTGTACTTCGGAATTATTTTTTAGAGGAAATTGTTTTTAATTTTTCGAACTAATATTAACTATTATATTACATAAGTACTATAAAATGAATTATTTTATTAGTAAAATTTACATGCTTGAAAGTAATTATAATGAATGTGGGGGAGGTTTAAAAGTGAAAAGCAGGTGTTTGTCATGCTTTCGCTTAATAATAATTGGAAAATATGAATTAATATAACTTGATATCTTTAGTACTTATTACGGTTTTTAGACACTTGCGTAAATCCTTATTACAGTTGATTATCCGCAAACTAACAAATCACCAAGTATAATCAACAAGAGTTGGATTAATTTATAATCTAAGACTTTTAGCTGTTACGTTCAAACATTTTTTGTTTTCTCATTGGTGGTATGACATTAAAATATTAAACATGCTATCTATCTTCTCTCAATTCCTCCCACCAAATGGCCTTGTTGACTGCAGCTATAATACTGATGCATGCCTTGCCTCTCTTGTTATAGTTTCCCCTGTCATGTCGTTAGCAGTCTTCGCCAACCAACAAACAACATTCCGATCGATTTGGGGCTCTCATTTATTAGTCACAACTTTGTCATTGTGATGCATCCTTCTACATTGTAAAAGTAATAACGTGTTAATTTAGCTTGATTTGTTACTACATATTACTAGAAAAATAGCAGACAGGATTAAGGACTTTTCTAGGACCAAGAATTTGATTATAATTTACTTTTATTTGAGATATAAAATCTGCCGTAAATGGACAATTCGTCTTCTCGAATTCTTGACCAAATATTTGGCCATACGTCAAGTTAATTTTTTAGATTTACGATAATAAATAACATTTTTTAAAGACGAACAACAGAATCATCCAGTAATTTCGACTGGAGGTAGGAATCAGTACGTAGAAATTGACCGTTTTGAAACAGAAGATCAACTCAAAAAGTGGTTAAATGCTCAGAATAGAAAGTGGGGCATGTGAGTCTGGATTTTACGTATACCTATTTTACATTTTTTATTTTTGTTTTTAGTGTACAGAAGGGTCGAGTTACTATTGAAGATGTTTGATTGAATTATTTAAACATTAATTGCTGTATTAACTTTAGATCGTTGATCAATATGCTTGTATCTATAGAAGGCGAAAAGGCTATGCGTGTAGAGTACAAATGCGTGTTCGTCATAATCGCCGAAGTGGCCACAAAATTGTAGAGGTAGGTTAAGTTTTTGATTGCCAAATACTTGAATCCGCGAATATTGATTGTTGCTAAGCTTCTTTTGATTGACACATTTTCTGCCTTTTTCACTATGAATTTTAGTTTAAATCACAAATTTTCTAAATTTAGGTTTTGCCTCTTCCCCATGATCATAAATTTTATGGGCCATTAATTGTCCCTACTGAATTCGATGACGGAACATTACCGGATCAATCTTCACAGACTACCAGCAATGAACATGATTCGCTGAATACAGGTCTTTTTTAACTGAATTTATACTGAAATGAATTCCTTGATATTTTCAGATGTTCAACATCCATCAGAGGTTCATAATAACGAAAAAATTCAAGTAAAGCAAGAAGTCGATTTCTCATCATTGACTGAACAGGTCATTACGAAAGAGAAAACAGGAGAATGTTCTACTGATATTCATTTTCAAAATGATTCGAATTTAAACGAAGAACAAGCACTTTCACAACCAATGGAGATGCTTTGGTCTAACATTTTGAATAATCATTCCATTCGCTTATTTTCTACTGACAATTGCAATGCCAATTATGAAGATCAATTAGATGAAGAAGATGCATTTGAAGTGGAAAATCGATCAACTGGCGATAATAATTTAATGATCGATGCTGGCGAGGATGAAGCAGGACATTTGGATGACTCTATCATCAACACTGTCGTCGAGAGAGTAGCGGTCTGAATTTTTTAAACCTAAAAAACATTACCGAATTCTATTTTAGGGCCGATTCTCCGATTATATTGATTCAAAATTTGATTCGATCATTGAGACACTTAAAAAACTCACCAAAAGTGTTGATGATTTGAAAAATTCAGTTAGTTCTATTACAAAAGTACAACAACAACCCAATCAAAATCAATGCCAAACTTCAGCACAATCGCAGTTTAATTTAGAACCATTTGGCAAACATCTTGCTGACGCTTCAAGATTATCAACGATTTCTCGTTCATTACTAAGACAAAGACTTTCGCAGCAGCATCGCCATTTTTCGATACCAACAACTTCTCAAAGTTCGAATCAAACGAGAACACCAAATTCTAATAGACGATTTCAACTAAATTTGCATGTTTGTTTTATTTATTTTAGAAATTTAATTCTTTTACTAACAAAATTATTTTATTTTCCTTATAGCTACAGAATTCGCAAACTGATAGGTAATCTTTTATAAATGTGTTAATTAAATTGAATTTACAATAAACAGTCCTCAAAGACATGCAAACAATTCAAAAATAGATAGCATTGAAACGACTGGAATTTCTGACAATTCAAAACAACATTCAACGGATTTGGCTTCTGCTAGAGGGCAAATGCCTTCCCAATTAAATACTTCTTTGACGGATGGACTAATGATGTCTAATAGTATTTCGCAGCATCATGGTGGAAAATCTCCGACAAATTTTAATCCAATTAAGTTTTTAAACAATCCAATAAAAACAGCTCGCAAATCGAGACATGCATACAGACAACGACGCCGGGAATTGTCTTATAAATTTATGAAAGAAGTGGGAATGATGGTAATCTAAAAACTAAGTTTTTTATTAAATTTCTCTTAATTAATTTAGTTGACGATAAACGGATGTAAAAAGTCAATATTTCATTGGAGAGCTAGCGAAATTTTCTCAGCCTGTCAAACAAAGTGTCGTGAACTTGTCGAAGCGGGAAAGCATGTGGTTAGACATACAGCTAATTTTCTGTTTACAATTATTTTATTTGGAGATGTATCGGGGTATCGATGTAACAGAAAAAATCTACCGCGTTGACTGCTCGAGAGACTTGGTGAATGGTCGACGATGTGGTCAAATGATTGCAGACTCTCTTTGGCCTCGTGGATATTTTCAGCGGAAAATGTTGCTGCCCATTCTTAAAGGCGTTAATCACAGGTTTTGTATTTAAAAAACGAAAGTAAATCATTTAAGGAGTAAGAAGCGTGTGAATGGCGTAGCAAGAAGTCCAGTGGCTGACGATCAATTTGAAACATTTAAAGGTTAATTTTTTTTGATATTTTACTAGTTTCTCTGGATTTCCGTAAGAAATTTTTATTGGACTTTTCAATTTCAGTAGCGTTATTATTACTTGGTGGGTTTTTGATGGACGAGACAGACAGGTACAAATGGATGGAAACAGCACGAGAAGGTGTAAATCAGAGAGGCTTAGGTACAGTTTTTTAATATTCAAAAAATTTTAAAATTTTTAGACGAATTGGCCAATTCTAAAAGGGCGCATTATGAGTATGACGGTGGTCCTTTATTTATAAATGACGTAGATAATAATGAATATGTAAACGAAACAATGGATGGAGCATCAGAAGGTGAAAGAATAAATGAAGTTGTTATTCTAGAAGACGAAGACTGTGTGGTATGATTGAATTTTTAAGTTAAATATAATTAAATATTTTATATAGGAAATGGAAACGTCTAAATCATTCTCTGAATTAACAGCAAATCTTGAATTTTTAAAAGATTATGAAATTTCAGCCGAAAACAAAGTTTAAGGACGAACAAGGGAATATGTCTTAGGACGAACAAGGGAATATGTCTGTCTTGAATCATATTGCTGATTATCATATTAGCAAAAAATTATTTAAAGGTGTTTTATTTATCACGAATTTCTTTTCTAAATTTATTGAAAAGTGTCCAATGTTAATTGTAGGTCTTTATAAGTTACATGTCTTGGTGGTGGGATGGGCATACGCAAATCCTTTCGAGTAACTAAATATTTGAGACTCTAACTACTTGTCTTTAGTTATTAACAGCCTCTAATGTGTCGATAAGTTATTAGTTTTGTCATTGAGATTAAGGATACTTATTGATGCATATTGAAGGACATCATGCTATTTATATATAGCACGCATTTAGTTTATTGCTTGTATAAATTATTTGGTTGATAAAATATTTGACTATATTCGTTTAATCTATTTAATTGTTTGTTATGTTACTTTTTCATTTTAATATTTTAAAATTTGACATTGAAACAAAATTAAAATTTATTTTTAGCTAGGTTAGAATTTCCAGAATTTATCGTAAACTAATGTCAAACAAAGAACGTACGTTTATCGCCATAAAGCCTGATGGTGTTCAAAGAGGACTTGTAAGCAAAATTATCAAGCAATTTGAACAACGTGGATACAAGCTTGTGGCAATGAAAATGGTCAAGGCAACTCGTCAACATCTTGAAGTTCATTATCAGGATCTGAGTAAGAAGCCGTTCTTCCCGGCTCTGATTGATTACATGGCCTCTGGACCAATCGTCGCAATGGTTTGGGAAGGTCTGAAGGAAATTTATTCAATTATAATAAGCAGTATTTTTAGGCTTGGATGCTGTAAAACAGGGACGTGTTATGCTTGGCGCTACTGATCCGTTATCAAGGTTTTCTCTACTAATGCATTCACTAATAAATCTTTTCATTGTCTAGCATGCCTGGTACGATTCGTGGGAATTTCTGTATCCAAACTGGGCGGAACATATGTCACGGATCTGACAGTGTAAGTGATTAAAGCTTGAGTCGAAGGAATAAAAAGCCTTTTTAGGTTGAATCGGCTAAACAAGAGATTGCGCATTGGTTTAATCCACAGGAAATTGTGGATTGGGACTCGGCACAGGCTAAGTGGACATATGAATAATTAAAGATATAAAATTTGATTGGATATACTTTAGATCCATTTGTTATTTCTAAAATTTGTCTGTCACTTTCATTTGTTGGATCTATCTATAAAATTAGTTAATTATTTTTTAAGTTATTTCTAATCTAGAGTTGGGCTCAGTCAGTGCTTGAGTACTTAAAATGCAACTTTCAAAACAGCAATTGCTGTTTTGAAAGTTGCGTTTTAAATTGAGGTGAAGCTTGTCGTTTATTATTGGGCGTTTCGAAATTGAGCGTTTTGATCCTACTTTATTTTGCATTTTTATTGATTTTCTAATTTTTGAATAATCTTTTTTATTTTTCGATTGTTGCTGATCAAAAAGGCTTAATCCATATTTGCTATTTTTTGTCTACATATAATAATTATCTTTAGTTTTACCCAGTTATAATTAATGGAAATTTTTGAAGCTATTCGTGGATGTTGCCATCAAATCATCTGAAATATGAAACTTAAATTTTTTGCTGTCTAAAGATAAAAACGGGTGAGAAGGAAATAAAATTACAACAGAATAACAGTTACAAAACCGACAAAGAGTTTATGACGAAGCAGAATCTTTTACTAATTTCTATTTTACGGATTATCTTTATGACTTCATTTTCATTGTTGCACCCTGTGGGAGCGTTACGTGTTTTGGAGTCAATTAAGCCTGATGTTCAGTTGGTTCCTTCGTCAGATAGGCAAGTTGATATGAAGCAAAATGCCAGACTGCGACATGATGCGAAAGATGCTGATCAGAATGCTACCGGCTCAACTTATGATTTAAAATCTAATTTGCAATTGTTTACACGTTATTGGATGGCAGAAAGTGCACCATCAACACAAGCGCAGATTTCTAGAAAAAGCTGGGCACGCTATTTACGATTCAAAGGTATTAAAACACTTTTTATTTTTATTCTTTTTATTGTAGAAGACACTTGCCGTAAGATTTTCGATGAGGATTATATGGCTGAGCTTCAATTGAATAGCACCGAGAGTGGTTATTTTCATTGGGAAGCAAACGAGTTTCACCGTCAGCTTCGTGATCGTCTATTGCCTCAGGCGCAAGGAGGAAGTTTTCGAGCTCTAATCGGTTCACATTTGTATGTTTATTTGGCAAAGGTTTTTAATAGCGAAATATTAATATTTAGGCTCAGTCGTCTAGATCCACGGTTATTTGCTTCGGAGCCGAGGAGGTATTCTTTTTTTCACATATTTGGTTATACCAGGCAATTTAAGTTTTTGTGAAGCTAAGAGGCATGTTTCTGAAGCGGATGAACGTCACAAACTTGCCAAAGAAGAACAGCACATGTTTGAAGATTTTTTGATTAATAAGTTCGTTTTTTTAAATATTCTAATTCCTTATACTTTACAAAAATTAGAGTGCTACCTCCAGACATGTTTGCGCCACGCAGACCTCCACCATTGATGCCTCCTTCGAATACAACCAACAATGTTATAAAGTTTTAATACGACGAATAATATATTAACCTCCTGAATAACTAGTCGTTTTACAAAATCTTATTTTCTCCTTCACTTTAAATTTTTATGTAGTTTGCCTAGTAATTTGTTTTAACGTTTCTATTTAAAGTTATATTTTTAATGAAGATTTCCATATTGTCATCTTCACGAACGTTTTGTTTTCATACTTCCATTTCATCATGGTAAATTTCATACTCACCATGACTCTTAGCCTCTATACATTATTATGGTTTTATTTGTGATCATTTAACTTTTAAGTGTAAAAATAAAATTTGACTTATTTTTGAAATTCACGATTGATCTTTAAACATATAGATTTATAATATTTTATTAAAGTTTGCAAGAATTTCGCAGTTTTGGATTCTTTTTTGCTCTAATTAATATTTTTTTAGTTAGAATACCAAAAATGCGTGATGGATCGGTGGATGGCCAAAGACATTATTCAGACCAGGAATGTGAAGACGGGGAGATCTCCGATGAATCAGTCGAAAGTATTATTTTTAAACATAGTTTTTACAATATTTTTAGGCACTTTTGATCGCTCTAAATTTACCGATAGTGCTCCAAATGACGATGTTAAACAGCTTGATTTGGAAAAAGTCGTTGCATATGATGCTGCACATCTTGAAGGCAGACTAATCGAAAATATGGTATTTTTATAAGCGCATTAAATTTGTAAATTTATGTATTAAATTCCAGGCAGAAAAGCAATTCAGAGACGATCGTCGTAAGAAATTGAAGAATGGGAGTCTTGAGGTTTTAGTACAAGAAACTGATTCTTCAATAAAGAAAGGAGACTTAACACCTTTTGAATTGATCAAGCAGCAAGAATTGACCGGTTCTAAATCAAAATGTAATTCGATAGAAATTAGGGGTGGATTAACTTCTGGACAAATCAAATCTTCCAATCAAAGACAACTTAACTTGCCGGAGCAAAGACATGTTTGTATTTATTATTTTTAACATTGTTCAACATGTTAATTTAAGAGGGCCCTTAGTTCACGTGATGAAGGGATTTTTGATGAACAAGATGTTGAAGATGAAAGTTATGACGAGAGTTCTGATGTTTCAGACAATTCAGAAATAAGCGAAGAGCTTGACGAATCTACTCAAAAGATTAGTAAACAAAATAAGATCAATATAAGAAAAAGAAATAAACTTACAATACGAATGCGCAATGATGATGGAGATAACAATTATTTTGATGAAAGAATTAGGTAATAAAAATTATGCAAAATTAACTTAGAAATTTACATTCAGACATTACAACGCGGAAACTAATTCAGAAGATTTGCATGATTATCATGAGTTAAAAGATGGCTTTCATATTTCAAAGTCTGTTTGGGATTTGTGTTACAAGTAAGACAAAATATGAATAATTTAATGTTAGTTTTAGATACCAGAAAACAGGTATAAGGTGGCTATATGAGTTACATAATCAGTGCGTTGGAGGGTAAACTAAAATAATCTTAAGAAATAAATTCCTTTTTTTAGAATTTTGGCTGATGAAATGGGTCTTGGCAAGACTATGCAAATCTGTGTTTTCCTGCGATCATTGGCTGAAAGTCAAAGGCCTTCATCTATTTTTGGGTATTTATGTTAACATTTTGGGTAAAATATTTTTTTTATTAAAATTAGTTGGAAAGGTCTAGGACCGTCACTTGTTATTTGCCCTGCAACGGTACTTCATCAATGGGTAAATGAATTCAATAGATGGTTTCCTTTGTGTCGAGTTGCAGTCTTACATTCGAGTGGTGCACATTCTGGCACAAAGAATAGTCTAATCAGAAAAATGAGTGAATATCGAAGGTTTGTTTTTATTCTTTTTATTTTATTTGTTCCTCTTTAGCGATGGTTCTGTCCTCGTTACTTCATATTCAACATATATGTTAGATTATAAAAAGATTTTAGCTGCTAAATGGAACTATGTTATTTTGGATGAAGGACATAAAATACGTAATCCAGAAGCGAAGGTATTTTAACATAAAATTAATTTAATTTGTTAAATTAAAGATCACATTAACACTGAAGGAATTACGCACACCTCATCGATTAATTCTTAGCGGTTCCCCACTTCAAAACAATCTCAGAGAGTTGTGGTTCGTTCTAGATTTCCCTTTTACTTTGCTAGATTTATTTTACGCCGAGAAAATCTTTTTAGGTCATTGTTTGATTTTATTTATCCTGGACTTCTTGGCTCCTTGAAAGAATTTGTTGAAAAGTTTTCAATACCAATAACCCAAGGTGGATATGCAAACGCAACGTCAATACAAGTCAGAACTGCTTATAAATGTGCCTGTATTCTTAGGTAAAATTTCTATTAAATTTCTAAAAATTATTTTTTCATTTAGAGATGCTATCAGTCCTTATCTTTTAAGACGGATGAAAAAGGATGTTCAAATGGTTCTTCAGCTACCAGAAAAAACTGAACAAGTATCTTTGTATTATCTGTTTTTCGCTTGTATTATTTTCAAACTAAATATTTTTAAAACCATAACTGCCTTACATTTTATATTTTAACAGATTTTGTTTTGCGATATAACTTCTGAGCAAAGGAATTTATATCAGGAATATATATCATCAAAACCTTGTCAAGATCTGATAAACGGCCAAAACATGGCGTTTGCTGCATTAATGCATCTACGAAAGCTTTGTAATCATCCTGATTTAGTGACTGGAGGTCCTAACAAATATGGGGATTTAGAAGACGACAAGAATCCCGAACTTGAATATGGTTCATACCAAAGGAGTGGGAAAATGATAGTTGTTAAAACTCTCCTTCGACTTTGGTTTCAACAACAACAAAAGGTTCTTCTTTTTTCCCAGAGCCGCCAAATGCTTACAATACTTGAAGGATTTATGTCACGAGAAAAGTATAACTTTATAAAATTATTTATATTTATAAGATTACCTTTTTAAGTTATAAATACCTTAGGATGGATGGCACTACTCCAATAGGTAAAGAATATATGGTTAAACCCATAAATTACTATTAAACAAAAATTATAGGAAAACGACAGAATCTTGTAAACCAATTCAACACGGTGCCCAATTGTATCGCTTCCTAATCTCATCTATTTTATTTACAGGATAAAGATATTTTTACTTTTCTTCTAACTACAAAAGTTGGTGGCCTAGGCATAAATTTAACAGGTGCCAATCGAGTTTTAATTTATGACCCAGATTGGAACCCGTCTACTGATGCACAGGTATATTTAAATATGTTTAGATCTTAATTTCTTTAGGCTAGAGAGAGGGCATTGCGAATAGGACAACAAAGAGCAGTTACAGTATATAGACTTTTAACAAGCGGTACAATCGAAGAGAAGATCTACCAAAGGCAAATATTCAAACATTTTCTGGCGAATCGTGTCCTTGTTAATCCCAAACAACAAAGATTTTTCAAAACAAACGATTTGCATGAGCTTGTTCGTTATATATATATTTTAAAATAATCAAGATTTTCTTTTATTGTAGTTTACTTTGGGATCTTCAAAAAGCGACAGGAAATACGGCACTGAAACTGAGGCTGTTTTTAATTCAGTTTCGTCTTCTTTAATTAGGGCAACCTCTAAACAAAGTGTAAAGGATTCGAAAAGGTTTTTAAGTTTTTATTATTCAACTCAATTATTTTAATTAAAAGTTATAAAAACAACGCAATAAATTCAACAAGCGATGCAAAAGTGATTGAGGCTTCTAGTTCAAAGGATGGTGAATTGAATGAAGAAACCAGAGAAAAAATTCGTTTATTAGCAAAAAAATATGCAAGGTAATGTTCCTTTATTTTACAATGTTCACATTATTTTTAGAAATTTTGGTAATGGAAAGCGTGAAATCCAAAAAAAGAAATCAAGTGATCTTTTTGAGGGCCAAATCATAGTTCCAATGTTGAAAAAACAGGAAGTTGTTTTAAAATTGAAAGTAGAAGAGAGTGAAAATTTTTGCAGCAAAGAGCAGGTTTATTTATTTTTAATATTTAACAATTTCAAAATAAGGATGATTATGTTTTGGGAAAATTACTTAGGAAAGGCAAATGCGGAGTTAATTCTACATTGATGCATGATGAAATTATTCAAACGAGTTCAACAGTTGATATACAATTAATTGAGGATGAAGCAAATGCTGTTGCAAAAAGGGCAGAAAATGTGTTGAAACGTAGTAGAACGTAATTTTAATTCCTTAACATTTAAAATCTGAATTATTCAGAATGCATTCAGCGTTTCTTGAAAATATATCAGAATTTGGGATCGCCCCAAAATCGAAAAAATCACTTTTTGGGCAAAAGCGAGCTCCTGAATATTCTGATATTAATCATGTCACAACTGGCGTTACTGAGCATCATAATCAACAAGCTGAGGATGATGGACATGGTTAATATTTACTTATTCTTTTATCATTTTTGTTTTATGGAAGATAATCCTTTCGGCGGAACTTCAATTCTAGACGAGTGTAAGGAAGTTAGTGGCGCCGATTTGCTGCGTTCTATTCGACTAAGGAAAGAAAAACAATTGGATATAAATGGGGATTGTGAAGAAGATGATGACGAATCAAATGTTTTTTGTTTCAATATTTAAAGCTAAGTTAGATATTCAGGAATATCCATCATTTCCGAAAACGCAAACTCAATCAACGTTTAATGATAAAAATGAGAAGTTAGCTGCAGAGCTTCGTAACTTTTTAGCAGTAAATAATGGTCGCGCAAGTACAAATGAGATTCTCTCACGGTTTAAGGTATTTTTATTTTAAATCTTTTTAATTTTCGAGATTTAGAAGCATATTCATCCTTCCGATTCTTTTGTTTTTCGATCGATTCTCATGAATATTTGCAGACTTTTACCGAATTCACAATGGGTTTTAAAAGATGAATTTCATTAACTGATGTCTATATTATATATGTTATTTAGTGATCTCAATCATACTTTATGTTTTATTTATTTATTATCGAATATATGGTACAAGAATGATTTTATTGTTATTATTAGTTTAAACTACTTTTATATATTTAATTTCAATCATTTAATTGTTTTTGAAGTTTTCATAGTTATGGCAAAATTTCGACTGCGAGTTAGAGGTTCGAAGGCTTTCAAGCCATCTAATGGAAGGTTTTTTTCATTCTAAATTAGAATAACTATTATGAATTTAGTTCTTCGAGCAACTCAAAAGTGACAAAGCATAGGAGTGTTGCAAAGTTAATTAGGTTTAACGAGTAATTTCTTTTTTGTTTTTATAGGTCCAAAAGGTTGATTGATATTTCCTCTTTGGGAAGTATGAACGATGGATTGAAAACTATTGAAGATGACGATGATAAGGCTTTTGATGAACATTTGCCAATTGTCTGTTGCTGGTTTTCGTTGTTATAAATTTTAATTTTCAGCATCAAATGTCTCTTAAAGAAAATGTTCGACAAAGGAGTGAAGAAATCACTCTACGATCAATTGAACATTCTGTAAGTATTAGATTTTGAAATTGCTGGACCGATTCTCAGTCGCCATTATTGTCGTTGATTTTTACTTGAATATTTAAGAAAGTGCCATTAGAATCTTTGAATCAAACACGATTTTCAAAACACGACCAGCTGCTTTGGAAGATGTTGCCTTCAAGCATTCTATTTTCATGTTCTCGTGACTATAGAACTATTTTGCCTATGTTTGTGCCTGTTCTAGGTAATTATATTTTATTCAAGTAAACAAATTGAATTATTAAGGTGCTGCTTTAAACGAACCTGAATATTGTTGTATTTCCCTCGCCTCGATTCGCGCTGCTCTTCAGATTGACAAAGAGAATGATTTGAAAATTATGAAAAGATATGCCAAGAATTTTTTTCCTATTCTATTCAGTATATATACTAATGGCGTTGAAGATTTGTTTGCAGAAAACAAGCCTATAACTAAGGTTGATCCTAATGCTGTTCATCAATCTACTTTAGCAACCATACGTCTCTACATGCACACAATTCCTAAATCATTACTTAAACAATATATTGCACTGGCATCGACGAAATTAAATGATCAAGAAATAATTTCTGAACAAAAAGTATATTTTAAATATGCACTATTCTCAAAATTTTAGATATTACTTGTTGATATACTTACTGCAATGTGCATTGCTGCCGATGTTGATGATTTACAAACAATTTTTAATTCTATCAAACCTTGGTTTGATTCGCATGAAAGGCCTCAAAAGAAAGCTTACAGGTTCTTATTTTAAGTCTTTTTAAAATACTTTTTTATAATTAGACTTTTGGCACAGATTTATCATAGAATAAACGAGGACGACTTGAAATCGTTTTTTGCGAATAATAAACCATTCTTGAAGGAAATAATTTGTTCAGGATATGAAAAAATTCAGGTACCTGTTGTTAGTATGCGATTATTTATTCTGCTACAGCAGTTTGTTTATAATTTAATTTTAATCATTTTTCTTTAGTGCTGTTCTTTGCCTTGGCGCCTTGCAATTTTCAGAAACGTTGGTTTTAAAATTTTATCTAGGATGGAATTAATTGAGCGAGTTTAACTCGTGTTTGCTGTAATATTAATCCATAACTTTGAGGTTTTGAGCTCAATTAATGTATTTGACGAACTAGTTGAATTTTGCGATTTGATTTACAATGAAATTCTGGTTCATTTAAATAATGTTAACAGTAAATCTACAAGACAGCAATCGGCGAATTGTTTGACAGAAATGATCGAAAAACTACTGCGTCTTTGGTCTACAGAAGAGTTAGTATTTGAATTGATGTCAGATTTGCTAATTATAAATATTTACTTCAGGAATTCTTACAAACCGAATCCATTGGACACATACTTTTGTAGATTATTTGTTACAGTTAAAAAGTGTTCGAAAGATAATATCAATAAATTGTGTTGCGCACTTATTGCATTGAATATTTTAACGCGCAAACATTTGAGAAATTTGTCTTCTACGACATTGGTTACGCAGCTTATTGGTTGTGTAAGTGAAGTATTAGATTCAGTAAAGGAAGCGAGTGTTCGACTTTTGGCCATCCGGTATGTTAATAATTATAATATTCAAAATTATTTTTATTCTTTACAGCTTAATGCGCACTGCTTGTTCAAAAATGCAACCCTTTATATTTAATCAATTTAAGGTTTTTACATAAATTTTAATTCTGAATTTTGCAAATACTAAAATTTAGAATATAATATTAACGGCAGTATTCTCCCAACCTATTGACAGTTCTACCGTTCGAACACGTAAAGCGAATTCTCTATTATTGGATCAACTTATCGACATACTCGGTAAAAAGTTTTATTAATTTAAAAATAAATTTTGTATCAAATTTTTTTATCCTCTTTTGCCACACAAATTATGATATTAAAATAATCCTAAACCTAATATCCAAACTTGCAATTTTTATAGGAATCGAGGAATTGTTTTCATTTGTTAGATCATCTGCAAACTCTACTGCAATTTGGATAAAAATGTTGAAGAATTCAGATAAAATGCGACGACGGAAGCACAGACGGAAAACAATGGGTAAAAATCGTAGTTATAGTGGTATCAAGAAATTTACTACTAAAAGTTTCAATCGAAAAACTTGAGATCTAATGATTGTTGGATTAATTTGTTCTATAAAATAAAATTGTTACAAACTAGAATCTTATAACTTAGTCATGCATTTAACCGTTTATGGTGTCTATTAATGAGTAAAAAATAAGTGGGAATAGCTGGTTTTATACTGAACTTTTGAATCCCGAATATTTAATGAGTTACAATTGCAAGAAACGACATTCCGACCCAAGCACACATGAGGTATTTAACTTTTGCGTTTTTCCACTTTTAGTTATATTCGTATTAGTTTAAAAAGAGTCGAGAACAAAATAAAACTGGCGAGAGAATGATTTGATATTCGATTTATATCGAGAAAAGGTTGTTAATGGTATGACGACATCTCGCCACGTATTTTAATGTAGTAATTTAACTTTACTCATCAATACACTTGACTAACGTCTGTAAATATGCTGTTTTGAAAATATTTAAATTAAAATGTTTTATTTTTAGTAAATTTTAGAATAAACTATATGTGAACTTAAAAAGATAATTGTGATGAAAATACTTCCGCTGATTAAATCATTTTTCTCTTCCAAGCAGGAGTTGAATGGTAAGTAATGATAATCACAAATAACGAACTTGTTCGGTAACGTACACTGAAGTTCTTGATTTGTTGATTATAGACATCTTTCAAAACACGAAATTTGTAATTAGATTCAAACGTTACTACTATTGATCCACTTTATCCTTCAACGTCGAGGTCCTCACCTATGACATTGAGGTGCGCCTTTTCTCCTTCACAAACATCAAAAACTTATCGAAAGTTAAAGCGAGAATGTCTGAAACAGGGCAAATTATTTATTGATTCTGGTAATTTTAACACTTTTACGATAATATTTAATTTTATCAGAATTTCCACCTTCAAACGAGTCCTTGTTTTTGGATGAAAGTAGATGGAGTGGGGCTGACTTGGAGATCGAGTGGAAGAGACCGGGCGTGAATATTTTACATTTTTGTTTGTGAATAAAATAATGTTTTGAAGGAAATTGTTGATGATCCAAGGTTATTCGTAGAAGGAGCTAGCCCATTTGACGTTACTCAAGGCATTCTTGGAAATTGCTGGTACTATTTTCATATTTTCTAAAATATCAAAGGAATGTTCTACTGTCTAATATTTGAAAAATATTAATACAGGTTCGTCTCAGCTTGTTCAGCATTAACAAACAGTGAAGCACTTCTATGTAAGGTTGTTATAAACAAACATCCATCTTGTGTAGTGGTTTTAAAATTGAAAACTAAGGTGATTCCGGATGGCCAAGAATGGGATTCAACGAGCAATGATTATGCAGGAATTTTTCAATTTTGTTTTTGGCGGTTTGGTCGGTGGATCGACGTTATCATAGATGATTTACTGCCATGTAGGAGTGGCAAGTTGTTATTTGCGCGATCAAAAACTGATAATGAATTTTGGAGTGCACTACTGGAGAAGGCTTTTGCCAAGTAAATTAGACTTCCTATTTTATTACATTATTAAGGTTTTATGGTTGCTACGAGAATTTAGTAGGAGGACAGTTAGCGGATGCGCTTCAGGTGTTTTTATTAAAATAAAATCTAAGAACGAAAAATCAAGTAATATTTTGAAATATGAGTAGACAAAAATAATATCAGTAAATCGGAAGGTCGACGATTACTGATCTTTCCAAGATAAATAAATCCTTCAATTTGGATCTTTTTTGACCTAGGATGTTTCTGGTGGAGTCGCTGAAACACTTAATGTCCATAGATTTATCAGCCAGCATAAAAAAATACTGAATGGAACGAATAGTACCGAGGACTTACATTTATCTAAAAGGCTAAATAATTTGGCTAACGGAAATTTAACTTCACTTTCTGTATACAAAACTGGAATCTCAGCATCAAAACGACTTTTCTACACACTTAAACATGCGTTCAATCGCGAAGCACTTATTGTTGCAGCTATTTCGGTCTTTTCTGAAATTAATATTTGCTTTGTTTTAGAAATTGATTCTAATTTAATAGGCTAAAAATGATGAAGTTGAGAAAAGCCTTGAGTGCGGTAAGCATTTTTTTAAAATTTTTAATTAAGATATTTTTAAGGATTGGGTATTTTTTATGTAATGAGAAGCATACATTAGTTATTAAGTCATGGGACATGCTTATGCATTAACCTCAATTCAGTTTATTGAACTTGATGCTCTGCAGCTAATTAATAAGAGTAAACCAGACCGAGGACTAGAGACAACTGGAAGGCGACAGGCAATGTTCGTTTATGCTAATGAAATTAAAAATTAATTAGTGGGTACTTAAATGCTATTCGATTTTAGGGTTCGACTTCAAAATCCTTGGGGCGAAAAGGAATGGAATGGACCCTGGAGTGACGGATCAGCTGAGTGGGAGCAAGTGAGTTTAGTTTGATCTTTCTTGTGAATTTTCTTTTTACATAGGTGACTGATGTGCAAAAGTTCCGCTTAGGTATTACGGCAAATGATGACGGCGAGTTTTGGGTTATTTACATTTATGTACTATAAATATACAAGATAAAATGAATTATATATTGAGTGTTACGTTAATGTATATATAAAGAATTTATGAAATTTAGATGCCTTGGGAAAAATTCTTAGAATACTTCACCGATATAAGTGTGTGCCAAATGCTGATACCACTGGAATTGGGAGTCCGGTCGAAGATAAAATCGCGACCATCAATCAAGGCCAGCAGACGATCTAACGCAACTATAGGAACTCCTTTGAATCGACGATATCACGAATGGGTTGACATTGATAAATATTAAATTACTATATTTTAGGATTTTTACGGTCGTTGGACGACTAATGGAGTAAAGAGTGGTGCACCACAAGATCGGTCTGGAGGGTAAGTCTTTTCATTCGGATAATTTAGAAATAAAGAAATGAATTTCAATAGATTAATTCTGAATTCAGATGTCCAAACTTTTCGGCTACATTCTGCTTTAACCCGCAATTCCTGCTAGAGTTTTCTGGGCCTGGAACTGCTGAAGTGATTCTTGCGCTCAATCAACCCGATAAGTTTTATGGTAAGAAAAGACTACCTTATCTTGCCGTTGGTATGCAACTCATGCGTGTTGAATTTAACAGACGGCACCGTCTTCACAGAGTAAATTTTTAAATAATTCTTTATACTTTCAATTTCATAGCCCCTTCCGAGTACAGCTACTTCGGAGTACAGTTCTGGGCGCTCAGTTCATTTACATCTTGATAAGCTTACTCCTGGTCGATGTATGTTTTGCGGAGGTTGTTCTCTTAAAATATTCCTTTTTAGATATCCTGATACCGTCTAGGTTAATTATATATTCGTATTTTTGTCAATTCGCAATTAAGTTTTGCACCTAAAGAGGAAGGTGAATTTTTGCTTCGCATCTACTCAACTCAACAAATAAATCCAAGGTTATTGGAAGAAGATACACCGGTAGCTGGTTAGTTTTGTACTACACAATTATTGCTCTAAATGCTCTTCTGTCATTCTAGCATTAAACAAATTTGGCATTCGATTTCGTTGTTTAGTCCGGCTGCAAATCCGAGAAATTCATTTCCATTCGCATAATAAAATAACAGGTTTGTTTATGTAATTTTTGTTAAAATCTAGTTATCAGCTACGGAGTTATTTTGTCGCTTATCATCTAGCACCGGCGAACAACTTAGAACAGGTGTTGCGTTTCGATCCTTATCTGGACCATCATTTAAATTTGATGGGGAATCCTTCATATTCCATAGGTTTTACTATGAATGATTTTTACATATACATGTTCTTTTAGCTTATGTCCTACAATAAATTTTACATTTGAAGTATTCGTAAAGAATGAATTCCATCACAGAAACAAATATATTGGGTTTGCTAGACTTAGAGTACGTGCTGATCAAAACGATCGTTTGCGGGTAACTTTACTTAATAGTTGAAATTTACTAACGAAAAAATACTAGGTTGATTTACTATTGAGATATCCAATTTTTAAAGAAAATTGCAGTAATTTTGGACAGTTAGGAATGATGCGCCTAGAGATTTATGCATATGATGATCCTCTTTATCTTTAATTTACTTGCAAGTACTTTAAAAAATACCGTTTGTATTTTTATCGATCAAATAATTCTTTCCATCCTAATCCAAAAGCCGTTGCTTAAAGGGAAAGATAGGTAGTTGAATAAGATTTTGATTTTAGATGATACCTCGGTTTTAGAACTAATTCTGGCAATCCTCTGTTTTCCAGCTCGTGAGTTGTCGAAATAACTCTATAGCGGCGAAAAATTTTTGCGGCCGTGATTTTCTGTTCAGCACTAGCAAACTTTTGACCTTCAATAAAGATAATATAATACGTGCTAAAATATTATGTGTGATATTTTTAAGCATTTTTGAATTTTATAGGCAAAAATTTCAACTTGCCTATGCAGTTGCGCGGTCCGGCAGAAAAAGGCAAATAAGCATAAGGCTCCCTGTTGCGTATCTTAACTCGTTCATCCATTCTGAATTATTATCTTTCAAATCTTACAATAACTCGTTCAGTTGTAAAGTGATCAGGATCAAATTCATCGGGGTTATGGAAGTACTTAATAGTTTTGAAGGATAATTCAGCATTGTTAAATAAAATAGTCACATACTCTTGGATCACGATGAATTGCAAAGGGAGGCACCATAACTGTCACCCCTTCGGAATTATGAATCCACCTATATAAACTCATAGTTGTGTATGTTTTTATAATTTACTCGCCTATTTCTGTGGGTTCTGTAATCACACGACCAATTATCTAAATGACAAATTCTAATGAAATCGTAGGAACGTACTGGAACAGTGGGAAGAAGACGCATAGTTTCACGAATACATGACTCCTGAAAGAGAGTTTTGATTGCGAAAATTTTCTTTTGATTATTTTTCATTTGTTTTTTAAATGATACCGCATAACGCATTTTTGTCATATCGTCTAGAGTTACATCACGCCCAACATCACTATCTTAAGAATTTTATATTGAGATAGTTAATATGTATATACTGAATATTTCCCGCATTTCTGTTCGTAACTTTTCCTGAAGTTTTTCTCTATGACCCAACCAGAATACCATAAATCCCAAACTTAATTGTAAAATTTGGGATTTATCTAATACTCTCAAATCTTAACCTGCTAGAAACTGTATCATGACCTGTATAATGAAAAAGACAAATTAAATTAATGTTAATAAAAATGTTTACCTTCAAACATAAAAGTTTCTACTTCCTCTCGTATATCCTCGTCAGTAAAATCATTTTGCTCTTGCAAGTCCAGCAAAATATCCAAAAAGCAATTAGTCCTTTTCTCAGCTTCCATTTTTTTGGTATCACTTAATCTCTCTATCTTTCGTTCCATTTTACGATTTGAAATCACCTTCGAATTCATTAGATATAGAAAATTCTAAAAATAACCCCTTGCGTGAATTCAGTAATAATTTTGAGGTTGTTTTTAAATTCTTTTCCACTTGTGCTTATTCGCCAAATTATTTCAGGCCAAAGCCAAGGAGATCGCATCCTGTTTTAACTTTAACGTACTAATGTTTAACTTTAACGTAATAACCCCTAATACATAGCTGTGCCAAAATAACAAACGTTCACCTATAAAAACCAATCTCGCACATTTTTTTGACAGCTTCCACATATTTAGCGTTTTTACCCTTTTGTGAGTTCATCTGGATACCCATAGCAGCTTCTAAAATTTAGGCTACAAATCACATACTTGCTCTTCATAATTTTACCACATATTATATCTAAAGCATACAGTTTTATGCACTTATAAAAGTCGAAAGGGTAGCCCCGGTTCACGAATTCGTCTAAAATCTCAACAAGAGTCTGAATATTATCGTTTAATATGAGTAAATGTTTCTGAATACATTTGACTGTCGGTTGAACACTTGAATAAAGTTTTGCAAAATTTTAAAATGGAATGCTGGTGTGAGAATCTTCCTCCTTTTATGCCATTTTTCACCCGTGCTTGTCAATAAACCTAAATTATACTACATAGTTTAGAGAATTTTATTCGGAGTAACAGATTAAAACATGGTCATAAAGTCCCAATAATCTAATAGTATATTAATTTATGTAGAAGTATTTTTTAAAATTAAGGTAAATTGTAAAAACAAACCAGTGCCCAGCCAGTCTTGAAGCAGCTAGAAAATATATAATAGTTAAAAGATATACATACATAGATTTACATACAGAATATTCGAAAGGTTTAGAGATAAGCTCGTTGCCTTTTAATAATAAAAATTGTTTTTAATATAAGCAATAGACACACTTTCAAGAATTATCTTAGCAGTTTCTGGTTTGTAGACTATCACAATCGGTTTTGGTCCTAGCCAGATCCGCATTATCCCTTAAAGTCTTCATTATAATACTTGTTTCATTTTGGAATTTAAGTTATAAACGGACCTGGAGAATCCTTGTCTTCTGTGTATTTGCGGAAATAATATTCCATTTGGTAAGTTGCTTCTATGTATTGATAAATTAATCATAATTCAAAAATTACTTTCATTATCTGGCGAGAACTCCAATGCACATCCAACCACAGGCAATGATCTCCAAATATTATGTATATAAGAAGTGCAAAAATTAAAAAAACCTTGGTCCAGGCAATTTGTCGATCAAGCGCACAAATTCTCGTTTTCTACGAAAGCGGATGATTATAAGTCGAACAAAAGCAGGCAATAAAACGAGAAGTATTGAAATTACCCAGAAGACCGGATTCATTTGAAAAGGTTAGGAATTAACTTTACTAGCTAAACTCTACTAAAATATTGTTTCACAAATGTTTTCTATATGAATGTAGTGGGAAAAGCAATTTTTTATTTCTAGTTTTTTTCAATTCTATTTCCAGTTTACATTAGTTAACCGACAATAGAACTAGAGGCATACAATTACGCAATTAGGACAATAAATTTTGCTATTTTAATTTACGCTACATGAAAGGGTAAAATAGCATTTCCAAGGTAAGGTTGAAATAAAATATTATTTTATGTTCTAGTAATATACCTATATAAAAGTTTCATAATATTTTAGGCCCTTTCTGTATATGATCACATCATTAACATATCATTAATTTTGCGGCCATGAAATTTACGTTAAAATCAAAGAGAACTGAATTTATAAAAACTGAACGAACATAACATTGACAATAAATATTTAAACGACAGAGAACGTTATGGTGATCGATCAGGCGCTACTTTTTTAACTAATGGTACGAGCACAAGTTTCTTATGAATATAATTTATCATTATATTTTACTCTAATTTTCAATATCATAAATCAAATTATTTATAAAATCGACATTTCATTCGTTGCTAACCTTGTTCATTGCCGAATGCTAAAGGAGGCAGATTCTGTTATCAATTGTAAATCACGATTATCTCTTAATGTCTGCAGAAATCTTAAATGCTCTCATTGCAGGATCAATTGGAGGTACATATGTTCATTAAGTTTATACGATTTTTACCTGAATAAAGTTCAGAGCATACACATATTTTGTAGGTCTCGCCGGCGTTATTGCAGGATACCCCCTGGATACAATAAAGGTCCGCCTTCAAACACAAAATGTCACTTTTCCTCAATACAACGGTATACTCCATTGTCTTCGCTGTATTATTTCGCAGGAAGGGCCAATTGCATTGTATAAAGGTTTTTAATTAACTAATTATCAATATTTTCCAAACATAATAGGAATGACAAGCCCTCTTGCGAGGTTATTTTATATTTAAACTTAACGAATCTAGTTCAATTTCTCAGCATTGCAATGGTGAATGCTTTATGTTTTGCTGCACACGACCAAGTTTCAAAACAATTTACTGATAAGCACTCCATTACAACAAATTTTTTCGCTGGTGCTGCCGCTGGTGCTTGTCAGGCGTTTGTCGTATCTCCCATGGTCAGAGAAAAACATTTAAAATTGAAGTCTAACAAATTTAAAATAGGAACTGCTTAAAATACGCCTACAAATACAAACTGAAATGGAAATATCAAATTCCCCTTCTGATATAGCCAGGTTAGTTAAATGATTGTTCGAAAAATTCTAACTGAACTTCATATTTCAGGAAGATACTTCGTGAGAAGGGCGTGCGTTATCTCACTCGGTTATTTTTTAAATTTATTGTTTTGACCTAATTCAATGCAGAGGTTTTCTTTCGACGCAAGTACGTGATTGCCCAGCAATGGGTGTATATTTTGCCTCATTCGAATACATTGGTCGTCAAATTAGTAGCACTAACAACATTGAGGAGCTTAACTCTTGGCAATTGTTACTAGCCGGTGGTGGTGCAGGAATGGTTCTATATATAATTTTAACCAATAAAGATAAAATTTTCCAAGTTAGCTCTCTTGGTTGGCTAACTATCCTTCTGATATTATCAAGACTCGTTTCCAAGCTGACGAGAGATATTCAAATTGTAAGTGACTATTTTCAGGAAAAAATAAAAAATATATATAGATTCGGAAGTGATTCGCCGAATATATCTAGAGGGTGGTTTACGTGCTTTCTATGTCGGCCTAGGTTCTACTTTAGTCAGAGGTAATTTTCAGGAATAACTTAGGAAAAGATTTATCAACATTGTTATAATTTAACTTAATTAAAAAGCTTTTCCTGCAAACGCTGCTACATTCTTTGCGGTTGAATGGACATATCGGTTATGGTTGCGCAGGCCTATAGTTTCAATTGACTCTGCCCTTCAGCATGAAGAAAGACAGGTTTTGACTGCTGCCGCTGGCCTAATGATGATTCAGTCAGAGGCAGGACGCACGTTATTTGAACCGATATTAGTCATTTGATTGGTATTTAATCAACACCGTGTTAAGAGCCGCAGAAACAAAAATAAGCATTTAAAATCGAGATAATCGACTTATCAGGGTGTTGATAAATCGATATTATTATATATGTATATACTATACATAAAACTAAATTTAACACATCTATGAACTCTACTAATACAAACGTTGAAACATTTTCTCGAATATAATACATATCTTTAATATATTATGTAAATAAAACCTGAAAATTTCAGTTTTCAGGTTAATCAATCATTATAATTATCTTCGAAATCCAGGAAAATATTGTTTTGCTTTAAAATAAGATTGAATGTCTCGAATCTCTACCACGGATTCTTCATACTTTGATACACCGTCAAATACCAACAGCAAGGTGGCATTGCGTAGTCAAATTGAAAAAATCTATAGTCATAAAGAGAGATTGAAAAATAATATGCAAATTTCTCCGGAAAAAATACAGGCGAGTTAATAAATAAAATGCAGTTCTGTATACTGATTATTTACGTTCCGGACTAGTATACGGGACCATTAACGGAAAATTCAAGACTAAAATTTTGTTAAGGAGTTAGAATTGCTATTAATGGAGTTAGAGAAGCTAATTGAATATGATAACTATGAAGCATCTGCTCTTCTTTGTGTGAAGTAAGAAAGCTTTAATTATTTTTATTGCTACATATGTAAAAACTACATCGCAAGCTTATTTATACATAGATGTCTTGTTCTCATCGAAGAAATGGATCATCTTAGTCCGATCCCAATCCTAGTATCACCGCCAACACCAATTATAAAAAATCCTCTGTTAGCAAGTAACGAAATCCTACAGCCTCATTTCAATGGAGACGTTCAAACTCAGGAAGACAACAGTGAGAGAAATATAAACAGGAGCGGGCGCTTGCGAACAAGTTTATGGAACCGTATAACAGGCAGAAGTCGAACAAATAGGGAAGGAATCACTAGCGAACGTGATGGAGTACGCGATCTTTGGGGCACACAAATCGAATTCTTTCTTTCATGCCTTGGCTTTATTGTAGGGGGTGGAAATACATTAAGATTTCCTGCAATGGTAATATTTTTATTTTTAATTTCTGAGAAAATACATTCTTAATAATCTTAGATTTTTGAGTTTGGTGGTGCGTTTTTTATACCATATGCGATATTTATGGTCATCTTCGGATTGCCACTTGTTTATATGCATTTAGCCATTGGACAATTTTCAGGTAACTAAAGTTTCCTGTTGATATCAAAAATTTAAAATTTAGGCCTTTCAGCAAACGCCGCTTTTCATAAAATGATGCCGATTGCTTCTGGACTTGGATGGGCGTTTGTTTTAATTAGAAAAATATTTTAAATATAATTTAGACTTGTACTTCTTGCTGTACCCGTTTCCATCTACTGTAAGATAAAAATAGTACTGAGATTGTACATATAATATTGAGATATTTTCTACGTTGTCTGGGGCCTAGTTTATCTATGGTTTGCATTGCAAGGACTGGTGGCCGCGGGTGGTCATGAATCCGTCTGGGAAAAGTGTCAAACTGAATGGATAAATAAACTTAACTGTTGCGAGTTATCACAGCATCGATGCTTTTTTAACGAAACAAACCAAATAACTGCACCTGAAGCATTCTTTCAGTATGTATTAAAAATTCTGTTTGTAAAATTTCTTTGTTAGATTTGTTTGAACAAGATCAAATTATTATACTAATTTAAGAAATTTAAAATTATTAGAGAAAGTCGACATAAAATTTTATATTGAAATATTTTTTCTTATTAAGTTTCCAGGTTGAATATTGTATAATGCTCACGGAAAAAAATTTTTACTTATGAATCAGGTATTGAATCGGACTTTGGTGAGTTATAAATGCATATAAATAGATCATATATAGCCAGGATATTCGTGAGCCTGCGTTAGGCCAAATTCAAGATCACTTGGTCATTTCGCTCGTCTTCTCTTGGATTCTAGGTTTAGTTAGATCTTTAAAATTGTATAGGTATTTTACGATTTTATACTTTAACTTAGGATACTTTAACTTAAAATTTCAGTGTTTTTTGGCGTATTCAAAGGCTTAGGCTCGATCGGATGGGCGGTGTCAATTACAGCAACTGTGCCCTATCTTTTGGTAACAAATGAAATAAAATATGACAAAATTTGCTAATTTTTTAATTTTTAGTTAATAATACTTCTTCTGAGAGGCATTTCACTCAAGGGGGCATATTCAGGACTTGTATATTTGTTTACGGTATTATAGTTGTCGAGGGTTTTACTTAATTCATAGATACCGGATATAAGAAGGCTCTGGTGCTTGAGGGTATGCATATAAATACATATCACTAATAGAGAAATTTTTTAAAAAGATTTGGAGAAAAGCGGCAGAATGCGTCTTTTACTCATTGGGCATTGATGCCGGTCCTCTGATCTCAATGGTATATTCTTTGAATGTGTTATTCGCACACAAGTTTTAGGCATCCTTTAGCAGATACCGAAACAATATATATCGAGATGCGGTTCTTCTTGTTATCATGTTTGTCATCATATTATTATTGATTATTTGGATCGAGATACAAATATATCGCATATCTAATTGTATTCTTCAGAGACTCCTTTACAAGTATTCTATGTGGAATGGTAATCTTCTCATTCTTCGGATTTATGACTTCAGCTCAGGGCATCCGTATTAGCGACATTCAAGGTGAGACTGTAATAAGGTCGTAAAAATTTTGCTTAGCAGCAATAGCGAAAATGTAAAGAAATCGATAGAATGATCAACAATAATGGAATTTAAATCTAATTTCAGACCAACTTACTTCTCCTTCAACGTACATTGCATTCACAGTGTATCCCGGTGTGACTTATTATTTGGAGTGGGGCTTCATATGGGCTGTTCTTTTTTACACAGTTTTGACTCTTTCTGTACGAGTTTTTAAAATTAATGTACTTATAATTTAATTCTTTATTTTGCAGGCATTGGATGCAGAATTTGCTTGGCAAGTTTTTTATTAAAATTCTAGAATATAATCCGATAATCCGTTCTTCCAGGCTTGAAATGATTGCAAACAGTATCATGAACAAATTCGGCAGCAAAAGGTCTTAAATTTCTGCTTTAACCCCGAAAAATGAGACAGGTGGGGTCAATTTAATGGGTACATTTAAGGAATTTCATAAATTATTTGCCCCGAAGTCTAATTAAATGGATCTCTTTATTTATCATTGTACAATTAAACAGGAAACGTCTGGAAAATCGCCTAGTTTGCTTCAATTTATGTATTTGATCCATTATTACAATTCAGTTAATTTCACTATGTATTTTCTGTTGTCTTTGTGGCATCCCCTTTTGTACTCGAGGCGGGATATATATTTTTCATGCAATTGAAAATCTTAATTCAAACTGGAATTCATTTTCTTTATCGCTTGTACAAGTACTTGTTGTTTGCCATGTTTATGGTGTAGACAATTTCCTCGAAGACATTGGTGAAATGTTGCGTGCAGAAAAACCGCCACGTCCTGTTCTTATTACGGGCATAAGCCGAGAACAGTTTCTTTGGTAGATCCATAAATAAAAATCTCGTTTACATATACTAATCTCTATTTTTACTAAGGCATAGATTTTGTTACTTCTTTGGTCCATGCGGTGGATATATCAAATGGATGTGGAGTTTATTTGCACCCATTGTCCTCATAGTAAGTTGTTAATTATTAGAAGACGTTAACTTGCGGTAAGAGGTCCACCGCTTTGACAAAAGAATATGAATTTAGAAAGTTCAAAATATAATTATACTTAATTTAGCTTTTGTTATTTGCATCCATCTTGAGTTACGAGAGGGTGCGGTTTAATAACGTAGAATTGCCATTTGTTTTCGAAATGATCGCTTGGATTACGATGATTGGGTATGTTCAATACAAAATTATTAGAATTAAGCTTACGATATTTTATTGAAATATACAGGGTGTTTCACCAGAAAAGCCCTTTTTGAAAAATTAATAACTTTTAACTGAGTTGAACGATTTTAATGAAATTTGGTAATTTGTATCTATATTTTATAAGGTTTTTTGACATAAAAATTATTTCTAAATTCGAACCCTAACCCTGTATTTCAAATCCGTACTCAACCGTTCTCTTTTTTTCTCTTTGCATTGCATGCTATCTTACTTAATTTTATTTCCTGCGAGCGGCGAAGAGAAGAAGCCCCGCCCACTTTTCTTCAAGTTGTAATGTCTATCGACTGTTGTCTACTCTAGTGTCTATCGCCACTCGCAGCAAATAAAGGGAAGTAAGAATGCATGTGGGGAAAAAGGGAAAAACAGAACGGTAGAGTACGGAATTATCTCGGGTTAGGGTTCGAATTTAGACATAATTTTTATTTCAAAAAAAACCTTATAAATTATAGATATAAAATCCCCAATATCGTAAAAATCTGTCAACGTAAAAAAAAGATATTGATTTTTCAAAAAGGGCTTTTCTGGTGAAACACCCTGTACTATGTTTTTCGTTCTTTGTAGAAATAACTTTTAAACGCAGACCTCTACTAATTGTCCCAGGAGCAGCAATTTGGAATATCATCGAGGCATTTCGAAATGATCGGGTATATTTAAGTACTATTATAAGTTGTTTATTCTAGCTTTCAACCAAATAGTTTAAGATTTAAAATATGACATAAACGAATAAGTTAGTAGAAATTTATATTCTCAATATTAGCATAAATTTAGCCAATAAAATATGTTTTTGGCACTAACAATTGGCGGCACAAAGAGGAGGAGAATAAGCAACCTAAGCATCAAGACGAAGGCAGACAACATCTTTATTCAGTAAGTCTTGAATAAAAGTATAATTAAGGGCATATGAATATAGATATGTATCATAGATTAAAGCCTAAATAAATAAAATATTGAGGTGAAAGTTTCATTCACAATATCATTAAACCTTATCAAGAGACCTGAAAAATACCATTTAGTATATCGATCCACTTTCTCGAGGAGCCTCAGCCAAATCTAATAAAAACATTTCCAATTTTTCTTCATCTTGGAAAAAAGAGCATGATGATGAAAGATATGCTCGAGTAACGCAGCAGCTGCGCCAATGGACTAGACAGGCTGGCAAGAGCACAAGTGAAAGCAATTTAAGTGAGGATTTAATTGTTAGAAATATATCTGACGCAAAAGCAATGTAAGATAGGATTCAGAGTCAATAAATACATAGTTACGAGTAAATAGTCAACATTTAAGCTGACAGGCCTGAACTAAATCAACAGAATTATGATGAATATGAAGACACAAATGAATTGAGAGAATCTCAATATAATGTCAAGGCTATGTCAATTGTAAAATATTCAATGCAAAAAGGCTTGATACAATTTCCTTTACACCCTGCATCACAACAAAAAGAAATTGAAATCACAGAAACTAATGAATTGGATAAAACGAAGTAGGAAAACAAATGTAAATATAATTTGTTCATTTTAAGAGTATTCAGATCAGACGATTCTTTCCTGTTTGGACCACCACCTCAACTGTTTCAGGCTAATAATTATAAAGCAAGCATGTATCCAGATAAACTTGAACTGACAAATCTATCGTTGGCCGCTAATACTAGTAAAAACAATATAAAAAGACCACAACCTATAGTAGTAAAACGAAATGTATTGCCAGATAATTCGGTATCAATAGCTCGTAATTAAGTATTAAGTCGTTAATTTTTGAAATATGGAATATAAAAATTGTATTCAGATGTTTTTAAAACTCATATATAATACTCATATGTTTTTAATACTCCCTGACCCAAATGTCCAGTGATCAATTGTCCATGACCCCGCACTGAAAATTCCGTTTATGAACTGACAACCCCCTTTTTTCAAAATAATATTTCAATAGGATCGGGCTTTCATACCTCCCGGTTACATATACCAAGGTACGGGATTGTCTTCCATAGGTACAGACAGTAGGGCACTTAGACCTTTGATTAGACTTAGACCACCTTCCTGACCCCCCCCCCCCCGACAAAATGCCACCGACAAACTGTCACTGACCCAAATGTCCAGTGATCAATTGTCCGTGACCAAATGTCCAGTGATCAATTATCCATTACCCAATAGTCCAGTGATCAATTGTCCATGACCCAATTGTCCAGTGATCAATTGTCCAGTGATCAATTGTCCATGACCCCGCACTGAAAATTCCGCACTGAACTGACAACCCCCTTTTTTCAAAATAATATTTCAATAGGATCGGGCTTTCATACCTCCCGGTTACATATACCAAGGTACGGGATGGTCTTCCATAGGTACAGACAGTAGGGCACTTAGACCTTTGATTAGACTTAGACCACCTTCCTGACCCCCCGACAAAATGCCACCGACAAACTGTCACTGACCCAAATGTCCAGTGATCAATTGTCCGTGACCAAATGTCCAGTGATCAATTATCCATTACCCAATAGTCCAGTGATCAATTGTCCATGACCCAATTGTCCAGTGATCAATTGTCCAGTGATCAATTGTCCATGACCCCGCACTGAAAATTCCGCACTGAACTGACAACCCCTTTTTTCAAAATAATATTTCAATAGGATCGGGCTTTCATACCTCCCGGTTACATATACCAAGGTACGGGATGGTCTTCCATAGGTACAGACAGTAGGGCACTTAGACCTTTGATTAGACTTAGACCCCATTCCTGACCCCCTCACCTCCCCGACAAAATGCCACCGACAAACTGTCACTGACCCAAATGTCCAGTGATCAATTGTCCGTGACCAAATGTCCAGTGATCAATTATCCATTACCCAATAGTCCAGTGATCAATTGTCCATGACCCAATTGTCCAGTGATCAATTGTCCAGTGATCAATTGTCCATGACCCCGCACTGAAAATTCCGCACTGAACTGACAACCCCCTTTTTTCAAAATAATATTTCAATAGGATCGGGCTTTCATACCTCCCGGTTACATATACCAAGGTACGGGATGGTCTTCCATAGGTACAGACAGTAGGGCACTTAGACCTTTGATTAGACTTAGACCACCTTCCTGCCCCCCCCCCCCCCCCCGACAAAATGCCACCGACAAACTGTCACTGACCCAAATGTCCAGTGATCAATTGTCCGTGACCAAATGTCCAGTGATCAATTATCCATTACCCAATAGTCCAGTGATCAATTGTCCATGACCCAATTGTCCAGTGATCAATTGTCCAGTGATCAATTGTCCATGACCCCGCACTGAAAATTCCGCACTGAACTGACAACCCCCTTTTTTCAAAATAATATTTCAATAGGATCGGGCTTTCATACCTCCCGGTTACATATACCAAGGTACGGGATGGTCTTCCATAGGTACAGACAGTAGGGCACTTAGACCTTTGATTAGACTTAGACCACCTTCCTGACCCCCCCCCCCCGACAAAATGCCACCGACAAACTGTCACTGACCCAAATGTCCAGTGATCAATTGTCCGTGACCAAATGTCCAGTGATCAATTATCCATTACCCAATAGTCCAGTGATCAATTGTCCATGACCCAATTGTCCAGTGATCAATTGTCCAGTGATCAATTGTCCATGACCCCGCACTGAAAATTCCGCACTGAACTGACAACCCCTTTTTTCAAAATAATATTTCAATAGGATCGGGCTTTCATACCTCCCGGTTACATATACCAAGGTACGGTATGGTCTTCCATAGGTACAGACAGTAGGGCACTTAGACCTTTGATTAGACTTAGACCACCTTCCGGACCCCCCCGACAAAATGCCACCGACAAACTGTCACTGACCCAAATGTCCAGTGATCAATTGTCCGTGACCAAATGTCCAGTGATCAATTATCCATTACCCAATAGTCCAGTGATCAATTGTCCATGACCCAATTGTCCAGTGATCAATTGTCCAGTGATCAATTGTCCATGACCCCGCACTGAAAATTCCGCACTGAACTGACAACCCCTTTTTTCAAAATAATATTTCAATAGGATCGGGCTTTCATACCTCCCGGTTACATATACCAAGGTACGGGATGGTCTTCCATAGGTACAGACAGTAGGGCACTTAGACCTTTGATTAGACTTAGACCACCTTCCTGACCCCCCCCCCCCGACAAAATGCCACCGACAAACTGTCACTGACCCAAATGTCCAGTGATCAATTGTCCGTGACCAAATGTCCAGTGATCAATTATCCATTACCCAATAGTCCAGTGATCAATTGTCCATGACCCAATTGTCCAGTGATCAATTGTCCAGTGATCAATTGTCCATGACCCCGCACTGAAAATTCCGCACTGAACTGACAACCCCCTTTTTTCAAAATAATATTTCAATAGGATCGGGCTTTCATACCTCCCGGTTACATATACCAAGGTACGGGATGGTCTTCCATAGGTACAGACAGTAGGGGGGGTCACTTTAGTACGTGGGTGCAGGCTTTAAATTACAAATGTTATATCATTTGAAAGAGCTAGTCGAGCAGAGTCGAATGCCACCAAAATTAGCTCTAG
The DNA here is from genome assembly GCA_036172945.1 of Meloidogyne incognita. Taxonomy (NCBI): domain Eukaryota; kingdom Metazoa; phylum Nematoda; class Chromadorea; order Rhabditida; family Meloidogynidae; genus Meloidogyne; species Meloidogyne incognita. The sequence continues at coordinate 3,384,385 of JARQAC010000010.1, forward strand.
GAAAAATTTTTGAACCGAGATACAGGCGATTGAAAATCGAAAAACCATAGGGGGGACCAAGCACTTTTTTGGGGTGAAAAATTCGAAAATGCAAATTATACCTCATTCGAAAGAGCTCGTCGAGCTGAGTCGAATAACACCAAAATCGACGAAATCCGACTTCATTTGGCCGAGTTACAGACCCCTGAAATTTGAAAATTTTCGGGGTCAAAAAATTCGATTATGCAAATAATAGCTCATTCGAAAGGGCTCGACGAGCTGAGTTGAATGACACCAAAATCACCGTGATTGAACAAGATTAGACAAAGTTATGCCACAAAAAACTCTAAACCTACGGGGCGTCGGCGAGGCGCTTGTGCAAAACCCCGCGCTTCGCGCGGGGTTTTGCGGCACGCGCCTCGCGGGGAGTCTACGGGCGCTGGGTCTAGGCTCGTAACATGAACCTATTCCTATCTCCCTTGCTCTGGACGTATTTGGGGCCTCCGTAGCAGCAAAAATCTCCACAGATGCCATAGGTAAGGAGCTAAAATAAAAGATCATAACTTTGTCTAATCAAGTCGGATTTCGTCGATTTTGGTGTTATTCGACTCAGCTCGACGAGCTCTTTCGAATGAGGTATAATTTGCATATTCGAATTTTTCACCCCAAAAAAGTGCTTGGTCCCCCCTATGGTTTTTCGATTTTCAATCGCCTGTATCTCGGTTCAAAAATTTTTCCTAGAGCTAATTTTGGTGGCATTCGACTCTGCTCGACTAGCTCTTTCAAATGATATAACATTTGTAATTTAAAGCCTGCACCCACGTACTAAAGTACAGCCCAGTAGGGCACTTAGACCTTTGATTAGACTTAGACCACCTTCCTGCCCCCCCCCCCCCCCCCCCCGACAAAATGCCACCGACAAACTGTCACTGACCCAAATGTCCAGTGATCAATTGTCCGTGACCAAATGTCCAGTGATCAATTATCCATTACCCAATAGTCCAGTGATCAATTGTCCATGACCCAATTGTCCAGTGATCAATTGTCCAGTGATCAATTGTCCATGACCCCGCACTGAAAATTCCGCACTGAACTGACAACCCCCTTTTTTCAAAATAATATTTCAATAGGATCGGGCTTTCATACCTCCCGGTTACATATACCAAGGTACGGGATGGTCTTCCATAGGTACAGACAGTAGGGCACTTAGACCTTTGATTAGACTTAGACCACCTTCCTGACCCCCCCCCCCCGACAAAATGCCACCGACAAACTGTCACTGACCCAAATGTCCAGTGATCAATTGTCCGTGACCAAATGTCCAGTGATCAATTATCCATTACCCAATAGTCCAGTGATCAATTGTCCATGACCCAATTGTCCAGTGATCAATTGTCCAGTGATCAATTGTCCATGACCCCGCACTGAAAATTCCGCACTGAACTGACAACCCCTTTTTTCAAAATAATATTTCAATAGGATCGGGCTTTCATACCTCCCGGTTACATATACCAAGGTACGGGATGGTCTTCCATAGGTACAGACAGTAGGGCACTTAGACCTTTGATTAGACTTAGACCACCTTCCTGACCCCCCCCCCGACAAAATGCCACCGACAAACTGTCACTGACCCAAATGTCCAGTGATCAATTGTCCGTGACCAAATGTCCAGTGATCAATTATCCATTACCCAATAGTCCAGTGATCAATTGTCCATGACCCAATTGTCCAGTGATCAATTGTCCAGTGATCAATTGTCCATGACCCCGCACTGAAAATTCCGCACTGAACTGACAACCCCCTTTTTTCAAAATAATATTTCAATAGGATCGGGCTTTCATACCTCCCGGTTACATATACCAAGGTACGGGATGGTCTTCCATAGGTACAGACAGTAGGGCACTTAGACCTTTGATTAGACTTAGACCACCTTCCTGCCCCCCCGACAAAATGCCACCGACAAACTGTCACTGACCCAAATGTCCAGTGATCAATTGTCCGTGACCAAATGTCCAGTGATCAATTATCCATTACCCAATAGTCCAGTGATCAATTGTCCATGACCCAATTGTCCAGTGATCAATTGTCCAGTGATCAATTGTCCATGACCCCGCACTGAAAATTCCGCACTGAACTGACAACCCCCTTTTTTCAAAATAATATTTCAATAGGATCGGGCTTTCATACCTCCCGGTTACATATACCAAGGTACGGGATGGTCTTCCATAGGTACAGACAGTAGGGCACTTAGACCTTTGATTAGACTTAGACCACCTTCCTGAACCCCCCGACAAAATGCCACCGACAAACTGTCACTGACCCAAATGTCCAGTGATCAATTGTCCGTGACCAAATGTCCAGTGATCAATTATCCATTACCCAATAGTCCAGTGATCAATTGTCCATGACCCAATTGTCCAGTGATCAATTGTCCAGTGATCAATTGTCCATGACCCCGCACTGAAAATTCCGCACTGAACTGACAACCCCCTTTTTTCAAAATAATATTTCAATAGGATCGGGCTTTCATACCTCCCGGTTACATATACCAAGGTACGGGATGGTCTTCCATAGGTACAGACAGTAGGGCACTTAGACCTTTGATTAGACTTAGACCACCTTCCTGACCCCCCCCGACAAAATGCCACCGACAAACTGTCACTGACCCAAATGTCCAGTGATCAATTGTCCGTGACCAAATGTCCAGTGATCAATTATCCATTACCCAATAGTCCAGTGATCAATTGTCCATGACCCAATTGTCCAGTGATCAATTGTCCAGTGATCAATTGTCCATGACCCCGCACTGAAAATTCCGCACTGAACTGACAACCCCTTTTTCAAAATAATATTTCAATAGGATCGGGCTTTCATACCTCCCGGTTACATATACCAAGGTACGGGATGGTCTTCCATAGGTACAGACAGTAGGGCACTTAGACCTTTGATTAGACTTAGACCACCTTCCTGACCCCCCCCGACAAAATGCCACCGACAAACTGTCACTGACCCAAATGTCCAGTGATCAATTGTCCGTGACCAAATGTCCAGTGATCAATTATCCATTACCCAATAGTCCAGTGATCAATTGTCCATGACCCAATTGTCCAGTGATCAATTGTCCAGTGATCAATTGTCCATGACCCCGCACTGAAAATTCCGCACTGAACTGACAACCCCCTTTTTTCAAAATAATATTTCAATAGGATCGGGCTTTCATACCTCCCGGTTACATATACCAAGGTACGGGATGGTCTTCCATAGGTACAGACAGTAGGGCACTTAGACCTTTGATTAGACTTAGACCACCTTCCTGACCCCCCCCGACAAAATGCCACCGACAAACTGTCACTGACCCAAATGTCCAGTGATCAATTGTCCGTGACCAAATGTCCAGTGATCAATTATCCATTACCCAATAGTCCAGTGATCAATTGTCCATGACCCAATTGTCCAGTGATCAATTGTCCAGTGATCAATTGTCCATGACCCCGCACTGAAAATTCCGCACTGAACTGACAACCCCCTTTTTCAAAATAATATTTCAATAGGATCGGGCTTTCATACCTCCCGGTTACATATACCAAGGTACGGGATGGTCTTCCATAGGTACAGACAGTAGGGCACTTAGACCTTTGATTAGACTTAGACCACCTTCCTGACCCCCCCCCCCCGACAAAATGCCACCGACAAACTGTCACTGACCCAAATGTCCAGTGATCAATTGTCCGTGACCAAATGTCCAGTGATCAATTATCCATTACCCAATAGTCCAGTGATCAATTGTCCATGACCCAATTGTCCAGTGATCAATTGTCCAGTGATCAATTGTCCATGACCCCGCACTGAAAATTCCGCACTGAACTGACAACCCCCTTTTTTCAAAATAATATTTCAATAGGATCGGGCTTTCATACCTCCCGGTTACATATACCAAGGTACGGGATGGTCTTCCATAGGGGGGGGTATGGGGGGTATACTGGAGAATTGGGGGGTCTACTGGGAGATTTGGTGTAATTTGGGGGGTAATTGGGGGGTCTACTGGGTGGGGGTCTTTAATTGGGGGGATACTGGGGGATACCCCACTTCTTGGGAACAACTGGGGGGGGGGGGGTGGTGGGTGGGTCCTTTGGGGGGTCTAGTTTCCCCTACTGTCTACACCTATTGAATAACAACCCGTGCCTTTGGATATAACTCGGAGGTATGAAAGCCTGAACCTATGGACGAATTGGGGAGTGACATATTTTGTCTGGGGGGGTCATTTGGGGGTCTACTGGGGGTATACTGGAGAATTGGGGGGTCTACTGGGAGATTTGGTGTAATTTGGGGGGTAATTGGGGGGTCTACTGGGTGGGGGGTCTTTAATTGGGGGGATACTGGGGGATACCCCACTTCTTGGGAACAACTGGGGGGGGGGGGGGTGGGGGGGTCATTTGGGGGGTCTAGTTTCCCCTACTGTCTACACCTATTGAATAACAACCCGTGCCTTTGGATATAACTCGGAGGTATGAAAGCCTGAACCTATGGACGAATTGGGGAGTGACATATTTTGTCCGGGGGGTCATTTGGGGGGTCTACTGGGGGGTATACTGGAGAATTGGGGGGTCTACTGGGAGATTTGGTGTAATTTGGGGGGTAATTGGGGGGTCTACTGGGTGGGGGTCTTTAATTGGGGGGATACTGGGGGATACCCCACTTCTTGGGAACAACTGGGGGGGGGTTGGGGGGTCATTTGGGGGTCTAGTTTCCCCTACTGTCTACACCTATTGAATAACAACCCGTGCCTTTGGATATAACTCGGAGGTATGAAAGCCTGAACCTATGGACGAATTGGGGAGTGACATATTTTGTCTGGGGGGGGGTCATTTGGGGGTCTACTGGGGGGTATACTGGAGAATTGGGGGGTCTACTGGGAGATTTGGTGTAATTTGGGGGGTAATTGGGGGGTCTACTGGGTGGGGGTCTTTAATTGGGGGATACTGGGGGATACCCCACTTCTTGGGAACAACTGGGGGGGGGGGTTGGGGGGTCATTTGGGGGGTCTAGTTTCCCCTACTGTCTACACCTATTGAATAACACCCCGTGCCTTTGGATATAACTCGGAGGTATGAAAGCCTGAACCTAGGGACGAATTGGGGAGTGACATATTTTGTCTGGGGGGGTCATTTGGGGGGTCTACTGGGGGGTATACTGGAGAATTGGGGGGTGTAGTGGGAGTTTTGGTGTAATTTGGGGGGTAATTGGGGGGTCTACTGGGTGGGGGTCTTTAATTGGGGGGATACTGGGGGATACCCCACTTCTTGGGAACAACTGGGGGGGTTGGGGGGTCATTTGGGGGGTCTAGTTTCCCCTACTGTCTACACCTATTGAATAACAACCCGTGCCTTTGGATATAACTCGGAGGTATGAAAGCCTGAACCTATGGACGAATTGGGGAGTGACATATTTTGTCTGGGGGGGTCATTTGGGGGGTCTACTGGGGGGTATACTGGAGAATTGGGGGGTCTACTGGGAGATTTGGTGTAATTTGGGGGTAATTGGGGGGTCTACTGGGTGGGGGTCTTTAATTGGGGGGATACTGGGGGATACCCCACTTCTTGGGAACAACTGGGGGGGGGTCGGCGGTCATTTGGGGGGCCTAGTTTCCCCTACTGTCTACACCTATTGAATAACAACCCGTGCCTTTGGATATAACTCGGAGGTATGAAAGCCTGAACCTATGGACGAATTGGGGAGTGACATATTTTGTCTGGGGGGGGGGGTCATTTGGGGGGTCTACTGGGGGGTATACTGGAGAATTGGGGGGTCTACTGGGAGATTTGGTGTAATTTGGGGGGTAATTGGGGGGTCTACTGGGTGGGGGTCTTTAATTGGGGGGATACTGGGGGATACCCCACTTCTTGGGAACAACTGGGGGGGGGTTGGGGGGTCATTTGGGGGGTCTAGTTTCCCTACTGTCTACACCTATTGAATAACAACCCGTGCCTTTGGATATAACTCGGAGGTATGAAAGCCTGAACCTATGGACGAATTGGGGAGTGACATATTTTGTCTGGGGGGGGGTCATTTGGGGGGTCTACTGGGGGGTATACTGGAGAATTGGGGGGTCTACTGGGAGATTTGGTGTAATTTGGGGGGTAATTGGGGGGTCTACTGGGTGGGGGTCTTTAATTGGGGGGATACTGGGGGATACCCCACTTCTTGGGAACAACTGGGGGGGGGGTTGGGGGGTCATTTGGGGGGTCTAGTTTCCCCTACTGTCTACACCTATTGAATAACAACCCGTGCCTTTGGATATAACTCGGAGGTATGAAAGCCTGAACCTATGGACGAATTGGGGAGTGACATATTTTGTCTGGGGGGGGGTCATTTGGGGGGTCTACTGGGGGGTATACTGGAGAATTGGGGGTCTACTGGGAGATTTGGTGTAATTTGGGGGGTAATTGGGGGTGTACGGGGTGGGGGGTCTTTAATTGGGGGGGTACTGGGGGATACCCCACTTCTTGGGAACAACTGGGGGGGGGGTTGGGGGGTCATTTGGGGGGTCTAGTTTCCCCTACTGTCTACACCTATTGAATAACAACCCGTGCCTTTGGATATAACTCGGAGGTATGAAAGCCTGAACCTATGGACGAATTGGGGAGTGACATATTTTGTCTGGGGGGGTCATTTGGGGGGTCTACTGGGGGGTATACTGGAGAATTGGGGGGTCTACTGGGAGATTTGGTGTAATTTGGGGGTAATTGGGGGGTCTACTGGGTGGGGGGTCTTTAATTGGGGGGATACTGGGGGATACCCCACTTCTTGGGAACAACTGGGGGGGGGTTGGGGGGTCATTTGGGGTCTAGTTTCCCCTACTGTCTACACCTATTGAATAACAACCCGTGCCTTTGGATATAACTCGGAGGTATGAAAGCCTGAACCTATGGACGAATTGGGGAGTGACATATTTTGTCTGGGGGGGTCATTTGGGGGGTCTACTGGGGGGTATACTGGAGAATTGGGGGGTCTACTGGGAGATTTGGTGTAATTTGGGGGTAATTGGGGGTCTACTGGGTGGGGGTCTTTAATTGGGGGGATACTGGGGGATACCCCACTTCTTGGGAACAACTGGGGGGGGGGGGTTGGGGGTCATTTGGGGGGTCTAGTTTCCCCTACTGTCTACACCTATTGAATAACAACCCGTGCCTTTGGATATAACTCGGAGGTATGAAAGCCTGAACCTATGGACGAATTGGGGAGTGACATATTTTGTCTGGGGGGGGGGGGTCATTTGGGGGGGCTACTGGGGGGTATACTGGAGAATTGGGGGGGCTACTGGGAGATTTGGTGTAATTTGGGGGGTAATTGGGGGGTCTACTGGGTGGGGGTCTTTAATTGGGGGGATACTGGGGGATACCCCACTTCTTGGGAACAACTGGGGGGGGGGTTGGGGGTCATTTGGGGGGTCTAGTTTCCCCTACTGTCTACACCTATTGAATAACAACCCGTGCCTTTGGATATAACTCGGAGGTATGAAAGCCTGAACCTATGGACGAATTGGGGAGTGACATATTTTGTCTGGGGGGGGGGTCATTTGGGGGGTCTACTGGGGGGGATACTGGAGAATTGGGGGGTCTACTGGGGGGTTTGGTGTAATTTGGGGGGTAATTGGGGGGTCTACTGGGTGGGGGTCTTTAATTGGGGGGATACTGGGGGATACCCCACTTCTTGGGAACAACTGGGGGGGGGTTGGGGGGTCATTTGGGGGGTCTAGTTTCCCCTACTGTCTACACCTATTGAATAACAACCCGTGCCTTTGGATATAACTCGGAGGTATGAAAGCCTGAACCTATGGACGAATTGGGGAGTGACATATTTTGTCTGGGGGGGTCATTTGGGGGGTCTACTGGGTGGTATACTGGAGAATTGGGGGGTCTACTGGGAGATTTGGTGTAATTTGGGGGGTAATTGGGGGGTCTACTGGGTGGGGGGTCTTTAATTGGGGGGATACGGTGGGATACCCCACGTCTTGGGAACAACTGGGGGGGGGTTGGGGGGTCATTTGGGGGGTCTAGTTTCCCCTACTGTCTACACCTATTGAATAACAACCCGTGCCTTTGGATATAACTCGGAGGTATGAAAGCCTGAACCTATGGACGAATTGGGGAGTGACATATTTTGTCTGGGGGGGGGGGTCATTTGGGGGGTCTACTGGGGGGTATACTGGAGAATTGGGGGGTCTACTGGGAGATGTGGGGTAATTGGGGGGGTAATTGGGGGGGCTACTGGGTGGGGGGTCTTTAATTGGGGGGATACTGGGGGATACCCCACTTCTTGGGAACAACTGGGGGGGGGGGGGGGTTGGGGGTCATTTGGTGGGTCTAGTTTCCCCTACTGTCTACACCTATTGAATAACAACCCGTGCCTTTGGATATAACTCGGAGGTATGAAAGCCTGAACATATGGACGAATTGGGGAGTGACATATTTTGTCTGGGGGGGGGGGGTCATTTGGGGGGTCTACTGGGGGGTATACTGGAGAATTGGGGGGTCTACTGGGAGATTTGGTGTAATTTGGGGGGTAATTGGGGGGTCTACTGGGTGGGGGGTCTTTGATTGGGGGGCCACTGGGGGAGGCCCCACTGCTCGGGAACACCTGGGGGGGGGGTTGGGGGGTCATTTGGGGGGTCTAGTTTCCCCTACTGTCTACACCTATTGAATAACAACCCGTGCCTTTGGATATAACTCGGAGGTATGAAAGCCTGAACCTATGGACGAATTGGGGAGTGACATATTTTGTCTGGGGGGGTCATTTGGGGGGTCTACTGGGGGGTATACTGGAGAATTGGGGGGTCTACTGGGAGATTTGGTGTAATTTGGGGGTAATTGGGGGGTCTACTGGGTGGGGGTCTTTAATTGGGGGGATACTGGGGGATACCCCACTTCTTGGGAACAACTGGGGGGGGTTGGGGGGTCATTTGGGGGGTCTAGTTTCCCCTACTGTCTACACCTATTGAATAACAACCCGTGCCTTTGGATATAACTCGGAGGTATGAAAGCCTGAACCTATGGACGAATTGGGGAGTGACATATTTTGTCTGGGGGGGGGGGGTCATTTGGGGGGTCTACTGGGGGGTATACTGGAGAATTGGGGGGGCTACTGGGAGAGTTGGTGTAATTTGGGGGGTAATTGGGGGGTCTACTGGGTGGGGGTCTTTAATTGGGGGGATACTGGGGGATACCCCACTTCTTGGGAACAACTGGGGGGGGGTTGGGGGGTCATTTGGGGGGTCTAGTTTCCCCTACTGTCTACACCTATTGAATAACAACCCGTGCCTTTGGATATAACTCGGAGGTATGAAAGCCTGAACCTATGGACGAATTGGGGAGTGACATATTTTGTCTGGGGGGGGGGGGGGCCAGTGGGGGGGTCTACTGGGGGGTATACTGGAGAATTGGGGGGTCTACTGGGAGATTTGGTGTAATTTGGGGGGTAATTGGGGGGTCTACTGGGTGGGGGTCTTTAATTGGGGGGATACTGGGGGATACCCCACTTCTTGGGAACAACTGGGGGGGGGTTGGGGGGTCATTTGGGGGGTCTAGTTTCCCCTACTGTCTACACCTATTGAATAACAACCCGTGCCTTTGGATATAACTCGGAGGTATGAAAGCCTGAACCTATGGACGAATTGGGGAGTGACATATTTTGTCTGGGGGGGTCATTTGGGGGGTCTACTGGGGGGTATACTGGAGCACTGGGGGGTCAACTGGGAGAATTGGTGCAGTGTGGGGGGAAATTGGGGGGTCTACTGGGTGGGGGTCTTTAATTGGGGGGATACTGGGGGATACCCCACTTCTTGGGAACAACTGGGGGGGGGTTGGGGGTCATTTGGGGGGTCTAGTTTCCCCTACTGTCTACACCTATTGAATAACAACCCGTGCCTTTGGATATAACTCGGAGGTATGAAAGCCTGAACCTATGGACGAATTGGGGAGTGACATATTTTGTCTGGGGGGGTCATTTGGGGGGTCTACTGGGGGGTATACTGGAGAATTGGGGGGTCTACTGGGAGATTTGGTGTAATTTGGGGGGTAATTGGGGGGTCTACTGGGTGGGGGGTCTTTAATTGGGGGGATACTGGGGGATACCCCACTTCTTGGGAACAACTGGGGGGGGGGGGTGGGGGGCACTATTTGGGGGGTCTAGTTTCCCCTACTGTCTACACCTATTGAATAACAACCCGTGCCTTTGGATATAACTCGGAGGTATGAAAGCCTGAACCTATGGACGAATTGGGGAGTGACATATTTTGTCTGGGGGGGGGTCATTTGGGGGGTCTACTGGGGGGTATACTGGAGAATTGGGGGGTCTACTGGGAGATTTGGTGTAATTTGGGGGGTAATTGGGGGGTCTACTGGGTGGGGGGTCTTTAATGGGGGGGATACTGGGGGATACCCCACTTCTTGGGAACAACTGGGGGGGGGTTGGGGGTCATTTGGGGGTCTAGTTTCCCCTACTGTCTACACCTATTGAATAACAACCCGTGCCTTTGGATATAACTCGGAGGTATGAAAGCCTGAACCTATGGACGAATTGGGGAGTGACATATTTTGTCTGGGGGGGGGTCATTTGGGGGGTCTACTGGGGGGTATACTGGAGAATTGGGGGGTCTACTGGGAGATTTGGTGTAATTTGGGGGTAATTGGGGGGTCTACTGGGTGGGGGGTCTTTAATTGGGGGGATACTGGGGGATACCCCACTTCTTGGGAACAACTGGGGGGGGGGTTGGGGGGTCATTTGGGGGGTCTAGTTTCCCCTACTGTCTACACCTATTGAATAACAACCCGTGCCTTTGGATATAACTCGGAGGTATGAAAGCCTGAACCTATGGACGAATTGGGGAGTGACATATTTTGTCTGGGGGGGGGGGGGGGGTGCTTTGGGGGGGTCTGCTGGGGGGTATACTGGAGAATTGGGGGGTCTACTGGGAGATTTGGTGTAATTTGGGGGGTAATTGGGGGTCTACTGGGTGGGGGTCTTTAATTGGGGGGATACTGGGGGATACCCCACTTCTTGGGAACAACTGGGGGGGGGTTGGGGGTCATTTGGGGCGTCTAGTTTCCCCTACTGTCTACACCTATTGAATAACAACCCGTGCCTTTGGATATAACTCGGAGGTATGAAAGCCTGAACCTATGGACGAATTGGGGAGTGACATATTTTGTCTGAGGGGGGGGGTCATTTGGGGGGTCTACTGGGGGGTATACTGGAGAATTGGGGGGTCTACTGGGAGATTTGGTGTAATTTGGGGGGTAATTGGGGGGTCTACTGGGTGGGGGTCTTTAATTGGGGGGATACTGGGGGATACCCCACTTCTTGGGAACAACTGGGGGGGGGGTTGGGGGGTCATTTGGGGGGTCTAGTTTCCCCTACTGTCTACACCTATTGAATAACAACCCGTGCCTTTTGGATATAACTCGGAGGTATGAAAGCCTGAACCTATGGACGAATTGGGGAGTGACATATTTTGTCTGGGGGGGGGGGGGTCATTTGGGGGGTCTACTGGGGGGTATACTGGAGAATTGGGGGGTCTACTGGGAGATTTGGTGTAATTTGGGGGTAATTGGGGGGTCTACTGGGTGGGGGTCTTTAATTGGGGGGATACTGGGGGATACCCCACTTCTTGGGAACAACTGGGGGGGGGGGGTTGGGGGGTCATTTGGGGGGTCTAGTTTCCCCTACTGTCTACACCTATTGAATAACAACCCGTGCCTTTGGATATAACTCGGAGGTATGAAAGCCTGAACCTATGGACGAATTGGGGAGTGACATATTTTGTCTGGGGGGGGGGGGGGGGTCATTTGGGGGGTCTACTGGGGGGTATACTGGAGAATTGGGGGGTCTACTGGGAGATTTGGTGTAATTTGGGGGGTAATTGGGGGGTCTACTGGGTGGGGGGTCTTTAATTGGGGGGATACTGGGGGATACCCCACTTCTTGGGAACAACTGGGGGGGGGGTTGGGGGGTCATTTGGGGGGTCTAGTTTCCCCTACTGTCTACACCTATTGAATAACAACCCGTGCCTTTGGATATAACTCGGAGGTATGAAAGCCTGAACCTATGGACGAATTGGGGAGTGACATATTTTGTCTGGGGGGGGTCATTTGGGGGGTCTACTGGGGGGTATACTGGAGAATTGGGGGGTCTACTGGGAGATTTGGTGTAATTTGGGGGGTAATTGGGGGTCTACTGGGTGGGGGGTCTTTAATTGGGGGGATACTGGGGGATACCCCACTTCTTGGGAACAACTGGGGGGGGGGGGGGTTGGGGGTCATTTGGGGGTCTAGTTTCCCCTACTGTCTACACCTATTGAATAACAACCCGTGCCTTTGGATATAACTCGGAGGTATGAAAGCCTGAACCTATGGACGAATTGGGGAGTGACATATTTTGTCTGGGGGGGGTCATTTGGGGGGTCTACTGGGGGTATACTGGAGAATTGGGGGGTCTACTGGGAGATTTGGTGTAATTTGGGGGTAATTGGGGGGTCTACTGGGTGGGGGGTCTTTAATTGGGGGGATACTGGGGGGTACCCCACTTCTTGGGGACTCTCCGGGGGGGGGGGGGGGTCATTGGGGGGCTCTAGTTTCCCCTACTGTCTACACCTATTGAATTAGAACCCGTGCCTTTGGATATAACTCGGAGGTATGAAAGCCTGAACCTATGGACGAATTGGGGAGTGACATATTTTGTCTGGGGGGGTCTACTGGGGGTCATTTGGGGGGTCTACTGGGGGGTGTACTGGAGAATTGGGGGGTCTACTGGGAGATTTGGGGGGTTGGGGGTCATTTTGGGGGTCTACTTGGGTGGGGGGTCTTTAATTGGGGGGATACTGGGGGTTACCCCACTTCTTGGGAACAACTGGGGGGTTGGGGGTCATTTGGGGGGTCTAGTTTCCCCTACTGTCTACACCTATTGAATTAGAACCCGTGCCTTTGGATATAACTCGGAGGTATGAAAGCCTGAACCTATGGACGAATTGGGGAGTGACATATTTTGTCTGGGGGGTCTACTGGGGGTCATTTGGGGGGTCTACTGGGGGTGTACTGGAGAATTGGGGGGTCTACTGGGAGATTTGGGGGGGTTGGGGGGTCATTTGGGGGTCTACTTGGGTGGGGGGTCTTTAATTGGGGGGATACTGGGGTTACCCCACTTCTTGGGAACAACTGGGGGGGTTGGGGGTCATTTGGGGGGTCTAGTTTCCCCTACTGTCTACACCTATTGAATTAGAACCCGTGCCTTTGGATATAACTCGGAGGTATGAAAGCCTGAACCTATGGACGAATTGGGGAGTGACATATTTTGTCTGGGGGGGTCTACTGGGGGTCATTTGGGGGGTCTACTGGGGGTGTACTGGAGAATTGGGGGTCTACTGGGAGATTTGGGGGGTTGGGGGGTCATTTGGGGGGTCTACTTGGGTGGGGGGTCTTTAATTGGGGGGATACTGGGGGGTTACCCCACTTCTTGGGAACAACTGGGGGGTTGGGGGTCATTTGGGGGGTCTAGTTTCCCCTACTGTCTACACCTATTGAATTAGAACCCGTGCCTTTGGATATAACTCGGAGGTATGAAAGCCTGAACCTATGGACGAATTGGGGAGTGACATATTTTGTCTGGGGGGGGGTCTACTGGGGGTCATTTGGGGGGTCTACTGGGGGGTGTACTGGAGAATTGGGGGGTCATTTGGGGGGTCTACTTGGGTGGGGGGTCTTTAATTGGGGGGATACTGGGGGGTTACCCCACTTCTTGGGAACAACTGGGGGGGTTGGGGGGTCATTTGGGGGGTCTAGTTTCCCCTACTGTCTACACCTATTGAATTAGAACCCGTGCCTTTGGATATAACTCGGAGGTATGAAAGCCTGAACCTATGGACGAATTGGGGAGTGACATATTTTGTCTGGGGGGGTCTACTGGGGGTCATTTGGGGGGTCTACTGGGGGTGTACTGGAGAATTGGGGGGTCTACTGGGAGATTTGGGGGGGTTGGGGGGTCATTTGGGGGGTCTACTTGGGTGGGGGTCTTTAATTGGGGGGATACTGGGGGTTACCCCACTTCTTGGGAACAACTGGGGGGGTGTGGGGGTCATTTGGGGGGTCTAGTTTCCCCTACTGTCTACACCTATTGAATTAGAACCCGTGCCTTTGGATATAACTCGGAGGTATGAAAGCCTGAACCTATGGACGAATTGGGGAGTGACATATTTTGTCTGGGGGGTCTACTGGGGGTCATTTGGGGGGTCTACTGGGGGGTGTACTGGAGAATTGGGGGGTCTACTGGGAGATTTGGGGGGTTGGGGGGTCATTTGGGGGGTCTACTTGGGTGGGGGTCTTTAATTGGGGGGATACTGGGGGTTACCCCACTTCTTGGGAACAACTGGGGGGTTGGGGGGTCATTTGGGGGGTCTAGTTTCCCCTACTGTCTACACCTATTGAATTAGAACCCGTGCCTTTGGATATAACTCGGAGGTATGAAAGCCTGAACCTATGGACGAATTGGGGAGTGACATATTTTGTCTGGGGGTCTACTGGGGGTCATTTGGGGGGTCTACTGGGGGGTGTACTGGAGAATTGGGGGGTCTACTGGGAGATTTGGGGGGGGTTGGGGGGTCATTTGGGGGGTCTACTTGGGTGGGGGGTCTTTAATTGGGGGGATACTGGGGGGTTACCCCACTTCTTGGGAACAACTGGGGGGGTTGGGGGGTCATTTGGGGGGTCTAGTTTCCCCTACTGTCTACACCTATTGAATTAGAACCCGTGCCTTTGGATATAACTCGGAGGTATGAAAGCCTGAACCTATGGACGAATTGGGGAGTGACATATTTTGTCTGGGGGGTCTACTGGGGGTCATTTGGGGGGTCTACTGGGGGGTGTACTGGAGAATTGGGGGTCTACTGGGAGATTTGGGGGGGTTGGGGGTCATTTGGGGGGTCTACTTGGGTGGGGGTCTTTAATTGGGGGGATACTGGGGGGTTACCCCACTTCTTGGGAACAACTGGGGGGTGGGGGGTCATTTGGGGGGTCTAGTTTCCCCTACTGTCTACACCTATTGAATTAGAACCCGTGCCTTTGGATATAACTCGGAGGTATGAAAGCCTGAACCTATGGACGAATTGGGGAGTGACATATTTTGTCTGGGGGGGTCTACTGGGGGTCATTTGGGGGGTCTACTGGGGGTGTACTGGAGAATTGGGGGGTCTACTGGGAGATTTGGGGGGGTTGGGGGGTCATTTGGGGGGTCTACTTGGGTGGGGGGTCTTTAATTGGGGGGATACTGGGGGGTTACCCCACTTCTTGGGAACAACTGGGGGGTTGGGGGTCATTTGGGGGGTCTAGTTTCCCCTACTGTCTACACCTATTGAATTAGAACCCGTGCCTTTGGATATAACTCGGAGGTATGAAAGCCTGAACCTATGGACGAATTGGGGAGTGACATATTTTGTCTGGGGGGTCTACTGGGGGTCATTTGGGGGTCTACTGGGGTGTACTGGAGAATTGGGGGGTCTACTGGGAGATTTGGGGGGGTTGGGGGTCATTTGGGGGGTCTACTTGGGTGGGGGTCTTTAATTGGGGGGATACTGGGGGGTTACCCCACTTCTTGGGAACAACTGGGGGGGTTGGGGGTCATTTGGGGGTCTAGTTTCCCCTACTGTCTACACCTATTGAATTAGAACCCGTGCCTTTGGATATAACTCGGAGGTATGAAAGCCTGAACCTATGGACGAATTGGGGAGTGACATATTTTGTCTGGGGGGGTCTACTGGGGGTCATTTGGGGGGTCTACTGGGGGGTGTACTGGAGAATTGGGGGTCTACTGGGAGATTTGGGGGGTTGGGGGGTCATTTGGGGGGTCTACTTGGGTGGGGGTCTTTAATTGGGGGGATACTGGGGGGTTACCCCACTTCTTGGGAACAACTGGGGGGGGTTGGGAGGGGGGTCATTTGGGGGGTCTAGTTTCCCCTACTGTCTACACCTATTGAATTAGAACCCGTGCCTTTGGATATAACTCGGAGGTATGAAAGCCTGAACCTATGGACGAATTGGGAGTGACATATTTTGTCTGGGGGGGGTCTACTGGGGGTCATTTGGGGGGTCTACTGGGGGTTGTACTGCAGAATTGGGGGGTCTACTGCGAGGTTTGGGGCGGTTGGGGGGTCATTTGGGGGGTCTACTTGGGTGGGGGGTCTTTAATTGGGGGATACTGGGGGGTTACCCCACTTCTTGGGAACAACTGGGGGGGGTTGGGGGTCCTTTGGGGGGTCTAGTTTCCCCTACTGTCTACACCTATTGAATTAGAACCCGTGCCTTTGGATATAACTCGGAGGTATGAAAGCCTGAACCTATGGACGAATTGGGGAGTGACATATTTTGTCTGGGGGGTCTACTGGGGGTCATTTGGGGGTCTACTGGGGGTGTACTGGAGAATTGGGGGGTCTACTGGGAGATTTGGGGGGGTTGGGGGGTCATTTGGGGGGTCTACTTGGGTGGGGGTCTTTAATTGGGGGGATACTGGGGGTTACCCCACTTCTTGGGAACAACTGGGGGGGTTGGGGGTCATTTGGGGGTCTAGTTTCCCCTACTGTCTACACCTATTGAATTAGAACCCGTGCCTTTGGATATAACTCGGAGGTATGAAAGCCTGAACCTATGGACGAATTGGGGAGTGACATATTTTGTCTGGGGGTCTACTGGGGGTCATTTGGGGGGTCTACTGGGGGTGTACTGGAGAATTGGGGGGTCTACTGGGAGATTTGGGGGGGTTGGGGGTCATTTGGGGGGTCTACTTGGGTGGGGGGTCTTTAATTGGGGGATACTGGGGGTTACCCCACTTCTTGGGAACAACTGGGGGGGTTGGGGGTCCTTTGGGGGGGTCTAGTTTCCCCTACTGTCTACACCTATTGAATTAGAACCCGTGCCTTTGGATATAACTCGGAGGTATGAAAGCCTGAACCTATGGACGAATTGGGGAGTGACATATTTTGTCTGGGGGGTCTACTGGGGGTCATTTGGGGGGTCTACTGGGGGGTGTACTGGAGAATTGGGGGGTCTACTGGGAGATTTGGGGGGGTTGGGGGGTCATTTGGGGGTCTACTTGGGTGGGGGGGTCTTTAATTGGGGGGATACTGGGGTTACCCCACTTCTTGGGAACAACTGGGGGGGTTGGGGGGTCATTTGGGGGGTCTAGTTTCCCCTACTGTCTACACCTATTGAATTAGAACCCGTGCCTTTGGATATAACTCGGAGGTATGAAAGCCTGAACCTATGGACGAATTGGGGAGTGACATATTTTGTCTGGGGGGGTCTACTGGGGGTCATTTGGGGGGTCTACTGGGGGGTGTACTGGAGAATTGGGGGGTCTACTGGGAGATTTGGGGGGTTGGGGGTCATTTGGGGGGTCTACTTGGGTGGGGGTCTTTAATTGGGGGGATACTGGGGGGTTACCCCACTTCTTGGGAACAACTGGGGGGTTGGGGGGTCATTTGGGGGTCTAGTTTCCCTACTGTCTACACCTATTGAATTAGAACCCGTGCCTTTGGATATAACTCGGAGGTATGAAAGCCTGAACCTATGGACGAATTGGGGAGTGACATATTTTGTCTGGGGGGTCTACTGGGGGTCATTTGGGGGGTCTACTGGGGGGTGTACTGGAGAATTGGGGGGTCTACTGGGAGATTTGGGGGGTTGGGGGGTCATTTGGGGGGTCTACTTGGGTGGGGGTCTTTAATTGGGGGATACTGGGGGGTTACCCCACTTCTTGGGAACAACTGGGGGGGGTTGGGGGTCATTTGGGGGGTCTAGTTTCCCCTACTGTCTACACCTATTGAATTAGAACCCGTGCTCTTTGGATATAACTCGGAGGTATGAAAGCCTGAACCTATGGACGAATTGGGGAGTGACATATTTTGTCTGGGGGGGGTCTACTGGGGGTCATTTGGGGGGTCTACTGGGGTGTACTGGAGAATTGGGGGGTCTACTGGGAGATTTGGGGGGTTGGGGGGTCATTTGGGGGGTCTACTTGGGTGGGGGGTCTTTAATTGGGGGATACTGGGGGGTTACTCCCACTTCTTGGGAACAACTGGGGGGGTTGGGGGTCATTTGGGGGGTCTAGTTTCCCCTACTGTCTACACCTATTGAATTAGAACCCGTGCCTTTGGATATAACTCGGAGGTATGAAAGCCTGAACCTATGGACGAATTGGGGAGTGACATATTTTGTCTGGGGGGGTCTACTGGGGGTCATTTGGGGGGTCTACTGGGGGGTGTACTGGAGAATTGGGGGGTCTACTGGGAGATTTGGGGGGTTGGGGGGTCATTTGGGGGGTCTACTTGGGTGGGGGGTCTTTAATTGGGGGGATACTGGGGGGTTACCCCACTTCTTGGGAACAACTGGGGGGGTTGGGGGGTCATTAGAGGGGTCTAGTTTCCCCTTACTGTCTACACCTATTGAATTAGAACCCGTGCCTTTGGATATAACTCGGAGGTATGAAAGCCTGAACCTATGGACGAATTGGGGAGTGACATATTTTGTCTGGGGGGGGTCTACTGGGGGTCATTTGGGGGGTCTACTGGGGGGTGTACTGGAGAATTGGGGGGTCTACTGGGAGATTTGGGGGGGTTGGGGGGTCATTTGGGGGGTCTACTTGGGTGGGGGGTCTTTAATTGGGGGGATACTGGGGGATACCCCACTTCTTGGGAACAACTGGGGGGGGTTGGGGGGTCATTTGGGGGTCTAGTTTCCCTACTGTCTACACCTATTGAATTAGAACCCGTGCCTTTGGATATAACTCGGAGGTATGAAAGCCTGAACCTATGGACGAATTGGGGAGTGACATATTTTGTCTGGGGGGGGTCTACTGGGGGTCATTTGGGGGGTCTACTGGGGGGTGTACTGGAGAATTGGGGGTCTACTGGGAGATTTGGGGGGTTGGGGGTCATTTGGGGGTCTACTTGGGTGGGGGGTCTTTAATTGGGGGATACTGGGGGTTACCCCACTTCTTGGGAACAACTGGGGGGTGGGGGGGGTCATTTGGGGGGTCTAGTTTCCCCTACTGTCTACACCTATTGAATTAGAACCCGTGCCTTTGGATATAACTCGGAGGTATGAAAGCCTGAACCTATGGACGAATTGGGGAGTGACATATTTTGTCTGGGGGGGTCTACTGGGGGTCATTTGGGGGTCTACTGGGGGTGTACTGGAGAATTGGGGGGTCTACTGGGAGAGTTGGGGGGGGTGGGGGGTCACGTGGGGGGTCTACTTGGGTGGGGGTCTTTAATTGGGGGGATACTGGGGTTACCCCACTTCTTGGGAACAACTGGGGGGGTTGGGGGGTCATTTGGGGGGTCTAGTTTCCCCCTCTGTCTACACCTATTGAATTAGAACCCGTGCCTTTGGATATAACTCGGAGGTATGAAAGCCTGAACCTATGGACGAATTGGGGAGTGGACATATTTTGTCTGGGGGGGTCTACTGGGGGTCATTTGGGGGGTCTACTGGGGTGTACTGGAGAATTGGGGGGTCTACTGGGAGATTTGGGGGGGTTGGGGGGTCATTTGGGGGGTCTACTTGGGTGGGGGGTCTTTAATTGGGGGGATACTGGGGGTTACCCCACTTCTTGGGAACAACTGGGGGGGTTGGGGGTCATTTGGGGGGTCTAGTTTCCCCCTACTGTCTACACCTATTGAATTAGAACCCGTGCCTTTGGATATAACTCGGAGGTATGAAAGCCTGAACCTATGGACGAATTGGGGAGTGACATATTTTGTCTGGGGGGGTCTACTGGGGGTCATTTGGGGGGGGTCTACTGGGGGGTGTACTGGAGAATTGGGGGGTCTACTGGGAGATTTGGGGGTTGGGGGGTCATTTGGGGGGTCTACTTGGGTGGGGGGTCTTTAATTGGGGGGATACTGGGGGGTTACCCCACTTCTTGGGAACAACTGGGGGGTTGGGGGGTCATTTGGGGGTCTAGTTTCCCTACTGTCTACACCTATTGAATTAGAACCCGTGCCTTTGGATATAACTCGGAGGTATGAAAGCCTGAACCTATGGACGAATTGGGGAGTGACATATTTTGTCTGGGGGGTCTACTGGGGGTCATTTGGGGGGTCTACTGGGGGGTGTACTGGAGAATTGGGGGGTCTACTGGGAGATTTGGGGGGGTTGGGGGGTCATTTTGGGGGTCTACTTGGGTGGGGGGTCTTTAATTGGGGGGATACTGGGGGGTTACCCCACTTCTTGGGAACAACTGGGGGGGTTGGGGGGTCATTTGGGGGGTCTAGTTTCCCCTACTGTCTACACCTATTGAATTAGAACCCGTGCCTTTGGATATAACTCGGAGGTATGAAAGCCTGAACCTATGGACGAATTGGGGAGTGACATATTTTGTCTGGGGGGGTCTACTGGGGGTCATTTGGGGGGTCTACTGGGGGGTGTACTGGAGAATTGGGGGGTCTACTGGGAGATTTGGGGGGGTTGGGGGGTCATTTGGGGGGTCTACTTGGGTGGGGGTCTTTAATTGGGGGGATACTGGGGGGTTACCCCACTTCTTGGGAACAACTGGGGGGGTTGGGGGGTCATTTGGGGGGTCTAGTTTCCCCTACTGTCTACACCTATTGAATTAGAACCCGTGCCTTTGGATATAACTCGGAGGTATGAAAGCCTGAACCTATGGACGAATTGGGGAGTGACATATTTTGTCTGGGGGGTCTACTGGGGGTCATTTGGGGGGTCTACTGGGGGGTGTACTCGAGACTTGGGGGGTCTACTGGGAGATTTGGGGGTTGGGGGTCATTTGGGGGGTCTACTTGGGTGGGGGGTCTTTAATTGGGGGGGATACTGGGGGGTTACCCCACTTCTTGGGAACAACTGGGGGGGTTGGGGGGGTCATTTGGGGGGTCTAGTTTCCCCTACTGTCTACACCTATTGAATTAGAACCCGTGCCTTTGGATATAACTCGGAGGTATGAAAGCCTGAACCTATGGACGAATTGGGGAGTGACATATTTTGTCTGGGGGGGTCTACTGGGGGTCATTTGGGGGGTCTACTGTGGGGTGTACTGGAGAATTGGGGTGTCTACTGGGAGATTTGGGGGGTTGGGGGGTCATTTGGGGGGTCTACTTGGGTGGGGGGTCTTTAATTGGGGGATACTGGGGGGTTACCCCACTTCTTGGGAACAACTGGGGGGGTTGGGGGTCATTTGGGGGGTCTAGTTTCCCCTACTGTCTACACCTATTGAATTAGAACCCGTGCCTTTGGATATAACTCGGAGGTATGAAAGCCTGAACCTATGGACAGAATTGGGAGTGACATATTTTGTCTGGGGGGGGGTCTACTGGGGGTCATTTGGGGGTCTACTGGGGGGGTGTACTGGAGAATTGGGGGTCTACTGGGAGATTTGGGGTTGGGGGTCATTTGGGGGGCTCTACTTGGGTGGGGGGTCTTTAATTGGGGGGATACTTGGGGGGTTACCCCACTTCTTGGGAACAACTGGGGGGGGTTGGGGGGTCATTTGGGGGAGTCTAGTTTCCCCTACTGTCTACACCTATTGAATTAGAACCCGTGCCTTTGGATATAACTCGGAGGTATGAAAGCCTGAACCTATGGACGAATTGGGGAGTGACATATTTTGTCTGGGGGGGGTCTACTGGGGGTCATTTGGGGGGGCTACTGGGGGGTGTACTGGAGAATTGGGGGTCTACTGGGAGATTTGGGGGGTTGGGGGGTCATTTGGGGGGTCTACTTGGGTGGGGGGTCTTTAATTGGGGGATACTAAAGTTACCCCACTTCTTGGGAACAACTGGGGGGGTTGGGGGTCATTTGGGGGGTCTAGTTTCCTACTGTCTACACCTATTGAATTAGAACCCGTGCCTTTGGATATAACTCGGAGGTATGAAAGCCTGAACCTATGGACGAATTGGGGAGTGACATATTTTGTCTGGGGGGGTCTACTGGGGGTCATTTGGGGGGTCTACTGGGGGGTGTACTGGAGAATTGGGGGGTCAACTGGGAGATTTGGGGGGTTGGGGGGTCATTTGGGGGGTCTACTTGGGGTGGGGGTCTTTAATTGGGGGGATACTGGGGGTTACCCCACTTCTTGGGAACAACTGGGGGGTTGGGGGGGGTCATTTGGGGGGTCTAGTTTCCCCTACTGTCTACACCTATTGAATTAGAACCCGTGCCTTTGGATATAACTCTTGAGGCACATGAAAAAGCCTGAACCTATGGACGAATTGGGGAGTGACATATTTTGTCTGGGGGGCTCCATTGGGGGTCATTTGGGGAGGCTCTACTGGGGGGTGTACTGGAGAATTGGGGGGTCTACTGGGAGATTTGGGGGGGTTGGGGGGTCATTTGGGGGGTCTACTTGGGTGGGGGTCTTTAATTGGGGGGATACTGGGGGGTTACCCTCACTTTCTTGGGAACAACTGGGGGGGTTGGAGGGGTCATTTAGGGGGGTCTAGTTTCCCCTACTGTCTACACCTATTGAATTAGAACCCGTGCCTTTGGATATAACTCTGGAGGTATGGAAAGCCTGGAACTCTATGGACAGAATTGGGGAGTGACATATTTTGTCTGGGGGGGGTCTACTGGGGGTCATTTTTGGGGGAGGGCTCTACTGGGGGGTGTACTGGAGAATTGGGGGTCTACTGGGAGATTTGGGGGGGTTGGGGGGTCATTTGGGGGGTCTACTTGGGTGGGGGGTCTTTAATTGGGGGGATACTGGGGGTTACCCCACTTCTTGGGGAACAACTGGGGGGGTTGGGGGGTCATTTGGGGGGTCTAGTTTCCCCTACTGTCTACACCTATTGAATTAGAACCCGTGCCTTTGGATATAACTCGGAGGTATGAAAGCCTGAACCTATGGACGAATTGGGGAGTGAGCATATTTTGTCTGGGGGGGTCTACTGGGGGTCATTTGGGGGGTCTACTGGGGGGTGTACTGGAGAATTGGGGGGTCTACTGGGAGATTTGGGGGGGTTGGGGGGTCATTTGGGGGGTCTACTTGGGTGGGGGGTCTTTAATTGGGGGGATACTGGGGTTACCCCACTTCTTGCAGAGAACAACTGGGGGGGGTTAGGGGGGGTCATTTGGGGGGTCTAGTTTCCCCCTACTGTCTACACCTATTGAATTAGAACCCGTGCCTTTGGATATAACTCGGAGGTATGAAAGCCTGAACCTATGGACGAATTGGGAGAGTGACATATTTTGTCTGGGGGGGTCTACTGGGGGTCATTTGGGGGGTCTACTGGGGGGTGTACTTGGAGAATTGGGGGGTCTACTGGGGAGATTTGGGGGGGGTTGGGGGGTCATTTTGGGGGGTCTACTTGGGTGGGGGGTCTTTTAATTGGGGGGGGATACTGGGGGGATTACCCCACTTCTTGGGAAAAAACAACTGGGGGGGTTGGGGGGGTCATTTGGGGGGTCTAGTTTCCCCTACTGTCTATGCCACCTTATTGAATTAGAACCCGTGCTCTTTGGATTATAACTCGGAGGTAATGAAAGCCTGAACCTATGGGACGAATTGGGGAGTGACATATTTTGTCTGGGGGGGTGGTCTACTGGGGTGGGGTCATTTGGGGGGTCTACTGGGGTGTACTGGAGAATTGGGGGGTCTACTGGGAGATTTGGGGGGAGTTGGGGGTCATTTGGGGGGTCTACTTGGGTGGGGGGTCTTTAATGGGGGGGGGATACTGGGGGGTTACCCCACTTCTCTTGGGAACAACTGGGGGGTTGGGGGGTCATTTGGGGGTCTAGTTTCCCCTACTGTCTACACCTATTGAATTAGAACCCGTGCCTTTGGATATAACTCGGAGGTAATGAAAGCCTGAACCTATGGACGAATTGGGGAGTGACATATATTTGTCTGGGGGGGTCTACTGGGGGTCATTTGGGGGGTCTACTGGGGTGTACTAAAATGAGAATTGGGGGGTCTACTGGGAGATTTGGGGGGGTTGGGGGGTCATTTGGGGGTCTACTTGGGTGGGGAGTCTTTAATTGGTGGGGATACTGGGGGGTTACCCCACTTTCTTGGGAACAACTGGGGGGGTTGGGGGGGTCATTTGGGGGGTTCTAGTTTCCCCCTACTGTCTACACCTATTGAATTAGAACCCGTGCCTTTTGGATATAACTCGGAGGTATGAAAGCCTGAACCTATGGACGAATTGGGGGAGTGACATATTTTGGTCTGGGGGGGCTCTACTGGGGGTCATTTGGGGGGTCTACTGGGGGGTGTACTGGAGAATTGGAGGGGTCTACTTGGGAGATTTGCAGGGGGGGGTTGGGGGGTCATTTGGGGTCTACTTGGGTGGGGGTCTTTAATTGGGGGGATACATGGGGGGTTACTCCCACTTCTTGGGAACAACTGGGGGGGTTGGGGGGTTCATTTGGGGGGTCTAGTTTCCCCTACTGTCTACACCTATTGAATTAGAACCCGTGCCTTTGGATATAACTCGGAGGTGGGAAAGCCTGAACCTATGGACGAATTGGGGAGTGACATATTTTGTCTGGGGGGGGTCTACTGGGGGTCATTTGGGGGGTCTACTGGGGGGTGTACTGGAGAATTGGGGGGTCTACTGGGGAGATTTGGGGGGGTTGGGGGGTCATTTGGGGGGGTCTACTTCGTGGTGGGTGGGGGTCTTTAATTGGGGGATACTGGGGGGTTACCCCACTTCTTGGGAACAACTGGGGGTTGGGGGTCAGTTTGGGGGGTCTAGTTTCCCCTACTGTCTACACCTCTAATATTGAATTAGAACCCGTGCCTTTGGATATAACTCGGAGGTATGAAAGCCTGAACCTATGGACGAATTGGGGAGTGACATATTTTTGTCTGGGGGGGGGGAGGTCTACTTTGGGGGTCATTTGGGGGGTCTACTGGGGGGTGTACTGGAGAATTGGGGGGTCTACTGGGAGATTTGGGGGGGGTTGGGGGTCATTTGGGGGGTCTACTTGGGTGGGGGGGGGTCTTTAATGGGGTGGATACTGGGGGGTTACCCCACTTCTTGGGAACAACTGGGGGGGTTGGGGGGTCATTTGGGGGGTCTAGTTTCCCCTACTGTCTACACCTATTGAATTAGAACCCGTGCCTTTGGATATAACTCGGAGGTATGAAAGCCTGAACCTATGGACGAATTGGGGGAGTGACATATTTTGTCTGGGGGTCTACTGGGGGTCATTTGGGGGTCTACTGGGGGGTGTACTGGAGAATTGGGGGTCTACTGGGAGATTTGGGGGGGGGTTGGGGGGTCATTTGGGGGGTCTACTTGGGTGGGGGGTCTTTTAATTGGGGGGGGATACTGGGGGGTTACCCCACTTCTTGGGAACAACTGGGGGGGGTTGGGGGTCATTTGGGGGGTCTAGTTTCCCCTCACTGTCTACACCTATTGAATTAGAACCCGTGCCTTTGGATATAACTCTGGAGGTATGGGAAAGCCCTGAACTCTATGGACGAATTGGGGAGTGACATATTTTGTCTGGGGGGGGGTCTACTGGGGGGTCATTTGGGGGGCTCTACTGGGGGGTGTACTGGAGAATTGGGGGGTCTACTGGGAGATTTGTGGGGGTTGGGGGGTCATTGGTTGGGGGGTCTACTTGGGTGGGGGGTCTTTTAATTGGGGGGATACTGGGGGGTTACCCCACTTCTTGGGAACAACTGGGGGGGTTGGGGGGTCATTTGGGGGGTCTAGTTTCCTACTGTCTACACCTATTGAATTAGAACCCGTGCCTTTGGATATAACTCGGAGGTATGAAAGCCTGAACCTATGGACGAATTGGGGAGTGACATATTTTGTCTGGGGGGGGTCTACTGGGGGTCATTTGGGGGGTCTACTGGGGGGTGTACTGGAGAATTGGGGGGTCTACTGGGAGATTTGGGGGAGTTGGGGGGTCATTTGGGGGTCTACTTGGGTGGGGGGTCTTTAATTGGGGGGATACTGGGGGATACCCCACTTCTTGGGAACAACTGGGGGTTGGGGGTCATTTGGGGGGTCTAGTACTTCTCTACTGTCTACACCTCTATTGAATTAGAACCCGTGCCTTTGGATATAACTCGGAGGTATGAAAGCCTGAACCTATGGACGAATTGGACCTGGAGTGACATATTTTGTCTTTGGGGGGGGTCTACTGGGGGTCATTTGGGGGGCTCTACTTGGGGGCTGTACTGGAGAATTGTGGGGTCTACTGGGAGATTTGGGGGTTGGGGGTCATTTGGGGGGTCTACTTGGGTGGGGGGTCTTTAATTGGGGGATACTGGGGGTTACCCCACTGCCCTTGGGAACAACTGGGGGGGGTTGGGGGGTCATTTGGGGGGTCTAGTTTCCCCTACTGTCTACACCTATTGAATTAGGAACCCAGTGCCTTTTGGATATAACTTCCGGAGGTATGAAAGCCTGAACTCTATGGACGAATTGGGGAGTGACATATTTTGTCTGGGGGGGGGGTCTACTGGGGGTCATTTGGGGGGTCTACTGGGGGGTGTACTGGAGAATTGGGGGTCTACTGGGAGATTTGGGGGGTTGGGGGGTCATTTGGGGGGTCTACTTGGGTGGGGGGTCTTTAATTGGGGGGGATATCTGGGGGTTACCCCACTTCTTGGGAACAACTGGGGGGGTTGGGGGGTCATTTGGGGGGTCTAGTTTCCCCTGACTGTCTACACCTATTGAATTAGAACCCGTGCCTTTTGGATATAACTCGGAGGTATGAAAGCCTGAACCTATGGACGAATTGGGGAGTGACATATTTTGTCTGGGGGGTCTACTGGGGGTCATTTGGGGGGTCTACTGGGGGGTGTACTGGAGAATTGGGGGGTCTACTGGGAGATTTGGGGGGGTTGGGGGGTCATTTGGGGGGTCTACTTGGGGTGGGGGTCTTTAATTGGGGGGATACTGGGGGTTACCCCACTTCTTGGGAACAACTGGGGGGGTTGGGGGGTCATTTGGGGGCTCCTAGTTTCCCCTACTGTCTACACCTATTGAATTAGAACCTGCAAAGCCTTTGGATATAACCTTTGAGGTATGAAAGCCTGAACCTATGGACGAATTGGGGAGTGACATATTTTGTCTGGGGGGGGTCTACTGGGGGTCAGTTGGGGGGTCTACTGGGGGGTGTACTGGAGAATTGTGGGGTCTACTGGGAGATTTGGGGGGGTTGGGGGGTTTGGGGGGTCTACTTGGGTGGGGGGTCTTTAATTGGGGGATACTGGGGGTTACCCCACTTCTTGGGAACAACTGGGGGGGTTGGGGGGTCATTTGGGGGGTCTAGTTTCCCCTACTGTCTACACCTATTGAATTAGAACCCGTGCCTTTGGATATAACCTTCCGGAGGTAAGGAAAGCCTGTTTCAACCTATGGACGAATTGGGGAGTGACATATTTTGTCTGTGGGGCTCTACTGGGGGTCATTTGGGGGGTCTACTGGGGGTGTACTGGAGAATTGGGGGGTTCACTGGGAGATTTGGGGGGTTGGGGGTCATTTGGGGGGTCTACTTGGGTGGGGGTCTTTAATTGGGGGGATACTGGGGGTTACCCTACTTCTTGGGAACAACTGGGGGGGGGTTGGGGGGTCATTTGGGGGGGTCTAGTTTCCCCTACTGTTCTACACCTTATTGAATTAGAACCCGTTCCTTTGGATATAACTCGGAGGTATGAAAGCCTGAACCTATGGACGAATTGGGGAGTGACGGATTTTGTCTGGGGGGGGTCTGCTGGGGGTCGTTTGGGGGGTCTACTGTGGGGTGTACTGGAGGATTGTGGGGTCTACTGGGAGATTTGGGGGTTGGGGGGTCATTTGGGGGGTCTACTTGGGTGGGGGTCTTTAATTGGGGGGATACTGGGGGTTACCCCACTTCTTGGGAACAACTGGGGGGGTTGGGGGTCATTTGGGGGGTTCACGTTTCCCCTACTGTCTACACCTACTGAATTAGAACCCGTGCCTTTGGATATAACTCGGAGGTATGAAAGCCTGAACCTATGGACGAATTGGGGAGTGACATATTTTGTCTGGGGGGGTCTACTGGGGGTCATTTGGGGGGTCTACTGGGGGTGTACTGGAGAATTGGGGGGTCTACTGGGAGATTTGGGGGGTTGGGGGGTCATTTGGGGGGTCTACTTGGGTGGGGGTCTTTAATTGGGGGATACTGGGGGTTACCCCACTTCTTGGGAACAACTGGGGGGGTTGGGGGTCATTTGGGGGGTCTAGTTTCCCTACTGTCTACACCTATTGAATTAGAACCCGTGCCTTTGGATATAACTCGGAGGTATGAAAGCCTGAACCTATGGACGAATTGGGGAGTGACATATTTTGTCTGGGGGGTCTACTGGGGGTCATTTGGGGGGTCTACTGGGGGGTGTACTGGAGAATTGGGGGGTCTACTGGGAGATTTGGGGGGTTGGGGGGTCATTTGGGGGGTCTACTTGGGTGGGGGTCTTTAATTGGGGGGATACTGGGGGTTACCCCACTTCTTGGGAACAACTGGGGGGGTTGGGGGGTCATTTGGGGGTCTAGTTTCCCCTACTGTCTACACCTATTGAATTAGAACCCGTGCCTTTGGATATAACTCGGAGGTATGAAAGCCTGAACCTATGGACGAATTGGGGAGTGACATATTTTGTCTGGGGGGTCTACTGGGGGTCATTTGGGGGGTCTACTGGGGGGTGTACTGGAGAATTGGGGGGTCTACTGGGAGATTTGGGGGGTTGGGGGGTCATTTGGGGGGTCTACTTGGGTGGGGGTCTTTAATTGGGGGGATACTGGGGGTTACCCCACTTCTTGGGAACAACTGGGGGGGTTGGGGGTCATTTGGGGGGTCTAGTTTCCCCTACTGTCTACACCTATTGAATTAGAACCCGTGCCTTTGGATATAACTCGGAGGTATGAAAGCCTGAACCTATGGACGAATTGGGGAGTGACATATTTTGTCTGGGGGGTCTACTGGGGGTCATTTGGGGGGTCTACTGGGGGTGTACTGGAGAATTGGGGGGTCTACTGGGAGATTTGGGGGGTTGGGGGGTCATTTGGGGGGTCTACTTGGGTGGGGGTCTTTAATTGGGGGATACTGGGGGTTACCCCACTTCTTGGGAACAACTGGGGGGGTTGGGGGGTCATTTGGGGGGTCTAGTTTCCCCTACTGTCTACACCTATTGAATTAGAACCCGTGCCTTTGGATATAACTCGGAGGTATGAAAGCCTGAACCTATGGACGAATTGGGGAGTGACATATTTTGTCTGGGGGGGTCTACTGGGGGTCATTTGGGGGGTCTACTGGGGGTGTACTGGAGAATTGGGGGGTCTACTGGGAGATTTGGGGGGTTGGGGGGTCATTTGGGGGGTCTACTTGGGTGGGGGTCTTTAATTGGGGGGATACTGGGGGTTACCCCACTTCTTGGGAACAACTGGGGGGGTTGGGGGGTCATTTGGGGGGTCTAGTTTCCCCTACTGTCTACACCTATTGAATTAGAACCCGTGCCTTTGGATATAACTCGGAGGTATGAAAGCCTGAACCTATGGACGAATTGGGGAGTGACATATTTTGTCTGGGGGGTCTACTGGGGGTCATTTGGGGGGTCTACTGGGGGGTGTACTGGAGAATTGGGGGGTCTACTGGGAGATTTGGGGGGTTGGGGGTCATTTGGGGGGTCTACTTGGGTGGGGGTCTTTAATTGGGGGGATACTGGGGGTTACCCCACTTCTTGGGAACAACTGGGGGGGTTGGGGGTCATTTGGGGGGTCTAGTTTCCCCTACTGTCTACACCTATTGAATTAGAACCCGTGCCTTTGGATATAACTCGGAGGTATGAAAGCCTGAACCTATGGACGAATTGGGGAGTGACATATTTTGTCTGGGGGGGTCTACTGGGGGTCATTTGGGGGGTCTACTGGGGGTGTACTGGAGAATTGGGGGGTCTACTGGGAGATTTGGGGGGTTGGGGGGTCATTTGGGGGGTCTACTTGGGTGGGGGTCTTTAATTGGGGGGATACTGGGGGTTACCCCACTTCTTGGGAACAACTGGGGGGTTGGGGGTCATTTGGGGGTCTAGTTTCCCCTACTGTCTACACCTATTGAATTAGAACCCGTGCCTTTGGATATAACTCGGAGGTATGAAAGCCTGAACCTATGGACGAATTGGGGAGTGACATATTTTGTCTGGGGGGGTCTACTGGGGGTCATTTGGGGGGTCTACTGGGGGGTGTACTGGAGAATTGGGGGGTCTACTGGGAGATTTGGGGGGTTGGGGGTCATTTGGGGGGTCTACTTGGGTGGGGGGTCTTTAATTGGGGGATACTGGGGGTTACCCCACTTCTTGGGAACAACTGGGGGGTTGGGGGGTCATTTGGGGGGTCTAGTTTCCCCTACTGTCTACACCTATTGAATTAGAACCCGTGCCTTTGGATATAACTCGGAGGTATGAAAGCCTGAACCTATGGACGAATTGGGGAGTGACATATTTTGTCTGGGGGGTGTCTACTGGGGGTCATTTGGGGGGTCTACTGGGGGGGGTACTGGAGAATTGGGGGTCTACTGGGAGATTTGGGGGGTTGGGGGGTCATTTGGGGGGTCTACTTGGGTGGGGGTCTTTAATTGGGGGATACTGGGGGTTACCCCACTTCTTGGGAACAACTGGGGGGTTGGGGGTCATTTGGGGGGTCTAGTTTCCCCTACTGTCTACACCTATTGAATTAGAACCCGTGCCTTTGGATATAACTCGGAGGTATGAAAGCCTGAACCTATGGACGAATTGGGGAGTGACATATTTTGTCTGGGGGGTCTACTGGGGGTCATTTGGGGGGTCTACTGGGGGTGTACTGGAGAATTGGGGGGTCTACTGGGAGATTTGGGGGGTTGGGGGGTCATTTGGGGGGTCTACTTGGGTGGGGGTCTTTAATTGGGGGGATACTGGGGGTTACCCCACTTCTTGGGAACAACTGGGGGGTTGGGGGTCATTTGGGGGGTCTAGTTTCCCCTACTGTCTACACCTATTGAATTAGAACCCGTGCCTTTGGATATAACTCGGAGGTATGAAAGCCTGAACCTATGGACGAATTGGGGAGTGACATATTTTGTCTGGGGGGGGTCTACTGGGGGTCATTTGGGGGGTCTACTGGGGGGTGTACTGGAGAATTGGGGGGTCTACTGGGAGATTTGGGGGGGTGGGGGTCATTTGGGGGGTCTACTTGGGTGGGGGTCTTTAATTGGGGGGATACTGGGGGTTACCCCACTTCTTGGGAACAACTGGGGGGTTCTACTGGGGGTCATTTGGGGGGGCTAGTTTCCCCTACTGTCTACACCTATTGAATTAGAACCCGTGCCTTTGGATATAACTCGGAGGTATGAAAGCCTGAACCTATGGACGAATTGGGGAGTGACATATTTTGTCTGGGGGGTCTACTGGGGGTCATTCGGGGGGTCTACTGGGGGGTGTACTGGAGAATTGGGGGGTCTACTGGGAGATTTGGGGGGGTTGTGGGTCATTTGGGGGGTCCACTTGGGTGGGGGTAAATTTGACTGGGTGAGATTAAATACCCCACTTCTTGGGAACAACTGGGGGGGGTTGGGGGGTCATTTGGGGGGTCTAGTTTCCCCTACTGTCTACACCTATTGAATTAGAACCCGTGCCTTTGGACAGGAACCCGGAGGTATGAAAGCCTGAACCTATGGACGAATTGGGGAGTGACATATTTTGTCTGGGGGGGGTCTACTGGGGGTCATTTGGGGGGTCTACTGTGGGGTGTACTGGAGAATTGGGGGGTCTACTGGGAGATTTGGGGGGGTTGGGGGGTCATTTGGGGGGTCTACTTGGGTGGGGGTCTTTAATTGGGGGGATACTGGGGGTTACCCCACTTCTTGGGAACAACTGGGGGGTTGGGGGGTCATTTGGGGCTCCAGTTTCCCCTACTGTCTACACCTATTGAATTAGAACCCGTGCCTTTGGATATAACTCGGAGGTATGAAAGCCTGAACCTGTTGACTTAATTGGGGAGTGACATATTTTAATTGGGGGGGCTACTGGGGGTCATTTGGGGGGTCTACTGGGGGTGTACTGGAGAATTGGGGGGTCTACTGGGAGATTTGGGGGGGGTCTACTGGGGGTCATTTGGGGGGTCTACTTGGGTGGGGGGTTTTAAATTGGGGGGATACTGGGGGGTTACCTCACTTCTTGGGAACAACTGGGGGGTTAAAGTCATTTGGGTGGTCTAGTTTCCCCTACTGTCTACACCTATTGAATTAGAACCCGTGCCTTTGGATATAACTCGGAGGTATGAAAGCCTTATGTTCCTATGGACGAATTGGGGAGTGACATATTCGGCTCTGGGGGGGGGGTCTACTGGGGGTCATTTGGGGGGTCTACTGGGGGTATACTGGAGAATTGGGGGGTCTACTGGGAGATCTGGGGGGGGTGGGGGTCATTTGGGGGGTCTACTTGGGTGGGGGTCTTTAATTGGGGGGATACTGGGGGTTACCCCACTTCTTGGGAACAACTGGGGGGGTTGGGGGGTCATTTGGGGGGCTCTAGTTTCCCCTACTGTCTACACCTATTGAATTAGAACCCGTGCCTTTGGATATAACTCGGAGGTATGAAAGCCTGAACCTATGGACGAATTGGGGAGTGACATATTTTGTCTGGGGGGGGTCTACTGGGGGTCATTTGGGGGGTCTACTGGGGGTGTACTGGAGAATTGGGGGGTCTACTGGGGAGATTTGGGGGGGTTGGGGGGTCATTTGGGGGGTCTACTTGGGTGGGGGGTCTTTAATTGGGGGGATACTGGGGGTTACCCCCACTTCTTGGGAACAACTGGGGGGTTGGGGGTCATTTGGGGGGTCTAGTTTCCCTTACTGTCTACACCTATTGAATTAGAACCCGTGCCTTTGGATATAACTCGGAGGTATGAAAGCCTGAACCTATGGACGAATTGGGGAGGGGACATATTTTGTCTGGGGGGGTCTACTGGGGGTCATTTGGGGGGTCTACTGGGGCAAATGGAGAATTGGGGGGCCTTACTTCGAGGATTTAGGGGGTTGGGGGGTCATTTGGGGGGTCTACTTGGGTGGGGGGTCTTTAATTGGGGGGGATACTGGGGGGTTACCCCACTTCTTGGGAACAACTGGGGGGGTTGGGGGTCATTTGGGGGGTCTAGTTTCCCCTACTGTCTACACCTATTGAATTAGAACCCGTGCCTTTGGATATAACTCGGAGGTATGAAAGCCTGAACCTATGAATGAATTGGGGAGTGACATATTTTGTCTGGGGGGGTCTACTGGGGGTCATTTGGGGGGTCTTACTGGGGGTGTACTGGAGAATTGGGGGGTCTACTGGGGAGATTTGGGGGGTTGGGGGGTCATTTGGGGGGTTCCACTTGGGTGGGGGGTCTTTAATTGGGGGGATACTGGGGGGGGTTACCCCAATTCTTGGGAACAACTGGGGGGGGGTTGGGGGTCATTTGGGGGGTCTAGTTTCCCCTACTGTCTACTACACCTATTGAATTAGAACCCGTGCCTTTGGATAGAATCCTGAGGGAAAGAAAGTTTGAACCTTATGGACGAATTGGGGGAAGGGACATATTTTGTCTGGGGGGGTCTACTGGGGGTCATTTGGGGGGTCTACTGGGGGGTGTACTGGAGAATTGGGGGGTCTACTGGGAGATTTGGGGGGTTGGGGGGTCATTTGGGGGGTCTACTTGGGTGGGGGGTCTTTAATTAAAGGGATACTGGGGGTTACCCCACTTCTTGGGAACAACTGGGGGGGTTGGGGGGTCATTAAAATGGGTCTAGTTTCCCCCTACTGTCTACACCTATTGAATTAGAACCCGTGCCTTTGGATATAACTCGGAGGTAAGGAAAGCCTGAACCTATGGACGAATTGGGGAGTGACATATTTTGTCTGGGGGGGTCTACTGGGGGTCATTTGGGGGGTCTACTGGGGGGTGTACTGGAGAATTGGGGGGTCTACTGGGAGATTTGGGGGGGTTGGGGGGTCATTTGGTGGGTCTACTTTGGGTGGGGGTCTTTGAATTGGGGGGACATTGGGGGTTACCCTACTTCTTGGGAACAACTGGGGGGGTTGGGGGTCATTTGGGGGGTCTAGTTTCCCTCTACTGTCTACAATTCCCATTGGAATTAGAACCCGTGCTCTTTGGATATAACTCGGAGGTATGAAAGCCTGAACCTATGGACGAATTGGGGAGTGACAGATTTCGTCTGGGGGGGTCTACTGGGGGGTCGTTTGGGGGGTGTACTGGGGGGTGTACTGGAGAATTGGGGGGTCTTTACTGGGAGATTTGGGGGGTTGGGGGTCATTTGGGGGGGGTCTACTTGGGTGGGGGGTCTTTAATTGGGGGGACACTTGGGGGGCCGGGCCCCACTTCTTGGGAACAACTGGGGGGGGGGTTGGGGGGTTATTTGGGTGGTCTAGTTTCCCCTACTGTCCACACCTATTGAATTAGAACCCGTGCCTTTGGATATAACTCGGAGGTATGAAAGCCCGAACCTATGGACGAATTGGGGAGTGACATATTTTGTCTGGGGGGGTCTACTGGGGGTCATTTGGGGGGTCTACTGGGGGTGTACTGGAGAATTGGGGGGTCTACTAGAGATCAAAGTTGGGGGGTCATTTGGGGGGTCTACTTGGGTGGGGGTCTTTAATTGGGGGGATACTGGGGGTTACTCCACCTCTTGGGAACAACTGGGGGGGTTGGGGGGTCATTTGGGGGGTCTAGTTTCCCTACTGTCTACACCTATTGAATTAGAACCCGTGCCTTTGGATATAACTCGGAGGTATGAAAGCCTTGAACCTATGGACGAATTGGGGAGTGACATATTTTGTCTGGGGGGGCTCCACTGGGGGTCATTTGGGGGGTCTACTGGGGGTGTGTACTTGAGAATTAAGGGGTCTACTGGGAGGATTGGGGGGGTTGGGGGGTCATTTGGGGGGTCTACTGGGTGGGGGGTCTTGACCTGGGGGGACATTTGGGGGTTACCCCACTTCTTGGGAACAACTGGGGGATTGGGGGGTCATTTGGGGGGTCTAGTTTCCCCTACTGTCTACACCTATTGAATTAGAACCTGTGCTCTTTGGATATAACTCTGAGGTATGAAAGCCTGAACCTAGTGACGAATTGGGGAGTGACATATTTTGTCTGGGGGGGGTCTACTGGGGGTCATTTGGGGGGCCTACTGGGGGGTGTACTGGAGAATTGGGGGGTCTACGGGGAGGTTTGGGGGGGCTGGGGGGTCATTTGGGGGGAATACTTGGGTGGGGGCCTTTAATTGGGGGATACTGGGGGGTTACCCCACTTCTTGGGAACAACTGGGGGGGTTGGGGGCTGGCTTGGGGGGTCTAGTTTCCCCCATTGTCTACACCTATTGAATTAGAACCCGTGCCTTTGGATATAACTCGGAGGGTATGAAAGCCTGAACCTATGGACGAATTGGGGAGTGACATATTTTGTCTGGGGGGGTCTACTGGGGGTCATTTGGGGGGTCTACTGGGGGGTGTACTGGAGAATTGGGGGGTTCACTTTCGGGGAGATTTGGGGGGTTGGGGGGTCATTTGGGGAATGTACACGGTGGGGGGTCTTTAATTGGGGGGACACTTGTGGTAAGCAGCCCCACTTCTTGGGAGTCACCTGGGGGGTTGGGGGTCATTTGGGGGGTCTAGTTTCCCCTACTGTCTACACCTAGTTGAATTAGAACCCGTGCCTTTGGATATAACTCGGAGGTATGAAAGCCTGAACCTATGGACGAATTGGGGAGTGACATATTTTGTCTGGGGGGCTCTACTGGGGGTCATTTGGGGGGTCTACTGGGGGTGTGTACTGGAGAATTGGGGGGTCTACTGGGAGATTTGGGGGGTTGGGGGGTCATTTGGGGGGCCCACTTGGGTGGGGGGTCTTTAATTGGGGGGATACTGGGGGTTGTTCCCACTCCTGGGGGAACAACTGGGGGGTTGGGGGGTCATTTGGGGGTCTAGTTTCCTCTACTGTCTACACCTATTGAATTAGAACCCGTGCCTTTGGATATAACTCGGAGGTATGAAAGCCTGAAATCCTATGGACGAATTGGGGAGTGACATATTTTGTCTGGGGGGGGTCTACTGGGGGTCATTTGGGGGGTCTACTGGGGGGTGTACTGGAGAATTGGGGGGTCTACTTGGGAGATTTGGGGGGTTGGGGGGTCAATTGGGGGGTCTTACTTGGGTGGGGGTCTTTAATTGGGGGGATACTGTGTGTTACCCCACTTCTTGGGAACAACTGGGGGGGTTGGGGGTCATTTGGGGGGTCTAGTTTCCCCTACTGTTCACACCTATTGAACAGTCCCGTGCCTTTGAGACATAACTCGGAGGTATGAAAGCCTGAACCTATGGACGAATTGGGGAGTGACATATTTTGTCTGGGGGGGGCTCCTTACTGGGGGTCATTTGGGGGGTCTACTGGGGGTGGGTGTACTGGAGAATTGGGGGGTCTTACTGGGAGATTTGGGGGGTTGGGGGGTCATTTGGGGGTCTACTTGGGTGGGGGTCTTTAATTGGGGGGATACTGGGGGGTTACCCCACTTCTTGGGAACAACTGGGGGGGTTGGGGGGTCATTTGGGGGGTCTAGCTTCCTCTACTGTCTACACCTATTGAATTAGAACCCGTGCCTTTGGATATAACTCGGAGGTAAGGAAAGCCTGAACCCATGGACGGAATTGGGGAGTGATATATTTTGTCTGGGGGGGTCTACTGGGGGTCATTGGTGGGCCCTACTGGGGGGTGTACTGGAGAATTGGGGGGGTCTACTGGGAGATTTGGGGGGTTGGGGGGTCATTTGGGGGGTCTATACTTGGGTGGGGGGTCTTTAATTGGGGGGATACTGGGGGTTACCCCACTTCTTGGGAACAACTGGGGGTGGGGTTGGGGGTCATTGGGGGGGTCTAGTTTCCCCTACTGTCTACACCTATTGAATTAGAACCCGTGCCTTTGGATATAACTCGGAGGTAAGGAAAAGCCTGAACCAGGAATGAACGGCTGGGGGAGTGACATATTTTGTCTGGGGGGGTAGTCTACTGGGGGTCATTTGGGGGGTCTACCTGGGGGTGTACTGGAGAATTGGGGGGTCTACTGGGAGATTTGGGGGGGTTGGGGGGTCATTTGGGGGGTCTACTTGGGTGGGGGGTCTTTAATTGGGGGGATACTGGGGGGTTACCCCACTTCTTGGGAACAACTGGGGGGGGTTGGGGGGTCATTTGGGGGCTCCAGTTTCCCCTACTGTCTACACCTATTGAATTAGAACCCGTGCCTTTGGATATAACTCGGAGGTCGGAAAGCCTGAACCTATAGACGACGGGGGGCGCGGCATCTTTTGACTGGGGGGGGTCTACTGGGGGTCATTTGGGGGGTCTACTGGGGGGTGTACTGGAGAATTGGGGGGCCCACTTGGAGATGTGGGGGGGTTAAACAGGGGTCATTTGGGGGGTCTACTGGGTGGGGGGTAGTCTTTAATTGGGGGGATACTGGGGGTTACCCCACTTCTTGGGAACAACTGGGGGGTTGGGGGGCTTAGTTTGGGGGTCTAGTTTCCCCTACTGTCTACACCTATTGAATTAGAACCCGTGCCTTTGGATATAACTCGGAGGCATGAAAGCCTGAACCTATGGACGAATTGGGGAGTGACAGGTTTTGTCTGGAGGGGTGCTACTGGGGGTCATTTGGGGGTCTACTGGGGGGGTGTACTGGAGAATTGGGGGGTCTACTGGGAGATTTGGGGGGTTGGGGGGTCATTTGGGGGGTCTACTTGGGTGGGGGGTCTTTAATTGGGGGGACATTGGGGGGTTACCCCACTTCTTGGGAACAACTGGGGGGGGGTTGGGGGTCATTTGGGGGTCTAGTTTCACCTACTGTCTACACCTATTGAATTAGAACCCGTGCCTTTGGATATAACTCTGGAGGTATGAAAGCCTGAACCTATGGACGAATTGGGGAGTGACATATTTTGTCTGGGGGGGGTCTGGTTGGGGGTCATTTGGGGGGTCTACTGGGGGGTGTACTGGAGAATTGGGGGGTCTACTGGGAGATTTGGGGGGGTTGGGGGGTCATTTGGGGGGTCTACTTGGGTAGGGGGTCTTTAATTGTGTGGATACTTGGGGGTTACAATTCCCACTTCTTGGGAACAACTGGGGGGGTTGGGGGTGTCAGTTGGGGGTGTCTAGTTTCCCCTACTGTCTACACCTATTGAATTAGAACCTCGTGCCTTTGGATATAACTCGGAGGTATGAAAGCCTGAACCTATGGACGAATTGGGGAGTGACATATTTTGTCTGGGGGGGGTCTGTTTTCTGGGGGTCATTTGGGGGGTCTACTGGGGGGTGTACTGGAGAATTGGGGGGTCTACTGGGAGATTTGGGGGGGTTGGGGGGTCATTTGGGGGGTCTACTTGGGTGGGGGTCTTTAATTGGGGGGATACTGGGGGGTTACCCCACTTCTTGGGAACAACTGGGGGGGGGTTGGGGGGTCATTTGGGGGGTCTAGCTTCCCCTACTGGTCTACACCTATTGAATTAGAACCCGTGCCTTTTGGATAGTAACTCTGAGGCGTATGAAAGCCTGAACCTATGGACGAATTGGGGAGTGACATATTTTGTCTGGGGGGGCCTACTGGGGGTCATTTGGGGGTCTACTGGGGGGTGTACTGGAGAATTGGGGGGTCTACTGGGAGATTTGGGGAAGTTGGGGGGCCTGGGGGGTCTACTTGGGTGGGGGTCTTTAATTGGGGGGATATCAGGGGGTTACCCCACTTCTTGGGAACAACTGGGGGGGTTGGGGGTCATTTGGGGGGTCTAGTTTCCCCTACTGTCTACACCTATTGGAATTAGAACCTGTGCCTTTGGATATAACTCGGAGGTATGGTGTCTAGAACCTACAGACGAATTGGGGAGTGACATATTTTGTCTGGGGGGGTCTACTGGGGGTCATTTGGGGGGCCCACTGGGGGGTGTACTGGAGAATTGGGGGGTCTACTGGGAGATTTGGGGGGGTTGGGGGTCATTTGGGGGGTCTACTTGGGTGGGGGTCTTTAATTGGGGGGATACTGGGGGGTTACCCCACTTCTTGGGGGCAACTGGGGGGGATGGGGGGGGAAGTGGGGGGTCTAGGGTCCGCGACTGGCTACAGGTGGTGGACTAGACCCCGTGCCTTTGGATATAACTCGGAGGTATGAAAGCCTGGACCTATGGACGGAAATTGGGGAGTGACATATTTTGTCTGGGGGCTCTACTGGGGGTCATTTGGGGGGTCTACTGGGGGTGTACTGGAGAATTGGGGGGTCTACTGGGAGATTTGGGGGGTTGGGGGTCATTTGGGGGGTCTACTTGGGTGGGGGGTCTTTAATTGGGGGGATACTGGGGGTTACCCCACTTCTTGGGAACAACTGGGGGGGGTTGGGGGTCATTTGGGGGGTCTATGAAGCTTTCCATGCCCTACTGTCTACACCTATTGAATTAGAACCCGTGCCTTTGGATATAACTCTGGAGGTATGAAAGCCTGAACCTATGGACGAATTGGGAGAGTGAAGAATATTTGTGTCTGGGGGGGTCTACTGGGGGTCATTTGGGGGTCTACTGGGGGTGTACTGGAGAATTGGGGGGTCTACTGGGAGATTTGGGGGGGTTGGGGGGTCAGTTTGGGGGGTCTACTTGGGTGGGGGTCTTAATTGGGGGGATACTGGGGGGTTACCCCACTTCTTGGGAACAACTGGGGGGTTGGGGGGTCATTTGGGGGGTCTAGTTTCCCCTACTGTCTACACCTTATTGAATTAGAACCCGTGCTCTTTGGATATAACTCGGAGGTATGAAAGCCTGAACCTATGGACGAATTGGGGGAGTGACATATTTTGTCTGGGGGGTCTACTGGGGGTCATTTGGGGGGTCTACTGGGGGTGTACTCTGGAGAAATTTGGGGGGTCTACTGGGAGATTTGGGGGGGTTGGGGGGTCATTTGGGGGGTCTACTTGGGTGGGGGGTCTTTAATTGGGGGGATACCGGGGGCTTACCCCACTTCTTGGGAACAACTGGGGGGGTTGGGGGGTCATTTGGGGGGTCTAGTTTCCCCTACTGTCTACACCTATTGAATTAGAACCCGTGCCTTTGGATATAACTCGGAGGTATGAAAGCCTGAACCTATGGACGAATTGGGGAGTGACATATTTTGTCTGGGGGGGTCTACTGGGGGTCATTTGGGGGGTCTACTGGGGGTGTACTGGAGAATTGGGGGGTCTACTGGGAGATTTGGGGGGTTGGGGGGTCATTTGGGGGGTCTACTTGGGTGGGGGTCTTTAATTGGGGGGATACTGGGGGGTTACCCCACTTCTTGGGAACAACTGGGGGGTTGGGGGTCATTTGGTGGGTCTAGTTTCCCCTACTGTCTACACCTATTGAATTAGAACCCGTGCCTTTGGATATAACTCGGAGGTATGAAAGCCTGAACCTATGGACGAATTGGGGAGTGACATATTTTGTCTGGGGGGGGTCTACTGGGGGGTCATTTGGGGGGTCTACTGGGGGTGTACTGGAGAATTGGGGGGTCTACTGGGAGATTTGGGGGGGTCGGGGGGTCATTTGGGGGGTCTACTTGGGTGGGGGGTCTTTAATTGGGGGGTTCCTGGGGGTCTCCCCCCCTTCTTGGGTACAACTGGGGGGGTTGGGGGGTCATTTGGGGTCTAGTTTCCCCTACTGTCTACACCTATTGAATTAGAACCCGTGCCTTTGGATATAACTCGGAGGTATGAAAGCCTGAACCTATGGACGAATTGGGGAGTGACATATTTTGTCTGGGGGTCTACTGGGGGTCATTTGGGGGGTCTACTGGGGGGTGTACTGGAGAATTGGGGGGTCTACTGGGAGATTTGGGGGGTTGGGGGTCATTTGGGGGGTCTACTTGGGTGGGGGGTCTTTAATTGGGGGGATACTGGGGGGGTTACCCCACTTCTTGGGAACAACTGGGGGGGTTGGGGGTCATTTGGGGGGTCTAGTTTCCCCTACTGTCTACACCTATTGAATTAGAACCCGTGCCTTTGGATATAACTCGGAGGTATGAAAGCCTGAACCTATGGACGAATTGGGGGAGTGACATATTTTGTCTGGGGGGTCTACTGGGGGTCATTTGGGGGGTCTACTGGGGGTGTACTGGAGAATTGGGGGGTCTACTGGGAGATTTGGGGGGTTGGGGGGTCATTTGGGGGGTCTACTTGGGTGGGGGTCTTTAATTGGGGGGATACTGGGGGGTTACCCCACTTCTTGGGAACAACTGGGGGGGTTGGGGGGTCATTTGGGGGGTCTAGTTTCCCTACTGTCTACACCTATTGAATTAGAACCCGTGCCTTTGGATATAACTCGGAGGTATGAAAGCCTGAACCTATGGACGAATTGGGGAGTGACATATTTTGTCTGGGGGGGTCTACTGGGGGTCATTTGGGGGGTCTACTGGGGGGTGTACTGGAGAATTGGGGGGTCTACTGGGAGATTTGGGGGGGTTGGGGGGTCATTTGGGGGGTCTACTTGGGTGGGGGGTCTTTAATTGGGGGGATACTGGGGGTTACCCCACTTCTTGGGAACAACTGGGGGGGTTGGGGGTCATTTGGGGGGTCTAGTTTCCCCTACTGTCTACACCTATTGAATTAGAACCCGTGCCTTTGGATATAACTCGGAGGTATGAAAGCCTGAACCTATGGACGAATTGGGGAGTGACATATTTTGTCTGGGGGGGGGCCTACTGGGGGTCATTTGGGGGGTCTACGGGGGGGTGTACTGGGGAATTGGGGGTCTACTGGGAGATTTGGGGGGTTGGGGGGTCATTTGGGGGGTCTACT
Source organism: Meloidogyne incognita (assembly GCA_036172945.1). NCBI lineage: Eukaryota > Metazoa > Nematoda > Chromadorea > Rhabditida > Meloidogynidae > Meloidogyne > Meloidogyne incognita. The sequence continues at coordinate 3,426,224 of JARQAC010000010.1, forward strand.
TGGGTGGGGGTCTTTAATTGGGGGGATACTGGGGGTTACCCCACTTCTTGGGAACAACTGGGGGGGTTGGGGGTCATTTGGGGGGTCTAGTTTCCCTACTGTCTACACCTATTGAATTAGAACCCGTGCCTTTGGATATAACTCGGAGGTATGAAAGCCTGAACCTATGGACGAATTGGGGAGTGACATATTTTGTCTGGGGGGTCTACTGGGGGTCATTTGGGGGGTCTACTGGGGGGTGTACTGGAGAATTGGGGGGTCTACTGGGAGATTTGGGGGGGTTGGGGGTCATTTGGGGGGTCTACTTGGGTGGGGGTCTTTAATTGGGGGGATACTGGGGGTTACCCCACTTCTTGGGAACAACTGGGGGTTGGGGGTCATTTGGGGGGTCTAGTTTCCCCTACTGTCTACACCTATTGAATTAGAACCCGTGCCTTTGGATATAACTCGGAGGTATGAAAGCCTGAACCTATGGACGAATTGGGGAGTGACATATTTTGTCTGGGGGGTCTACTGGGGGTCATTTGGGGGGTCTACTGGGGGGTGTACTGGAGAATTGGGGGGTCTACTGGGAGATTTGGGGGGTTGGGGGGTCATTTGGGGGGTCTACTTGGGTGGGGGGTCTTTAATTGGGGGGATACTGGGGGTTACCCCACTTCTTGGGAACAACTGGGGGGGGTTGGGGGTCATTTGGGGGGTCTAGTTTCCCTACTGTCTACACCTATTGAATTAGAACCCGTGCCTTTGGATATAACTCGGAGGTATGAAAGCCTGAACTCTATGGACGAATTGGGGAGTGACATATTTTGTCTGGGGGGGGTCTACTGGGGGTCATTTGGGGGGTCTACTGGGGTGTACTGGAGAATTGGGGGGTCTACTGGGAGATTTGGGGGGTTGGGGGGTCATTTGGGGGGTCTACTTGGGTGGGGGTCTTTAATTGGGGGGATACTGGGGGGTTACCCCACTTCTTGGGAACAACTGGGGGGTTGGGGGTCATTTGGGGGGTCTAGTTTCCCCTACTGTCTACACCTATTGAATTAGAACCCGTGCCTTTGGATATAACTCGGAGGTATGAAAGCCTGAACCTATGGACGAATTGGGGAGTGACATATTTTGTCTGGGGGGTCTACTGGGGGTCATTTGGGGGGTCTACTGGGGGGTGTACTGGAGAATTGGGGGGTCTACTGGGAGATTTGGGGGGTTGGGGGGTCATTTGGGGGGTCTACTTGGGTGGGGGGTCTTTAATTGGGGGGATACTGGGGGGTTACCCCACTTCTTGGGAACAACTGGGGGGGTTGGGGGTCATTTGGGGGGTCTAGTTTCCCTACTGTCTACACCTATTGAATTAGAACCCGTGCCTTTGGATATAACTCTCTGGAGGTATGAAAGCCTGAACCTATGGACGAATTGGGGAGTGACATATTTTGTCTGGGGGGTCTACTGGGGGTCATTTGGGGGGTCTACTGGGGGGTGTACTGGAGAATTGGGGGGTCTACTGGGAGATTTGGGGGGGTTGGGGGTCATTTGGGGGGTCTACTTGGGTGGGGGGTCTTTAATTGGGGGATACTGGGGGGTTACCCCACTTCTTGGGAACAACTGGGGGGGGTTGGGGGGTCATTTGGGGGTCTAGTTTCCCCTACTGTCTACACCTATTGAATTAGAACCCGTGCCTTTGGATATAACTCGGAGGTATGAAAGCCTGAACCTATGGACGAATTGGGGAGTGACATATTTTGTCTGGGGGGGGTCTACTGGGGGTCATTTGGGGGGTCTACTGGGGGGTGTACTGGAGAATTGGGGGGTCTACTGGGAGATTTGGGGGGGTTGGGGGTCATTTGGGGTCTACTTGGGTGGGGGGTCTTTAATTGGGGGATACTGGGGGGTTACCCCACTTCTTGGGAACAACTGGGGGGGTTGGGGGTCATTTGGGGGGTCTAGTTTCCCTACTGTCTACACCTATTGAATTAGAACCCGTGCCTTTGGATATAACTCGGAGGTAATGAAAGCCTGAACCTATGGACGAATTGGGGAGTGACATATTTTGTCTGGGGGGTCTACTGGGGGTCATTTGGGGGGTCTACTGGGGGGTGTACTGGAGAATTGGGGGTCTACTGGGAGATTTGGGGGGGTTGGGGGGTCATTTGGGGGGTCTACTTGGGTGGGGGGTCTTTTAATTGGGGGGATACTGGGGGGTTACCCCACTTCTTGGGAACAACTGGGGGGGTTGGGGGTCATTTGGGGGGTCTAGTTTCCTACTGTCTACACCTATTGAATTAGAACCCGTGCCTTTGGATATAACTCGGAGGTATGAAAGCCTGAACCTATGGACGAATTGGGGAGTGACATATTTTGTCTGGGGGGTCTACTGGGGGTCATTTGGGGGGTCTACTGGGGGGTGTACTGGAGAATTGGGGGGTCTACTGGGAGATTTGGGGGGGTTGGGGGGTCATTTGGGGGGTCTACTTGGGTGGGGGGTCTTTAATTGGGGGGATACTGGGGGGTTACCCCACTTCTTGGGAACAACTGGGGGGGTTGGGGGGTCATTTGGGGGGTCTAGTTTCCCCTACTGTCTACACCTATTGAATTAGAACCCGTGCCTTTGGATATAACTCGGAGGTATGAAAGCCTGAACCTATGGACGAATTGGGGAGTGACATATTTTGTCTGGGGGGTCTACTGGGGGTCATTTGGGGGGTCTACTGGGGGGTGTACTGGAGAATTGGGGGGTCTACTGGGAGATTTGGGGGGGTTGGGGGGTCATTTGGGGGGTCTACTTGGGTGTGGGGTCTTTAATTGGGGGGATACTGGGGGGTTACCCCACTTCTTGGGAACAACTGGGGGGGTGGGGGGGTCATTTGGGGGGTCTAGTTTCCCCTACTGTCTACACCTATTGAATTAGAACCCGTGCCTTTGGATATAACTCGGAGGTATGAAAGCCTGAACCTATGGACGAATTGGGGAGTGACATATTTTGTCTGGGGGGGGTCTACTGGGGGTCATTTGGGGGGTCTACTGGGGGGTGTACTGGAGAATTGGGGGGTCTACTGGGAGATTTGGGGGGGTTGGGGGTCATTTGGGGGGTCTACTTGGGTGGGGGGTCTTTAATTGGGGGGATACTGGGGGTTACCCCACTTCTTGGGACCAACTGGGGGGGTTGGGGGTCATTTGGTGGGTCTAGTTTCCCCTACTGTCTACACCTATTGAATTAGAACCCGTGCCTTTGGATATAACTCGGAGGTATGAAAGCCTGAACTCTATGGACGAATTGGGGAGTGACATATTTTGTCTGGGGGGGGTCTACTGGGGGTCATTTGGGGGGTCTACTGGGGGGTGTACTGGAGAATTGGGGGTCTACTGGGAGATTTGGGGGGGTTGGGGGGTCATTTGGGGGGTCTACTTGGGTGGGGGGTCTTTAATTGGGGGGATACTGGGGGGTTACCCCACTTCTTGGGAACAACTGGGGGGGCTGGGGGGTCATTTGGGGGGTCTAGTTTCCCCTACTGTCTACACCTATTGAATTAGAACCCGTGCCTTTGGATATAACTCGGAGGTATGAAAGCCTGAACCTATGGACGAAGGGGGGAGTGACATATTTTGTCTGGGGGGGGGCCTACGGGGGGTCATTTGGGGGGGCTAGTGGGGGGTGTACTGGAGAATTGGGGGTCTACTGGGAGATTTGGGGGGTTGGGGGTCATTTGGGGGTCTACTTGGGTGGGGGGTCTTTAATTGGGGGGATACTGGGGGTTTCCCCCACTTTTTGGGAACAACTGGGGGGGTTGGGGGTTATTTGGGGGGTCTAGTTTCCCCTACTGTCTACACCTATTGAATTAGAACCCGTGCCTTTGGATATAACTCGGAGGTATGAAAGCCTGAACCTATGGACGAATTGGGGAGTGACATATTTTGTCTGGGGGGTCTACTGGGGGTCATTTGGGGGGTCTACTGGGGGGTGTACTGGAGAATTGGGGGGTCTACTGGGAGATTTGGGGGGGTTGGGGGTCATTTGGGGGGTCTACTTGGGTGGGGGGTCTTTAATTGGGGGGATACTGGGGGGTTACCCCACTTCTTGGGAACAACTGGGGGGTTGGGGGTCATTTGGGGGGTCTAGTTTCCCCTACTGTCTACACCTATTGAATTAGAACCCGTGCCTTTGGATATAACTCGGAGGTATGAAAGCCTGAACCTATGGACGAATTGGGGGAGGACATATTTTGTCTGGGGGGTCTACTGGGGGTCATTTGGGGGTCTACTGGGGGGTGTACTGGAGAATTGGGGGGTCTACTGGGAGATTTGGGGGGTTGGGGGGTCATTTGGGGGGTCTACTTGGGGTGGGGGGTCTTTAATTGGGGGGATACTGGGGGGTTACCCCACTTCTTGGGAACAACTGGGGGGGGTGGGGGGTCAGTTGGGGGGTCTAGTTTCCCCTACTGTCTACACCTATTGAATTAGAACCCGTGCCTTTGGATATAACTCGGAGGTATGAAAGCCTGAACCTATGGACGAATTGGGGGAGTGACATATTTTGTCTGGGGGGGGGGTCTACTGGGGGTCATTTGGGGGGTCTACTGGGGGGTGTACTGGAGAATATTTGGGGGGTCTACTTGGGTGGGGGGTCTTTAATTGGGGGGATACTGGGGGGTTACCCCACTTCTTGGGAACAACTGGGGGGGTTGGGGGGTCATTTGGGGGGTCTAGTTTCCCCTACTGTCTACACCTATTGAATTAGAACCCGTGCCTTTGGATATAACTCGGAGGTATGAAAGCCTGAACCTATGGACGAATTGGGGAGTGACATATTTTGTCTGGGGGTCTACTGGGGGTCATTTGGGGGGTCTACTGGGGGGTGTACTGGAGAATGGGGGGGTCTACTGGGAGATTTGGGGGGGTTGGGGGGTCATTTGGGGGGTCTACTTGGGTGGGGGTCTTTAATTGGGGGGATACTGGGGGGTTACCCCACTTCTTGGGAACAACTGGGGGGGTTGGGGGGTCATTTGGGGGTCTAGTTTCCCCTACTGTCTACACCTATTGAATTAGAACCCGTGCCTTTGGATATAACTCGGAGGTATGAAAGCCTGAACCTATGGACGAATTGGGGGAGTGACATATTTTGTCTGGGGGTCTACTGGGGGTCATTTGGGGGGTCTACTGGGGGGTGTACTGGAGAATTGGGGGGTCTACTGGGAGCCTTGGGGGGGTTGGGGGGTCATTTGGGGGGCTCTACTTGGGTGGGGGTCTTTAATTGGGGGGATACTGGGGGGGTTACCCCACTTCTTGGGAACAACTGGGGGGTTGGGGGGTCATTTGGGGGGTCTAGTTTCCCCTACTGTCTACACCTATTGAATTAGAACCCGTGCCTTTGGATATAACTCGGAGGTATGAAAGCCTGAACCTATGGACGAATTGGGGAGTGACATATTTTGTCTGGGGGGGGGGGGTCTACTGGGGGTCATTTGGGGGTCTACTGGGGGGTGTACTGGAGAATTGGGGGGTCTACTGGGAGATTTGGGGGGGTTGGGGGGTCATTTGGGGGTCTACTTGGGTGGGGGGTCTTTAATTGGGGGGATACTGGTGGGGTTACCCCACTTCTTGGGAACAACTGGGGGGTTGGGGGTCATTTGGGGGTCTAGTTTCCCTACTGTCTACACCTATTGAATTAGAACCCGTGCCTTTGGATATAACTCGGAGGTATGAAAGCCTGAACCTATGGACGAATTGGGGAGTGACATATTTTGTCTGGGGGGGTCTACTGGGGGTCATTTGGGGGGTCTACTGGGGGTGTACTGGAGAATTGGGGGGTCTACTGGGAGATTTGGGGGTTGGGGGGTCATTTGGGGGGTCTACTTGGGGTGGGGGTCTTTAATTGGGGGGATACTGGGGGTTACCCCACTTCTTGGGAACAACTGGGGGGGTTGGGGGTCATTTGGGGGGTCTAGTTTCCCCTACTGTCTACACCTATTGAATTAGAACCCGTGCCTTTGGATATAACTCTGGAGGTATGAAAGCCTGAACCTATGGACGAATTGGGGAGTGACATATTTTGTCTGGGGGGTCTACTGGGGGTCATTTGGGGGCTCTACTGGGGGGTGTACTGGAGAATTGGGGGTCTACTGGGAGATTTGGGGGGTTGGGGGGTCATTTGGGGGGTCTACTTGGGTGGGGGGTCTTTAATTGGGGGATACTGGGGGTTACCCCACTTCTTGGGAACAACTGGGGGGTTGGGGGTCATTTGGGGTCTAGTTTCCCTACTGTCTACACCTATTGAATTAGAACCCGTGCCTTTGGATATAACTCGGAGGTATGAAAGCCTGAACCTATGGACGAATTGGGGAGTGACATATTTTGTCTGGGGGGTCTACTGGGGGTCATTTGGGGGTCTACTGGGGGTGTACTGGAGAATTGGGGGGTCTACTGGGAGATTTGGGGGTTGGGGGGTCATTTGGGGGGTCTACTTGGGTGGGGGTCTTTAATTGGGGGGATACTGGGGGTTACCCCCACTTCTTGGGAACAACTGGGGGGTTGGGGGTCATTTGGGGGGTCTAGTTTCCCCTACTGTCTACACCTATTGAATTAGAACCCGTGCCTTTGGATATAACTCGGAGGTATGAAAGCCTGAACCTATGGACGAATTGGGGAGTGACATATTTTGTCTGGGGGGTCTACTGGGGGTCATTTGGGGGGTCTACTGGGGGGTGTACTGGAGAATTGGGGGGTCTACTGGGAGATTTGGGGGGTTGGGGGTCATTTGGGGGGTCTACTTGGGTGGGGGTCTTTAATTGGGGGGATACTGGGGGTTACCCCACTTCTTGGGAACAACTGGGGGGGTTGGGGGGTCATTTGGGGGGTCTAGTTTCCTACTGTCTACACCTATTGAATTAGAACCCGTGCCTTTGGATATAACTCGGAGGTATGAAAGCCTGAACCTATGGACGAATTGGGGAGTGACATATTTTGTCTGGGGGGTCTACTGGGGGTCATTTGGGGGGTCTACTGGGGGGTGTACTGGAGAATTGGGGGGTCTACTGGGAGATTTGGGGGGTTGGGGGTCATTTGGGGGTCTACTTGGGTGGGGGTCTTTAATTGGGGGGATACTGGGGGGTTACCCCACTTCTTGGGAACAACTGGGGGGTTGGGGGTCATTTGGGGGGTCTAGTTTCCCCTACTGTCTACACCTATTGAATTAGAACCCGTGCCTTTGGATATAACTCGGAGGTATGAAAGCCTGAACCTATGGACGAATTGGGGAGTGACATATTTTGTCTGGGGGGTCTACTGGGGGTCATTTGGGGGTCTACTGGGGGTGTACTGGAGAATTGGGGGGTCTACTGGGAGATTTGGGGGGGTTGGGGGGTCATTTGGGGGTCTACTTGGGTGGGGGGTCTTTAATTGGGGGGATACTGGGGGTTACCCCACTTCTTGGGAACAACTGGGGGGTTGGGGGTCATTTGGGGGGTCTAGTTTCCCTACTGTCTACACCTATTGAATTAGAACCCGTGCCTTTGGATATAACTCGGAGGTATGAAAGCCTGAACCTATGGACGAATTGGGGAGTGACATATTTTGTCTGGGGGGTCTACTGGGGGTCATTTGGGGGGTCTACTGGGGGGTGTACTGGAGAATTTGGGGGTCTACTGGGAGATTTGGGGGGGTTGGGGGGTCATTTGGGGGGTCTACTTGGGTGGGGGGTCTTTAATTGGGGGGATACTGGGGGGTTACCCCACTTCTTGGGAACAACTGGGGGGTTGGGGGTCATTTGGGGGGTCTAGTTTCCCTACTGTCTACACCTATTGAATTAGAACCCGTGCCTTTGGATATAACTCGGAGGTATGAAAGCCTGAACCTATGGACGAATTGGGGAGTGACATATTTTGTCTGGGGGGGTGTCTACTGGGGGTCATTTGGGGGGTCTACTGGGGGGTGTACTGGAGAATTGGGGGGTCTACTGGGAGATTTGGGGGGTTGGGGGTCATTTGGGGGGTCTACTTGGGTGGGGGGTCTTTAATTGGGGGGATACTGGGGGTTACCCCACTTCTTGGGAACAACTGGGGGGGTTGGGGGGTCATTTGGGGGGTCTAGTTTCCCCTACTGTCTACACCTATTGAATTAGAACCCGTGCCTTTGGATATAACTCGGAGGTATGAAAGCCTGAACCTATGGACGAATTGGGGAGTGACATATTTTGTCTGGGGGGTTCTACTGGGGGTCATTTGGGGGGTCTACTGGGGGGTGTACTGGAGAATTGGGGGGTCTACTGGGAGATTTGGGGGGTTGGGGGGTCATTTGGGGGGTCTACTTGGGTGGGGGTCTTTAATTGGGGGATACTGGGGGGTTACCCCACTTCTTGGGAACAACTGGGGGGTTGGGGGGTCATTTGGGGGGTCTAGTTTCCCCTACTGTCTACACCTATTGAATTAGAACCCGTGCCTTTGGATATAACTCGGAGGTATGAAAGCCTGAACCTATGGACGAATTGGGGAGTGACATATTTTGTCTGGGGGGTCTACTGGGGGTCATTTGGGGGGTCTACTGGGGGGTGTACTGGAGAATTGGGGGTCTACTGGGAGATTTGGGGGGTTGGGGGGTCATTTGGGGGGTCTACTTGGGGTGGGGGTCTTTAATTGGGGGGATACTGGGGGGTTACCCCACTTCTTGGGAACAACTGGGGGGTTGGGGGGTCATTTGGGGGGTCTAGTTTCCCCTACTGTCTACACCTATTGAATTAGAACCCGTGCCTTTGGATATAACTCGGAGGTATGAAAGCCTGAACCTATGGACGAATTGGGGAGTGACATATTTTGTCTGGGGGGGGGTCTACTGGGGGTCATTTGGGGGGGTTCTACTGGGGGGTGTACTGGAGAATTGGGGGGTCTACTGGGAGATTTGGGGGGGTTGGGGGGTCATTTGGGGGGTCTACTTGGGTGGGGGGTCTTTAATTGGGGGGATACTGGGGGTTACCCCACTTCTTGGGAACAACTGGGGGGTTGGGGGTCATTTGGGGGGTCTAGTTTCCCTACTGTCTACACCTATTGAATTAGAACCCGTGCCTTTGGATATAACTCGGAGGTATGAAAGCCTGAACCTATGGACGAATTGGGGAGTGACATATTTTGTCTGGGGGTCTACTGGGGGTCATTTGGGGGGTCTACTGGGGGGTGTACTGGAGAATTGGGGGGTCTACTGGGAGATCTGGGGGGGTTGGGGGTCATTTGGGGGTCTACTTGGGTGGGGGTCTTTAATTGGGGGATACTGGGGGTTACCCCACTTCTTGGGAACAACTGGGGGGTTGGGGGTCATTTGGGGGGTCTAGTTTCCCTACTGTCTACACCTATTGAATTAGAACCCGTGCCTTTGGATATAACTCGGAGGTATGAAAGCCTGAACCTATGGACGAATTGGGGAGTGACATGTTTTGTCTGGGGGGGTCTACTGGGGGTCATTTGGGGGTCTACTGGGGGGTGTACTGGAGAATTGGGGGTCTACTGGGAGATTTGGGGGGTTGGGGGGTCATTTGGGGGGTCTACTTGGGTGGGGGGTCTTTAATTGGGGGGATATTGGGGGTTACCCCACTTCTTGGGAACAACTGGGGGGTTGGGGCGTCTTTGGGGGGGTCTAGTTTCCCCTACTGTCTACACCTATTGAATTAGAACCCGTGCCTTTGGATATAACTCGGAGGTATGAAAGCCTGAACCTATGGACGAATTGGGGAGTGACATATTTTGTCTGGGGGGTCTACTGGGGGTCATTTGGGGGGTCTACTGGGGGTGTACTGGAGAATTGGGGGGTCTACTGGGAGATTTGGGGGGTTGGGGGGTCATTTGGGGGGTCTACTTGGGTGGGGGGTCTTTAATTGGGGGGATACTGGGGGTTACCCCACTTCTTGGGAACAACTGGGGGGGTTGGGGGGTCATTTGGGGGGTCTAGTTTCCCCTACTGTCTACACCTATTGGATTAGAACCCGTGCCTTTGGATGTAACTCGGAGGTATGAAAGCCTGAACCTATGGACGAATTGGGGAGTGACATATTTTGTCTGGGGGGTCTACTGGGGGTCATTGGGGGGGTCTACTGGGGGTGTACTGGAGAATTGGGGGGTCTACTGGGAGATTTGGGGGGTTGGGGGTCATTTGGGGGGTCTACTTGGGTGGGGGGTCTTTAATTGGGGGGATACTGGGGGGTTACCCCACTTCTTGGGAACAACTGGGGGGTTGGGGGTCATTTGGGGTCTAGTTTCCCTACTGTCTACACCTATTGAATTAGAACCCGTGCCTTTGGATATAACTCGGAGGTATGAAAGCCTGAACCTATGGACGAATTGGGGAGTGACATATTTTGTCTGGGGGGGGTCTACTGGGGGTCATTTGGGGGGTCTACTGGGGGGTGTACTGGAGAATTGGGGGGTCTACTGGGAGATTTGGGGGGGTTGGGGGGACATTTGGGGGGTCTACTTGGGGGGGGGGTCTTTAATTGGGGGGGTACTGGGGGTTACCCCACTTCTTGGGAACAACTGGGGGGTTGGAGGTCATTTGGGGGGTCTAGTTTCCCCTACTGTCTACACCTATTGAATTAGAACCCGTGCCTTTGGATATAACTCGGAGGTATGAAAGCCTGAACCTATGGACGAATTGGGGAGTGACATATTTTGTCTGGGGGGTCTACTGGGGGTCATTTGGGGGGTCTACTGGGGGTGTACTGGAGAATTGGGGGGTCTACTGGGAGATTTTGGGGGGTTGGGGGGTCATTTGGGGGGTCTACTTGGGTGGGGGGTCTTTAATTGGGGGATACTGGGGGTTACCCCACTTCTTGGGAACAACTGGGGGGGTTGGGGGTCATTTGGGGGGTCTAGTTTCCTACTGTCTACACTCTATTGAATTAGAACCCGTGCCTTTGGATATAACTCGGAGGTATGAAAGCCTGAACCTATGGACGAATTGGGGAGTGACATATTTTGTCTGGGGGTCTACTGGGGGTCATTTGGGGGGTCTACTGGGGGGTGTACTGGAGAATTGGGGGGTCTACTGGGAGATTTGGGGGGTTGGGGGGTCATTTGGGGGGTCTACTTGGGGTGGGGGTCTTTAATTGGGGGGATACTGGGGGGTTACCCCACTTCTTGGGAACAACTGGGGGGTTGGGGGTCATTTGGGGGGTCTAGTTTCCCTACTGTCTACACCTATTGAATTAGAACCCGTGCCTTTGGATATAACTCGGAGGTATGAAAGCCTGAACCTATGGACGAATTGGGGAGTGACATATTTTGTCTGGGGGGTCTACTGGGGGTCATTTGGGGGTCTACTGGGGGGTGTACTGGAGAATTGGGGGGTCTACTGGGGAGATTTGGGGGGTTGGGGGGTCATTTGGGGGGTCTACTTGGGTGGGGGTCTTTAATTGGGGGGATACTGGGGGTTACCCCACTTCTTGGGAACAACTGGGGGTTGGGGGTCATTTGGGGGGTCTAGTTTCCCTACTGTCTACACCTATTGAATTAGAACCCGTGCCTTTGGATATAACTCGGAGGTATGAAAGCCTGAACCTATGGACGAATTGGGGAGTGACATATTTTGTCTGGGGGGTCTACTGGGGGTCATTTGGGGGGTCTACTGGGGTGTACTGGAGAATTGGGGGGTCTACTGGGAGATTTGGGGGGTTGGGGGGTCATTTGGGGGTCTACTTGGGTGGGGGTCTTTAATTGGGGGATACTGGGGGTTACCCCACTTCTTGGGAACAACTGGGGGGTTGGGGGTCATTTGGGGGGTCTAGTTTCCCCTACTGTCTACACCTATTGAATTAGAACCCGTGCCTTTGGATATAACTCGGAGGTATGAAAGCCTGAACCTATGGACGAATTGGGGAGTGACATATTTTGTCTGGGGGGGGTCTACTGGGGGTCATTTGGGGGGTCTACTGGGGGGTGTACTGGAGAATTGGGGGGTCTACTGGGAGATTTGGGGGGGTTGGGGTGTCATTTGGGGGGTCTACTTGGGTGGGGGTCTTTAATTGGGGGATACTGGGGATACCCCACTTCTTGGGAACAACTGGGGGGTTGGGGGTCATTTGGGGGGTCTAGTTTCCCCTACTGTCTACACCTATTGAATTAGAACCCGTGCCTTTGGATATAACTCGGAGGTATGAAAGCCGGAACCTATGGACGAATTGGGGAGTGACATATTTTGGCGGGGGGGGGTCTACTGGGGGTCATTTGGGGGGTCTACTGGGGGGTGTACTGGAGAATTGGGGGTCTACTGGGAGATTTGGGGGTTGGGGGGTCATTTGGGGGGTCTACTTGGGTGGGGGTCTTTAATTGGGGGGATACTGGGGGTTACCCCACTTCTTGGGAACAACTGGGGGGGTTGGGGGTCATTTGGGGGGTCTAGTTTCCTACTGTCTACACCTATTGAATTAGAACCCGTGCCTTTGGATATAACTCGGAGGTATGAAAGCCTGAACCTATGGACGAATTGGGGAGTGACATATTTTGTCTGGGGGGGTCTACTGGGGGTCATTTGGGGGTCTACTGGGGGGTGTACTGGAGAATTGGGGGGTCTACTGGGAGATTTGGGGGGTTGGGGGGTCATTTGGGGGGTCTACTTGGGTGGGGGGTCTTTAATTGGGGGGATACTGGGGGTTACCCCACTTCTTGGGAACAACTGGGGGGTTGGGGGTCATTTGGGGGTCTAGTTTCCCTACTGTCTACACCTATTGAATTAGAACCCGTGCCTTTGGATATAACTCGGAGGTATGAAAGCCTGAACCTATGGACGAATTGGGGAGTGACATATTTTGTCTGGGGGGTCTACTGGGGGTCATTTGGGGGGTCTACTGGGGGGTGTACTGGAGAATTGGGGGGTCTACTGGGAGATTTGGGGGGTTGGGGGGTCATTTGGGGGGTCTACTTGGGTGGGGGGTCTTTAATTGGGGGGATACTGGGGGTTACCCCACTTCTTGGGAACAACTGGGGGGGTTGGGGGGTCATTTGGGGGGTCTAGTTTCCCCTACTGTCTACACCTATTGAATTAGAACCCGTGCCTTTGGATATAACTCGGAGGTATGAAAGCCTGAACCTATGGACGAATTGGGGAGTGACATATTTTGTCTGGGGGGTCTACTGGGGGTCATTTGGGGGGTCTACTGGGGGGTGTACTGGAGAATTGGGGGGTCTACTGGGAGATTTGGGGGGTTGGGGGTCATTTGGGGGGTCTACTTGGGTGGGGGGTCTTTAATTGGGGGGATACTGGGGGTTACCCCACTTCTTGGGAACAACTGGGGGGTTGGGGGGTCATTTGGGGGGTCTAGTTTCCCTACTGTCTACACCTATTGAATTAGAACCCGTGCCTTTGGATATAACTCGGAGGTATGAAAGCCTGAACCTATGGACGAATTGGGGAGTGACATATTTTGTCTGGGGGGGGGGTCTACTGGGGGTCATTTGGGGGGTCTACTGGGGGGGGTACTGGAGAATTGGGGGGTCTACTGGGAGATTTGGGGGGGTTGGGGGGTCATTTGGGGGGTCTACTTGGGTGGGGGGTCTTTAATTGGGGGGATACTGGGGGTTACCCCACTTCTTGGGAACAACTGGGGGGGTTGGGGGGTCATTGGGGGGGTCTAGTTTCCCCTACTGTCTACACCTATTGAATTAGAACCCGTGCCTTTGGATATAACTCGGAGGTATGAAAGCCTGAACCTATGGACGAATTGGGGAGTGACATATTTTGTCTGGGGGGTCTACTGGGGGTCATTTGGGGGGTCTACTGGGGGGTGTACTGGAGAATTGGGGGGTCTACTGGGAGATTTGGGGGGTTGGGGGTCATTTGGGGGGTCTACTTGGGTGGGGGGTCTTTAATTGGGGGGATACTGGGGTTACCCCACTTCTTGGGAACAACTGGGGGGGTTGGGGGTCATTTGGGGGGTCTAGTTTCCCCTACTGTCTACACCTATTGAATTAGAACCCGTGCCTTTGGATATAACTCGGAGGTATGAAAGCCTGAACCTATGGACGAATTGGGTAGTGACATATTTTGTCTGGGGGGTCTACTGGGGGTCATTTGGGGGGTCTACTGGGGGGTGTACTGGAGAATTGGGGGGTCTACTGGGAGATTTGGGGGGGTTGGGGGTCATTTGGGGGGTCTACTTGGGTGGGGGGTCTTTAATTGGGGGATACTGGGGGGTTACCCCACTTCTTGGGAACAACTGGGGGTTGGGGGGTCATTTGGGGGGTCTAGTTTCCCCTACTGTCTACACCTATTGAATTAGAACCCGTGCCTTTGGATATAACTCGGAGGTATGAAAGCCTGAACCTATGGACGAATTGGGGAGTGACATATTTTGTCTGGGGGGTCTACTGGGGGTCATTTGGGGGGTCTACTGGGGGGTGTACTGGAGAATTGGGGGGTCTACTGGGAGATTTGGGGGGGTTGGGGGGTCATTTGGGGGGTCTACTTGGGTGGGGGGTCTTTAATTGGGGGGATACTGGGGGTTACCCCACTTCTTGGGAACAACTGGGGGGGTTGGGGGTCATTTGGGGGGTCTAGTTTCCTACTGTCTACACCTATTGAATTAGAACCCGTGCCTTTGGATATAACTCGGAGGTATGAAAGCCTGAACCTATGGACGAATTGGGGAGTGACATATTTTGTCTGGGGGGGGGGTCTACTGGGGGTCATTTGGGGGGTCTACTGGGGGTGTACTGGAGAATTGGGGGGTCTACTGGGAGATTTGGGGGGTTGGGGGGTCATTTGGGGGGTCTACTTGGGTGGGGGGTCTTTAATTGGGGGGATACTGGGGGGTTACCCCACTTCTTGGGAACAACTGGGGGGGTTGGGGGTCATTTGGGGGTCTAGTTTCCCCTACTGTCTACACCTATTGAATTAGAACCCGTGCCTTTGGATATAACTCGGAGGTATGAAAGCCTGAACCTATGGACGAATTGGGGAGTGACATATTTTGTCTGGGGGGTCTACTGGGGGTCATTTGGGGGGTCTACTGGGGGTGTACTGGAGAATTGGGGGGTCTACTGGGAGATTTGGGGGGTTGGGGGGTCATTTGGGGGGTCTACTTGGGTGGGGGTCTTTAATTGGGGGATACTGGGGGGTTACCCCACTTCTTGGGAACAACTGGGGGGTTGGGGGTCATTTGGGGGGTCTAGTTTCCCCTACTGTCTACACCTATTGAATTAGAACCCGTGCCTTTGGATATAACTCGGAGGTATGAAAGCCTGAACCTATGGACGAATTGGGGAGTGACATATTTTGTCTGGGGGGGGGGCTACTGGGGGTCATGTGGGGGGTCTACTGGGGGGCGTACTGGAGAATTGGGGGGGCTACTGGGAGATTTGGGGGGGTTGGGGGGTCATTTGGGGGGTCTACTTGGGTGGGGGGTCTTTAATTGGGGGGATACTGGGGGTTACCCCACTTCTTGGGAACAACTGGGGGGGTTGGGGGTCATTTGGGGGGTCTAGTTTCCCTACTGTCTACACCTATTGAATTAGAACCCGTGCCTTTGGATATAACTCGGAGGTATGAAAGCCTGAACCTATGGACGAATTGGGGAGTGACATATTTTGTCTGGGGGTCTACTGGGGGTCATTTGGGGGGTCTACTGGGGGGTGTACTGGAGAATTGGGGGGTCTACTGGGAGATTTGGGGGGTTGGGGGGTCATTTGGGGGTCTACTTGGGTGGGGGGTCTTTAATTGGGGGATACTGGGGGGTTACCCCACTTCTTGGGAACAACTGGGGGGGTTGGGGGGTCATTTGGGGGGTCTAGTTTCCCCTACTGTCTACACCTATTGAATTAGAACCCGTGCCTTTGGATATAACTCGGAGGTATGAAAGCCTGAACCTATGGACGAATTGGGGAGTGACATATTTTGTCTGGGGGGTCTACTGGGGGTCATTTGGGGGGTCTACTGGGGGGTGTACTGGAGAATTGGGGGGTCTACTGGGAGATTTGGGGGGGTTGGGGGGTCATTTGGGGGGTCTACTTGGGTGGGGGGTCTTTAATTGGGGGGATACTGGGGGGTTACCCCACTTCTTGGGAACAACTGGGGGGTTGGGGGGTCATTTGGGGGGTCTAGTTTCCCCTACTGTCTACACCTATTGAATTAGAACCCGTGCCTTTGGATATAACTCGGAGGTATGAAAGCCTGAACCTATGGACGAATTGGGGAGTGACATATTTTGTCTGGGGGGTCTACTGGGGGTCATTTGGGGGGTCTACTGGGGGGTGTACTGGAGAATTGGGGGGTCTACTGGGAGATTTGGGGGGTTGGGGGGTCATTTGGGGGGTCTACTTGGGTGGGGGGTCTTTAATTGGGGGGATACTGGGGGTTACCCCACTTCTTGGGAACAACTGGGGGGTTGGGGGGTCATTTGGGGGGTCTAGTTTCCCCTACTGTCTACACCTATTGAATTAGAACCCGTGCCTTTGGATATAACTCGGAGGTATGAAAGCCTGAACCTATGGACGAATTGGGGAGTGACATATTTTGTCTGGGGGTCTACTGGGGGTCATTTGGGGGGTCTACTGGGGGTGTACTGGAGAATTGGGGGTCTACTGGGGAGATTTGGGGGGGTTGGGGGGTCATTTGGGGGGTCTACTTGGGTGGGGGGTCTTTAATTGGGGGGATACTGGGGGTTACCCCACTTCTTGGGAACAACTGGGGGGGTTGGGGGTCATTTGGGGGGTCTAGTTTCCCCTACTGTCTACACCTATTGAATTAGAACCCGTGCCTTTGGATATAACTCGGAGGTATGAAAGCCTGAACCTATGGACGAATTGGGGAGTGACATATTTTGTCTGGGGGGGGGGTCTACTGGGGGTCATTTGGGGGGTCTACTGGGGGGTGTACTGGAGAATTGGGGGGTCTACTGGGAGATTTGGGGGGTTGGGGGTCATTTGGGGGGTCTACTTGGGTGGGGGGTCTTTAATTGGGGGGATACTGGGGGGTTACCCCACTTCTTGGGAACAACTGGGGGGGTTGGGGGTCATTTGGGGGGTCTAGTTTCCCCTACTGTCTACACTCTATTGAATTAGAACCCGTGCCTTTGGATATAACTCGGAGGTATGAAAGCCTGAACCTATGGACGAATTGGGGAGTGACATATTTTGTCTGGGGGGTCTACTGGGGGTCATTTGGGGGGTCTACTGGGGGGTGTACTGGAGAATTGGGGGGTCTACTGGGAGATTTGGGGGGTTGGGGGGTCATTTGGGGGTCTACTTGGGTGGGGGGTCTTTAATTGGGGGGATACTGGGGGGTTACCCCACTTCTTGGGAACAACTGGGGGGGTTGGGGGTCATTTGGGGGGTCTAGTTTCCCCTACTGTCTACACCTATTGAATTAGAACCCGTGCCTTTGGATATAACTCGGAGGTATGAAAGCCTGAACCTATGGACGAATTGGGGAGTGACATATTTTGTCTGGGGGTCTACTGGGGGTCATTTGGGGGGTCTACTGGGGGGTGTACTGGAGAATTGGGGGGTCTACTGGGAGATTTGGGGGGTTGGGGGGTCATTTGGGGGGTCTACTTGGGTGGGGGGTCTTTAATTGGGGGGATACTGGGGGGTTACCCCACTTCTTGGGAACAACTGGGGGGGTTGGGGGTCATTTGGGGGGTCTAGTTTCCCCTACTGTCTACACCTATTGAATTAGAACCCGTGCCTTTGGATATAACTCGGAGGTATGAAAGCCTGAACCTATGGACGAATTGGGGAGTGACATATTTTGTCTGGGGGGGTCTACTGGGGGTCATTTGGGGGGTCTACTGGGGGGTGTACTGGAGAATTGGGGGTCTACTGGGAGATTTGGGGGGTTGGGGGGTCATTTGGGGGGTCTACTTGGGTGGGGGGTCTTTAATTGGGGGGATACTGGGGGGTTACCCCACTTCTTGGGAACAACTGGGGGGTTGGGGGTCATTTGGGGGGTCTAGTTTCCCCTACTGTCTACACCTATTGAATTAGAACCCGTGCCTTTGGATATAACTCGGAGGTATGAAAGCCTGAACCTATGGACGAATTGGGGAGTGACATATTTTGTCTGGGGGGTCTACTGGGGGTCATTTGGGGGGTCTACTGGGGGGTGTACTGGAGAATTGGGGGGTCTACTGGGAGATTTGGGGGGTTGGGGGGTCATTTGGGGGTCTACTTGGGTGGGGGGTCTTTAATTGGGGGGATACTGGGGGTTACCCCACTTCTTGGGAACAACTGGGGGGTTGGGGGTCATTTGGGGGGTCTAGTTTCCCCTACTGTCTACACCTATTGAATTAGAACCCGTGCCTTTGGATATAACTCGGAGGTATGAAAGCCTGAACCTATGGACGAATTGGGGAGTGACATATTTTGTCTGGGGGGGGTCTACTGGGGGTCATTTGGGGGGTCTACTGGGGGGTGTACTGGAGAATTGGGGGTCTACTGGGAGATTTGGGGGGTTGGGGGGTCATTTGGGGGGTCTACTTGGGTGGGGGGTCTTTAATTGGGGGGATACTGGGGGGTTACCCCACTTCTTGGGAACAACTGGGGGGGGGTGGGGGGGCATTTGGGGGGGCTAGTTTCCCCTACTGTCTACACCTATTGAATTAGAACCCGTGCCTTTGGATATAACTCGGAGGTATGAAAGCCTGAACCTATGGACGAATTGGGGAGTGACATATTTTGTCTGGGGGGTCTACTGGGGGTCATTTGGGGGGTCTACTGGGGGGTGTACTGGAGAATTGGGGGGTCTACTGGGAGATTTGGGGGGGTTGGGGGTCATTTGGGGGGTCTACTTGGGTGGGGGGTCTTTAATTGGGGGGATACTGGGGGTTACCCCACTTCTTGGGAACAACTGGGGGGTTGGGGGTCATTTGGGGGGTCTAGTTTCCCCTACTGTCTACACCTATTGAATTAGAACCCGTGCCTTTGGATATAACTCGGAGGTATGAAAGCCTGAACCTATGGACGAATTGGGGAGTGACATATTTTGTCTGGGGGGGGTCTACTGGGGGTCATTTGGGGGTCTACTGGGGGGTGTACTGGAGAATTGGGGGGTCTACTGGGAGATTTGGGGGGGGTTGGGGGTCATTTGGGGGGTCTACTTGGGTGGGGGTCTTTAATTGGGGGGATACTGGGGGGTTACCCCACTTCTTGGGAACAACTGGGGGTTGGGGGTCATTTGGGGGGTCTAGTTTCCCCTACTGTCTACACCTATTGAATTAGAACCCGTGCCTTTGGATATAACTCGGAGGTATGAAAGCCTGAACCTATGGACGAATTGGGGAGTGACATATTTTGTCTGGGGGGGTCTACTGGGGGTCATTTGGGGGTCTACTGGGGGGTGTACTGGAGAATTGGGGGGTCTACTGGGAGATTTGGGGGGTTGGGGGTCATTTGGGGGGTCTACTTGGGTGGGGGGTCTTTAATTGGGGGATACTGGGGGTTACCCCACTTCTTGGGAACAACTGGGGGGTTGGGGGGTCATTTGGGGGGTCTAGTTTCCCCTACTGTCTACACCTATTGAATTAGAACCCGTGCCTTTGGATATAACTCGGAGGTATGAAAGCCTGAGGCGATGGGCGAATTGGGGCGTGACATGGTTTGTCTGGGGGGGTCTACTGGGGGTCATTTGGGGGGTCTACTGGGGGGTGTACTGGAGAATTGGGGGGTCTACTGGGAGATTTGGGGGGGTTGGGGGTCATTTGGGGGGTCTACTTGGGTGGGGGGTCTTTAATTGGGGGATACTGGGGGTTACCCCACTTCTTGGGAACAACTGGGGGGTTGGGGGTCATTTGGGGGGTCTAGTTTCCCTACTGTCTACACCTATTGAATTAGAACCCGTGCCTTTGGATATAACTCGGAGGTATGAAAGCCTGAACCTATGGACGAATTGGGGAGTGACATATTTTGTCTGGGGGGGGTCTACTGGGGGTCATTTGGGGGGTCTACTGGGGGGTGTACTGGAGAATTGGGGGGTCTACTGGGAGATTTGGGGGGGTTGGGGGGTCATTTGGGGGGTCTACTTGGGTGGGGGTCTTTAATTGGGGGGATACTGGGGGGTTCCCCCACTTCTTGGGAACAACTGGGGGGGTTGGGGGTCATTTGGAGGTCTAGTTTCCCCTACTGTCTACACCTATTGAATTAGAACCCGTGCCTTTGGATATAACTCGGAGGTATGAAAGCCTGAACCTATGGACGAATTGGGGAGTGACATATTTTGTCTGGGGGGTCTACTGGGGGTCATTTGGGGGTCTACTGGGGGGTGTACTGGAGAATTGGGGGGTCTACTGGGAGATTTGGGGGGGTTGGGGGGTCATTTGGGGGTCTACTTGGGTGGGGGTCTTTAATTGGGGGGATACTGGGGGGTTACCCCACTTCTTGGGAACAACTGGGGGGGGGTTGGGGGTCATTTGGGGGGTCTAGTTTCCCTACTGTCTACACCTATTGAATTAGAACCCGTGCCTTTGGATATAACTCGGAGGTATGAAAGCCTGAACCTATGGACGAATTGGGGAGTGACATATTTTGTCTGGGGGGTCTACTGGGGGTCATTTGGGGGGTCTACTGGGGGGTGTACTGGAGAATTGGGGGGTCTACTGGGAGATTTGGGGGGGGGGGGTCATTTGGGGGGTCTACTTGGGTGGGGGTCTTTAATTGGGGGGATACTGGGGGGTTACCCCACTTCTTGGGAACAACTGGGGGGGTTGGGGGGTCATTTGGGGGGTCTAGTTTCCCCTACTGTCTACACCTATTGAATTAGAACCCGTGCCTTTGGATATAACTCGGAGGTATGAAAGCCTGAACCTATGGACGAATTGGGGAGTGACATATTTTGTCTGGGGGGTCTACTGGGGGTCATTTGGGGGGTCTACTGGGGGTGTACTGGAGAATTGGGGGGTCTACTGGGAGATTTGGGGGGTTGGGGGGTCATTTGGGGGGTCTACTTGGGTGGGGGGTCTTTAATTGGGGGGATACTGGGGGGTTACCCCACTTCTTGGGAACAACTGGGGGGGGTTGGGGGGCGATTTGGGGGGTCTAGTTTCCCTACTGTCTACACCTATTGAATTAGAACCCGTGCCTTTGGATATAACTCGGAGGTATGAAAGCCTGAACCTATGGACGAATTGGGGAGTGACATATTTTGTCTGGGGGGTCTACTGGGGGTCATTTGGGGGGTCTACTGGGGGGTGTACTGGAGAATTGGGGGGTCTACTGGGGAGATTTGGGGGGTTGGGGGTCATTTGGGGGGTCTACTTGGGTGGGGGGTCTTTAATTGGGGGATACTGGGGGTTACCCCACTTCTTGGGAACAACTGGGGGGTTGGGGGTCTTTAATTGGGGGGTCTAGTTTCCCCTACTGTCTACACCTATTGAATTAGAACCCGTGCCTTTGGATATAACTCGGAGGTATGAAAGCCTGAACCTATGGACGAATTGGGGAGTGACATATTTTGTCTGGGGGGGTCTACTGGGGGTCATTTGGGGGTCTACTGGGGGTGTACTGGAGAATTGGGGGGTCTACTGGGAGATTTGGGGGTTGGGGGGTCATTTGGGGGTCTACTTGGGTGGGGGGTCTTTAATTGGGGGGATACTGGGGGTTACCCCACTTCTTGGGAACAACTGGGGGGGTTGGGGGTCATTTGGGGGGTCTAGTTTCCCCTACTGTCTACACCTATTGAATTAGAACCCGTGCCTTTGGATATAACTCGGAGGTATGAAAGCCTGAACCTATGGACGAATTGGGGAGTGACATATTTTGTCTGGGGGGTCTACTGGGGGTCATTTGGGGGGTCTACTGGGGGGTGTACTGGAGAATTGGGGGGTCTACTGGGAGATTTGGGGGTTGGGGGGTCATTTGGGGGGTCTACTTGGGTGGGGGGTCTTTAATTGGGGGATACTGGGGGTTACCCCACTTCTTGGGAACAACTGGGGGGTTGGGGGGTCATTTGGGGGTCTAGTTTCCCCTACTGTCTACACCTATTGAATTAGAACCCGTGCCTTTGGATATAACTCGGAGGTATGAAAGCCTGAACCTATGGACGAATTGGGGGAGTGACATATTTTGTCTGGGGGGGGCTTCTACTGGGGGTCATTTGGGGGGTCTACTGGGGGGTGTACTGAGAATTGTGGGGTCTACTGGGAGATTTGGGGGGGTTGGGGGTCATTTGGGGGTCTACTTGGGTGGGGGTCTTTAATTGGGGGGATACTGGGGGTTACCCTCACTTCTTGGGAACAACTGGGGGGGTTGGGGGTCATTTGGGGGTCTAGTTTCCCTACTGTCTACACCTATTGAATTAGAACCCGTGCCTTTGGATATAACTCGGAGGTATGAAAGCCTGAACCTATGGACGAATTGGGGAGTGACATATTTTGTCTGGGGGTCTACTGGGGGTCATTTGGGGGGTCTACTGGGGGTGTACTGGAGAATTGGGGGGTCTACTGGGAGATTTGGGGGGGTTGGGGGGTCGTTTGGGGGGGCTAGTTGGGGGGGGGGTCTTTAATTGGGGGGATACTGGGGGTTACCCCACTTCTTGGGAACAACTGGGGGGGTTGGGGGGTCATTTGGGGGGTCTAGTTTCCCTACTGTCTACACCTATTGAATTAGAACCCGTGCCTTTGGATATAACTCGGAGGTATGAAAGCCTGAACCTATGGACGAATTGGGGAGTGACATATTTTGTCTGGGGGGTCTACTGGGGGTCATTTGGGGGGTCTACTGGGGGTGTACTGGAGAATTGGGGGGTCTACTGGGAGATTTGGGGGGGGTTGGGGGGTCATTTGGGGGGTCTACTTGGGTGGGGGGTCTTTAATTGGGGGGATACTGGGGGGTTACCCCACTTCTTGGGGAACAACTGGGGGGTTGGGGGTCATTTGGGGGGTCTAGTTTCCCCTACTGTTCTACACCTATTGAATTAGAACCCGTGCCTTTGGATATAACTCGGAGGTATGAAAGCCTGAACCTATGGACGAATTGGGGAGTGACATATTTTGTCTGGGGGGTCTACTGGGGGTCATTTGGGGGGTCTACTGGGGGGTGTACTGGAGAATTGGGGGTTCTACTGGGAGATTTGGGGGGTTGGGGGTCATTTGGGGGGTCTACTTGGGTGGGGGGGTCTTTAATTGGGGGGATACTGGGGTTACCCCACTTCTTGGGAACAACTGGGGGGGGTTGGGGGTCATTTGGGGGGTCTAGTTTCCCCTACTGTCTACACCTATTGAATTAGAACCCGTGCCTTCTTGGATATAACTCGGAGGTATGAAAGCCTGAACCTATGGACGAATTGGGGGAGTGGGACACATTTTGTCTGGGGGGGGGTCTACTGGGGGTCATTTGGGGGGTCTACTGGGGGTGTGTACTGGAGAATTGGGGGGCTCTACTGGGAGATTTGGGGGGGGGCTTGGGGGGTCATTTGGGGGGTCTACTTGGGTGGGGAGCAATACGTAACTGAACGAAGTAC